>JBBBDQ010001654.1:3830000-3905000 GCA_037127315.1 Ascarosepion bandense | reverse complement strand
CCTTTTCTATCCGCTATTATAACATGTTTATTCAATAAACGTCTACCTTGAAAAGCGCTTATGATTGCATTTGGAGAACAAGTGAAAAACAATACAGTCACATAATTTTATTTATTCAAATAGTATTATTAAATTATTGTTTTCAGTTAGCTTTAGAGGAAATTGCTCACCCTTAAAACACATATAGAGCTATATTTCTTCTTATAGGTATAGGTATGGTGGAACGAAAGACATGACTTATCCCGGAATTCAAAACGAGCGCGAACGTCTCTTGCCTGTAAAATAATAGCAAAAAAGAAAGATGGCTGCTTTTGAAGACAATTTATGCGTGCCTATCTCGTCCAAATCGAGACGATATTTGCACACTTGGAATGTCATGAAAACGGGTGCCATCACTGCTGTCCAGTGCGGGTATTTTCTCGGAGGATTGTGTGTGCCGAAATAGTTTGTAGCATAAAAAAAGATTAATGACAATGAGGAGGTGTAAAAATTTCAATGCGACACTTGCATATATTGATATATTTCTTCTTATAGTTATGGTTTAAACACCGTTTTTAAAATAAATGATCTTTTAGCCATTTAAGAATAATCACGGATTTACGCCCTTGAGATGCAAATAATTGTACGAATTATACCAAGCCTAACGTGTAGTTTCGCATCTGAATAAATAATCATTATAACGGCAATTTTCCCAACGCCAAGAGTCTTTACCAGCCAAGTTACATCACATATACCTCTTCATTTTGAACCTCGACTTTCAACATAAACAAATAAACACTCAGCGTACTAGCAATATAATGTTATGTGATTAAACAGTTGGAAAGAGTGATTCAAAATCAAATCAAACATAATATTACATTAGCGGTTTGATTCAAACGTTATTGCCTGATCAGGGAATAAAGAGATAAATTCATCAAAAGACTTTCATGTCGGAATCATGCCATTCCATTTAAACCGTTTTCTGGCAGATATAATTTTTCCATTAGCACAGTTGTTGTCCTTTATGCTTGGCATGTTAATAGTAAATCTATACTAAGTGTTTTCGTGCTCCCTTTAGAGAGCTTTATATTGATACATTGTCACCTTAAGGAAAGTTGTATTGCAATGAATTAAATTTTCGTTTATTTGTTGCCGAAATAAACACATTAAAGTAAAGAGAACAAGGTTTTGTAGATATTATATATCCTTCTATTAACATTTTACCAATATTCATTATTCTTCTTTCAACTATATAGTTTTTCCATCTCATTAGTTTTAAAATACATGGAATCCAATCATATACGCTAACCCTATTAAAAACCAATTATATCGATAGCAAGTATTTTCCTTAAGGATGTTATTCTATTTATATTTGTTTATAATATCTGTTAGTATCAGATCAGTATTAAGGAAACATCATACGAGATGCGAATTCATTTGAAATGTATTAAAGAATGTATCGATACAAAATATTGTACTATAATTAGGCTTCATATTATTAGGTAAGATTATTTTGCAAGTGCAACATTGAGAATAATTTGATTTTCTTTTAGGACCATGTGATTTCTGGACGGGGTTGTGCGTGGTGGTCCAGTGGGTATCGGTTCAGAACAAGAAATCAGAGAGCCGAGTTCGAATTTTAAAATTCCTGTTTTAAATTTGGAATAATTGTTTAAAAATCGAAGCTTGAGTGCATTTCCTAAACTAATTTAAAAACTAGGTAGGGGCCAAAGGGACATTAACTCCTGTTTGAATTTATTATATAATAATAACAAAATAATAATAAGGCTAAAGGCTTTATTCTTGCAGCGCAAGACCAAAGTCTTTTCACTAGGAACTTTCGGGGAAATATCCATAACAATGAGTATCCAAAATGCAAGTTCTCTGATAAATATAAAGAAATAATAGACCATCTAATCTCAGGATGATCTATACTTGCTCCAAATGAATATTAAAATCGTCACTATAGAGTGGGTAAATATTTACACTGGACAATGTGCAAACACTATGAAAGATGTGTAAACTCACACTGGTATGAACATCACCCAGCACCTGTTACAAAAAATAAAAGATGTCACCATTCTCTGGGGTTACACTATCTACAAAAATAGAAAAATTGAAGCAAATAGGTGGGATATTATTGTTAAAACAAAAATAAACTCTTGCCTTTTAATTTGATATGACTTGTTCAACGGATTGTAACATAGCAACCACAGAATTCGAAAAACAACATATAAAAACATGGAAACTGAAATAGATAAAAATGTGAAAATTGAAAACAAGAATCGTACCAATGATAGTAGGTGCACTTGCTAAGGTAAAAGTGGAACAAATCGACACATTGAAAGAATACCTGAAAACACCAGTTTAAGAGATGTACAAAAAAGTGTCTTTTTAATTGCTGTCCATACATTAAGGAGAACTTTTTCAATGTAACGCTAGGGATGTCAAGGGAGATAGAAAAAACATGAAATGGAGCCATAACAACCTACCACGTGCTGCCTTAGGTCTGCGTCAGACTTGGAAGGTAGTTTGACCCTATCAGAAATCAAATTATGATGAAAAATAACATAATAATTATAATATTATTACTACTGCTACTACTACTACTACTACTAATAATAATAATAATAATAATAATAATAATGATAATAATAATAATAAAGTTAGAACATTAGTTCTATTAGAACTGTCTTACAAAACAACATTCGGTTTCAGAAAGATGCCTAGAACTGAATGTTTAAAAAAACATGCAAGCCATACAGCAATAAAGTAAAACCTCAAATTCAAAAGGAAATTTCACGTGAGTGAAGAAGTGCAAAATAAACGGTAACACAACCTAATCAGCGGCACAGACCTTAACAAAGAAATCAAAATGAAATACAATGGACAAAAAGCAGGAACGATGGCAAATTAAATCTGACCATGTTCAATCTTTATGTTTGTACTCAATAACTGATATTGACAAACCCCGTACACAATAGTGGTAACAAAGTACAAAGCAGAAACCAAATATTATGGTGCATGAGAATAATTATTGCTAATTAAATATTACCACACTCATATACTGAACATGTTTAATCCAGAATGCAAATTCTGTAATAAATAACCGGAAACAACTACGACGTATCACGATATCAGCAGGAAATAAATGTACAATCCAGGCTAACAGAGTGGGCCAAAATATGCACTATGCGGGAAAGAAAATGCAAGAAATTGGTAAGAATACCAGACAGATCCGCTGATAGAGATATGTCCTATAACAATTTTGTGGCACTTTACAATACACAGACAAAAATCTCAAAGTTAATCTCCAGACATCGTGATGAAAACCTAATTTTAATTCCATTTATTTTAATATCAAGAAACCATAGACTATTTAATTTCAGAATGTTCATTTCTTCCGCCAAATTAATAGAAAAATCTTCAGGAAAAAGGATGCGATATTTACACTGGACAATATGCAAACACCGGTTACGGAAAGAGAAAACATCACAAATCTATGAGATTTCACCATCTTTACAGACAGGAAAATCGAAGTCAATTTACCAGACATAGTTGTCAAAATCCGAATAAACAATTTTTTTCAAAAACTTGCCTACTATTTGATATGGTTTGCCCAGCGTACTGTATCAAACCAATCGAGAAATTTGAAAAACTATCGAAGTTTAAAGACCTGGAAATTGAAATAGAAAAATGCAGAAATTGAGAATGAACAATATGACCAATCATCGTAGTTGCGTTTGGATTGATAAAACAGGAATATAAACACATATTGAAAAATCTCTGGAAATCCCAGCTTGAGGGAAATACAAAAAAGACCTGATAACTACGTTCTACGCGCTAAGAACCGTGATGTTATAGGAGCTAGAAAATAAACAAATCATGAAATTTAAACATAATATCACATCACTACTTGCCTTAGGTTTCTAGGCAAACTTAGTAGCTTCTTTCAACTAGTCACTACTTTGTGGAACCAAACCCACATCGAGCAGTACAATCAACTTGTACATGTCTGTGGCTAGCTGTTATCTTTCCTCATATAAGCATAAACTGTACACCTTACATTATCACTAACTTGAGTGGCTCTCGGAACTTGTAAAATTTACAAAAGAATAAATTATCATAGAATTCATGGCTTAATACTGAGAAAATAATTTTACACAATACATATTTCATTTTCAAGATAATCTCTTTTAACAATTGAATTAAAGATAAACTAAAATGCTGTAATTAGATACCTCAGAATTAAAAACAGATTGAAGCAGAAAAAAGAAACACATTCAAAAAGAATCAAACACACATAGCTGAAAACTCTAGTATGCGTAATGAGCAACGTTTCTTTCACCTAGAATTAGAGAAAAGAAAAGCTAAGAAAATTAAAGACTCAAAGGTCATTAAAAGTAAAAGAGATAGGGAAATTGTAAATAACCTACCCAACGAGTAAATTAATGGCAGAAAATGGAATGAACGAGAAAGTAAACAAAACTGATATAGGTACCAAATAAAAACGTTTTAAGTGCCTTGATTGACGAAACATAGAAAAGGTGAAAAATTATACACTTAAACACAGTACAATTTAAATCTCTCAGGCGTTAAACTATTTGACGAATTCTTGTATGTTAAAGCAATTATTTGTCCGTCCCTACACGAAAACATAACACGTGAAAACATTTACAGTTGCTGACGTCATTGTTTTCAAACAAACTTGGAATTTTTTCCCACATTTTCTTGACAATGTGTTAACTTTAGAAAAATGACCGGATAACTTAATAGCGAGTAAAAGAACGAATATGGCAATTATCATAAATCTCCATCAAAACTTTTACACATCACAATGTTTGTTGTCAGTTTTTTAATATTTTGCTAGAGAAAAGAAAAGCATAAATTATTCAGATCATAAAAAAAAACCTGCAACAGTTTACTGAATCAATGTAATTTAAATAGAAGTAATCACAGTATCAATGCGCTAATATTAAAGAAGGTTTATATAAACAAATACACAACCGGCCATAATTATTATGCAACCCCAGTTATTTTTTGAAGAAATGATGTATTTCAAACGATTTCACTCTTTATTGCTAAACGAAAATACAATGGTTCTTTTATTATTACTTTGCAAAATTTTACAAGGCAAGGAAGCAAAGATGAACTCGTCCGTTTTTGTTGGAAACAACATGCAGAGATTGATTTAGACGCTTCAAAAAATAATGACGTTGAAGATAAAGAAGGCCCTGATGCGTCGAAAAAGTTTAAAGATATATAATTAGAAGCATTTTTATGAAGACTCATGTCAGACACAAGTTGAACTTGCAGAATTATTAAGAGCTGATCACGCAACAGTTTCCAAAATATGAAATTATTAGGAATTATTCAAAAGTAAGGACATTGTGTGAAGTACGAATTGAAGCTAGGAGACGTTGAACGGCGTCTTGTCACATGCGAACAGCTGCTTTAACGGCAAAATTTGCAAAGAGTTTGCATTGTATCCCGACCAAAGATGAAACGTGGTATGAACTACAATAACCGTAAACTTAGAAGATCATGGGGTAAGTTAAATTATGAAATATTATCCAAGATTTAAAATTTTGCTTTGCTATTGGTGAGATCACCTGGGTCTAGTTTATTAAGATCTATTTAAACCGACAGAAACTATCACGTAAGATCCTTATCAGATACAATTAGTGGTTTGGGACCGTGTATTGAATAAAAAACTGTTGCTATACTAGCCGAGAGACGACAAAGTGATTTCGCAACATAATATTAGGCCACGTGTTGCAAATCGGGTGAAAACTTACTTGGAAACGCTGAAATGGAAAATCATGCCCCACCGACCTCATTCACCACACATTGCCTTCTAGGACTATTACTTGTTCTGTTCAGTTGAACATGCAAAAAATGAGTAGACTCGTGGTTAGCCCCAAAAGACTTGACGTTCTTCCGTCGTGGTATTCAAATACAGCCAAAAATTTGGAAAGTATTAACTATCGGGAGACAATACGTTCAGATACATGGTTAATACTAATTTTTATAAATATAACGCGTGTGTATTCAAATTTAAAATTCCAAGCCTCTCTTGTTGATATTCATGGATAATCGTATGAACTTTGATCGATGAAGTCCTAAAACATAAAAAGCATCACAGAAAACATTTTTCACGGTCATACTTCTTTCCCTTGTGATTTTAAATATACATTTATCATTAAATATTTATATAACTATCTTTTCTTTGTTGTTCATTATATCAGTCAACCAATATGAAATTTTTAGGACGTGTAATGAAAAATGATCGTTTATCAGGAAATGTTGTTGTCAAGAGGGGCGGAAGAAAACAACGCATAAAATTCCTATCGAACATAAGCAGAACAGGGTTTAGGAGAGGTAGCAAAATTTTACGAAACAGAGTTTAAGAGAGATAAGAAAATTTACTAACAGCTACAAAGTACAGGAAATTGTGGAGAATCATAATCACCGACCACGTGAAGAAACATAACCTACAGAAGAAATAGTGCATGTGCATCTATATTTACATAGTGATATCAAGGTACAGGCATGGATGTAGGGCTCGGTTTGAGAAACTGGATAGACGAGTTCGAATTGTGAATTTCATTACATCACGTAGAAAAGGTATGCAACAATCTCTTTTCCGCCCAATGATGAGGAAATTAACGGAGAGACCAGGATCTATAGGCGTGATTGTCAACCTGTCTAGGAGAAGTAAATTGAATCAAACTCCATATTGGATAGGGCGGAAAGCAGGATCGAACGGGTTAAATAGATTCGCTTGGCAAACAGTCTAAAGCACAGGGAAGTATCAATTTACTGCGGGAAAATCTCCAGGTACTCTCTTCCGACATACCTTGAGCCAGCATGGAAAATTAGGAAAAATTATGAAACATAATGCACAGACGGCAAAATGCGGAAAAGATGATTCATACCTACAGAAATAAGATCTTATTTTATTATATAAAAAAGAGATTTATTGAAAAGATGAAGAGAATTTAAAATGTGGTCTGTAAAACATTCCAGTTCACTATATACAATTACGCTTTTTCTGATCTTCATCAAAGATTTCCCTGATGTAATCAGATCCCAAGCAGAAACCTACGCTGAAAATACCACCATTTACACTAGCCTTAATAAGAAATCTGCTGAGGCTGACAAAGCAAACATCACTGCTGATCTTGAAAAGGAACTCCAATCTCTGGTGGACTAGAGCAAGAAATGGCTCGTAAATTTCAATGCTTCCACAACAATGCTGATATACATTAATCACCATAGAGAATCGCTTCTACCACCTCATCAGAATAACTTAGACTAATCTCCTTGAAGCAAAACACTGCGACTCCTCGGCCTATCTCTATCAGCAGAGTGAATCCATAGCTAAATATGCTGCTAGGAAGGGTGATTCACTCTGTATGGCCAGGAAGTTTTTATCGTCTAAATCCATCACACACATATATAAATCTACCATCTTCCCATATATTATATACTACTGTCATATATGACCGGGTGTCCCTGTTATTCAACTCAATGTTTTTGACAAAATCCAACAAAAAAATGTGTTATGTAATTGATCCCAAGCTGGTAGCTCAACTTCAATCACATTCTCACCGACGTAATGTGGCTATTCTCTGTCTTTTTACATACACTTTCAGGATTTCTGCTCCGACGAGCTTAGTGCCCTGATACCACCTTTGCATGAATCAAATGTAACCACAACTTCAACCATACCAGCTTTGTAGCCTTCACTTCCCGCCTGTAGAATTCCCTTCCGTATACTTGCTTCTTTGACAGGTACAATCTTCAAGAATATAAATGCAATGTCAATTCTCATCTCTTATTGCCTTGAGTTGAAACATTTCCCTGACAGCACTGTATGATGTCATTCTCCTATTCCATTCTACTCTCATACAGTTCACTTCACACCAGTGTTTTCATCCTTCACTCACCCATCTTCTAAAACCTGTTGTAACTAGTTCCCGGTTTCTGTTTCTCATCACTCACCTCTTATTTAACCCCCGGCACAAAAAATGTGGAGAAAAAGGCTTGCCTGTGTTGAAATTATTATACATATTTGGGTAGCAATCAGACTTTTATGCACGTTTCATTAAAAGTCATAGACAGGATATTATGGTTAATTTTTTAAGCAATTATTCATGTGATCGTATGATTTGATTTCTTCTTAGAACATAAACTACATAAAGATTGCACAAATGTTTTGTTTATCTGAGGGCTTTCTGCTATAACTTAGTCATTAAAAGGGATGAATAATATTTTTATATAAAAAAATGCATAAAATTTAACCATAATAACTTGACCTTCATTTGTAATGGAACTTACACACACACACACACACACACACACACACACACACACACACACACATATATATATATATATATACATACATTATATATATAATATATATATACATAATCTATATGTATATACATAATATTTACATACATACATAATATATACATACATAATATACGCATATATGTACATGCATAAATATATATATGCATATAATATATACATATATATACATACGTAGTATATACATATATATACATACACATACATAAGATATACATATATCTATACATAATATATATAAATAGTTACATAATATATATATATATATATATACATATAAATTAAAATAAATTTTCAAACTTCAAAAATGTTGATAAGAGAGACCTCACGCCTCATCAGCAAAAGTAGGTCTATATTGAAAATGAGAATAAAATAAGATTGAAAAGAGAAATGAAAAAATAAAAAAATAAAAAAGATAAAAAGAAATAAAAAATATAAAAAAATAATAAATAACGGTTAAATTTGAGAAATATACGTCACAAAAAAGTCTTTTTAAAATTTGTTATACATACATATCTATATACATATATAATATATGTACATATATATATAATACATAAATATACATACATTATATATATATTATAAATATATATTATATATATACACATATATATACATACAGTATACATACACACATATATAATACATATATATATATATGCATTATATATATACATACATTATATATATATGTATACATTATATATATACATCCATATAAAATGTACATCCACACATAACACACACACATATATATATATATATATATATATATAGAGAGAGAGAGAGAGAGAGAGAAAAACATAGAATTAGATTATAAAATCTTATGAATTTCTTTTTAAAACTAATATTATTCTATAAATTTATGTAAGGTTTTATGGACACTCTATTTCTTCAAGCACAAACTGAGCAGCACAATCTCTCTCTGATAATCGACTGAAACATATTATCAATATAAATGCATATGTAAAGCACATATAATACTAAAATCACACGTATGTGTAAGAATATATTGATTAATATTTTTCTATGTCATCATTCGAAATAGATATGATTTCTTGGAAATGAATGTCACTTCTTATTCACCTGGAAATTCATTGCTGAATTTTATTTTAATCAGAAATAGTTCAAAAAGAAAAATAATTTAAAAAACACAAATGTTCGGCAATTTTAAAATTGTGCCAGCGATATAAGAAATGAAAAATGTCTTATTGACCATCACATAAATTATATTTTTGTAGAATCTAATCTTTTCATTAAGTTAATTTCAACAAACCTTTGCTACGACAGTGCGCAGTGATTTCCTTTAATAACTCTTGAATTCTGTGGCAAAAACAAACGACATTAAATTTCTAAGCCTTAATAGAGCCACATATTGACATAAGGATATTACATTAAAGACACTATTAGGAAAAGTGGCGACAGCGATGTAATCTTTGAGCCTTTTACTGGGTGTTTTCCTGATTCGGCAGGCACTTACAAAACATAAAACAATAAAAAAAATCATTGTATAAATTTGTGGCCGTTTCAAAAGGTTCTATTCATGAATCAAAGTTAAGAAAGAAAGGATGATATATATATATATATATATATATATATATATATATATATAACATTTCTATGGCGCTTGCCGTTCATTTAAATTATTTTATCTCAGTAATTACATCAATAGATAACAGATTCTTAAAATCATAAAAGCTTAGTTACCCATTTCTTTGATTATCCGAAAATAAATATATATATATATATATATTAGCCGATATATAGAATGAAAAGTATAAGTTCATTGTAGGCTGAAAGAGTGTTTTCTGTGATGAATGTAATATATTCTGAGAAAGGAAATCATCTTGAAAGCTAAAATATGGTAAATATTTTAGTGATTAATTTGATGGTTCTTCCATGGGATCTTCGGGACTACAGCGACTAGGTTCGAATGTGACAAAGAAATCATAACACAGTTGGTGAGACTAGAGTAAAAAAAAACATCATACTTCTGAAAAGAATAAGCATGAGAATAGAATTATTGATCTGGTTATATCTTAATCAATAAAACATTTGTACTAAAATATAAAAACTCTTTATACTGTATTTGTTTATTTCTCAAAATGAAAAGAAAATATTCCTAGAAGATTCGTAAAAATTCTTCTTTGTGAGCCGTGTTCCTTCAGGACGTAGGCAATGACGGACATTTTATCCCTTATCGCTCTTAAAACTGTTCCTCTTAATATCTCTCCAAATCCCTGCTCCGTCTTCCACTTTCTCAGTTAAGTAAGTATCGAGAAGGTTTCCTTCTCTCTCTCTCTCACTTTATATTTATTTCTTTATCCGTCCTTTAAGTATTAGCGTCTCAAAGTTCAGTTTTCTTATTACGTGTCCCAGAAACATCAGTTCTTTATTCTTGATTCTAAGTGTAATGTTCTTTTAGGTTTGCATCCTCTCCAACGCTTTGCAGGTGTTCCCTTGTTAGGTCAGTAGGATCCTCAGAATCCTTCTGTTTAACCACATTTCAACTGCTTCGAGTCTCTTATTAATTTTTGATGAGATCGTTTAGCAATCGCTGCCATAAAATACGATAAATAATTGTCCAGTATTCATTATTTTGTTTTCAACGAAATCTTCCTGTCTCTCAAAACTCTGGTTTTCTTTTGAAATGCGTTCTTGGCCATCTATTTCTGTATTATAGAACATATATATATATATATATATATATATATATATATATATATATATATGTATATATATATATATATATGTATATTATGTATATACAGATATATGTATATATATATATATACATAATATACATATATATATATATATATATAATATATATATTATGTATATATTAAATAAATTTATTATGTATATATATATTATGGATATATTATATATATTATGTATATATATATATATTATATATATGTATATATATATATATATATATATATATATATATATATATATATATATATATATATATATATATATATATATATATATATATATATATATATATATTAGTCATCCACATTATGCTTGATTCGAGCGTTCGGTAGAAGAAGGCAGACATTTTAGCGCGTATATCATTATACACGCCCTCAATAGTCATAGTGCTCTAATTCATTATTGAATGAGCGATGCGTATATGCCCGAGTAGCTACTGTTTTCAAATTCTTCCAGAGTGCTCAATCAGGGTGTGAGAAGGTAAATACTATATATATATATATATATATATATATATATATGTAGATTTTGTATATAAATATAGATATATTATGCATTATAGAAAGACAATTATATATATATATATATATATATATATATATATAATTGTCTGTGTGTGTGAAAACCTATTAATTAATTGTACAAAAATGCAATGAGATATAGTTATATCACTAAAACACAATTCCGTACTAACATCGGCTCAGAGAATATTTGATACGTTTTGTGCATTTTATTGGCTTTAAATTTGAATTTCTATATTCATATATATTCAGTGACGTGATTTGTAAAATCGCTGCGACCTTTAAAATTAAGGACGCCTGTGCTTATTTTCTGCTATGATGTTTTTAGTATAACTTCATAAACAGATCCGAAATATTTTCGCTCATTAAAATAGATATCAAAAATTCAAAATATATTTATGAACCAATAACTTAAGAGTTTAATACAATTTTGGGTGTTTCTGTTATAAAACGGATCATATTTTTCCCATAAATAGTTTTTCATTTAACCTTTCTCCAGGTTGTTGTTGTACAAACTGAAATTCTCCACATTTTATTAATTACCTACGTGTTCGCATATTTGAGTATCCTATATTAGAGAAAGTATTAGTGATTTTGACACTGAAACATCATTCGAACAGAGTTATTTTTCTACACAGTTCTCTTGCGGTGTTTCAGTTTCTTGAATAACATTTTCGACATTGGAAAGAATGTTTATTGAGTTCAAGTGCAACAACTCCGCACACATATGAATTTTGTTTAAGGTATAATGTCAGGAATCAAAATTTAAATAACACTGTTTAACAATCATAAATTTTACATACAAAAATACAAATTTAAACAATTTTATTCATGAGATTAGTTGTGTAGTGTAATGACAAGTTTTGGGTTCAAATTAATATTGAAAAAAATAAATTTCAATTTAAGTTTTTAAGTTCCAGTTAGAAATTTGTTTGTAGGATTAAATATTCGTGAAATTTGTTTTGCCAGTATAGTCCAAAATATTTTTGGCTTTCTTCACAAATACGAAATAAGGTATATTTAAAGATCAGTCAGTTAGTTAAGTGCCATACGTGATACACGATTGGGCGATCATGTCTAGAAAGAGACATGACTGACTGGGCAGAAGATTATCCCGCAGTAGGTTGCCATTGCTTTCTGGGGTAGACTGGTTGCCGACCAAGGCTATAGAATCCAATCTGTCCTACTATTTAACCCATAACTGGAAGGAAAACACGGATTAATACCTTTCCCAAGGGTATTTGCGCGTAAGTGAATACAATGGATTTAGTTGGAATTCGAACTCTGCTCCTCGATTTCTCTTTCCGAGCTGATATCCACTGTACCACAACGCATTTGCCTCTAAATAATTATATTTTTGTAGAAAGATTTCTTGTTTTTTTTTATTAAAAAACTTAGAATTTTTCGGATGCAGGTTTTGTAGAATGTTGTAAGATTTGTTTCCAGAGATAAAAATTTGTTCATGTGTTGACTATTAGTTAACCTTAACACTTTCCCTTCGGTGTTCGTGGAAACAGTTGAGTGTGAAAAAAAAGCCCATACAATTAGCGGTACTTTTCGGTTTCAAGAGAAATGTTCGATATGCTTGCTTCTTCTGATGTTTGCAGTTCCGATTAAGATTCTGGTGACGAGATTATTTCTGTTTTCCACGTCGTTGACAGCTATTAAGTGAAGAGGAAAGAATGCGAATATTTTTCGTCGGTGGTAATGGTTTGACTATTTACTGTTACATGTGCAATGACATGAACCGTTTTGCGTCCATCCGTCTAACTGAAGATTTTCTTCGCGTTACATGGTTAATGACGGGGACGGTTCTGCTTTCATCCTTCTAACTAAAGAAATGCCTTTCGTTAACTGGTGAATGACGCCGACGGTCCTGATTCCATTCGTCTACCTGAAGATTTGCTTCACGCTACAGAATAATAATTATCATGACATGTTAAGCTCAGGAAAATTTGGGGAATTTTTTGTTTTTTTTTTAATCATCTCACCCCAAGCAAGGCATTCCACTGCCACTATTGCGCATGGGGCTACATAGGGGAAGGTAAAGAGAAGGAGTGGATAGACATAGGGAATGTCAGGAGAAAGGTGACAGATGAGTAAGGATATCGAGGATGAGGGTCGGGCAGATGGGAAGAGTGCTTGATAGAATGGGAGCAGGTTAGTGTGTTAGGAGGTGTGTATTGACCTTACATTTAAACTCCTGGAGATTGTAGCCGTCGGGGAAGCAATCGTTTGGAAGAGAATTCCACAGTCGGGAAGTGCGAGGAAAGAAACTGTTGGAGTAGAAGTTACGGCTGCATTTTATCGGTTTCACTGTAAAATGGTGGGATCTAGTTGCTAATCTAGTATCTCGTGCAAATTCGTATTTAGGGGGCACCAGTGATCTAAGTTCATCGGAGCAGAAGCCGTGAAAAAACTATTTAAAAACTAAATTATATGCGCAGGCGTTTTTTTGTATATTAAAAGAAAATAGATTTAGATTTAGATTTGAATTCTCTTTATAACTTAATTCGTATCCTTTATTCACGCGATGGATATATTGTCGCTTTAACTGCGATGTACAAATTGTCGTTCTAATTTTCATAAAGCTAACGCTTCTATCAACGTTTAGTTAGATTTTTTAGTTCATTTTAGAGTGGGGCTGCACATATCTTTAGCAGTAGTATCAATAAATCGATTTCGTTTGCTGTCTTGGCTAACTCTTATCCGCTGCTCGCTGAAATAAAATTACACGAATATATGAAACAACGAAAAATCGTTACGCACCCCCCCCCCACACACCCCCCCCCCACATATATATATATATATATATATATATATATATATATATATATATGCATTATGTTTCTCCTACCTAATGAAATTGATTCGGTTGTATATTGAAAATGGCAACAAAAATATTTTTGTGAGAAGTTGTTTCTCAAATAATTTTTTGTTAATTTCATTCAATTTGAATGAAAAATAATAATTAACAATACACATTTGTTGAAGGTTGCATATTTTTTATGCACGCATCTCTGCACACTGTGTGTGTGTGTGTTAAATATGTAGATGTGTGTTCCTGGAGAATGTAATTTCAATGGATTTTAGGTGCTAGAATATTCGATATATTGTTTGAACATAAATGTTTCTCTACTGAACTTATTACATGCATTAATACAAGGATGCGTGTAACATGCCATTGTTTCCAACAACACACACAATTAAAGAAATGAGCAATTTGATAAATATCTTTCAGGCGAAATATAGCTTTATAACAGGAATTTTGAAGAATGCGACTCTTATAATGGATAATAAAAAAATGAAATTCCTATATTTTATACTGGCAATGGAATTTTGTTTCCTGTATTTTCAACTCATTTCCACTAACTCGGTTTCACACAAAACACTGTCCGAATATAAAGATTAATCAACGTTTCATATACCGATCTGAATGAAACAATATTGCGGTAATATAGTTCGCCTTTAATAAACCTTGTTCAAAAGCTTGGTTAGAATAACCGAGAAAACATGACGTCATTCTGCTGCATATCATATAAAGCTGCGTCTGTCTAGACATCTGCTTTATTAATTTTTGAATGCCTGTTTATACTTTTCGCAATAATGCGAACAGCTAATGTAAAAATTAATAAATCGTGCAGTTGATAACGATCTAAAAATTATATTTCATATGCTTGCATTTCACTTTTCTTTTATTGTCTCCTCACAGTGAATTTAGCTGAATTTGTCTTTGGTGATATAAGACCATTTTTAATAAATTATCTGTTCGATTACAGATTGGAAATCAAACAAAATACCAAATTTCAAATTTGGTATTACAAAAATATATACGTCAGCTTTCTCGGTTATTCTAACCAAGCTTTTATGACTAAAATATCAGTACGTATATATATATATATATATATATATATATATATATATATATATATGTTAATATATGTACTTACACCTGAATTATTTCAAAAAATTAATTTCACCTCATGCAAGGCGAAAGCGTATCAATTGTTCAGGAGATTACAGTGAGAAAAAACTAGGCACAGCGAGTATTTAAAAAAAGTATAAATGATAGAAGGTAGCAACTGGCGTTATATTTAAATTTTTGGAGATTGTACCTATCAGGGAAACAAGTAAACGAAAAGAAGTACCAGAGACAGGAAATGCCGGAGAGAAACTCTTAGATGAAAATTGGCGGTTACAGTTAAATATTTAATTGGTAAAATGATGGAATCTAGATATCAATCTAGTATCACGCTTAACTTCACGTACACGGAGCACCAGAGAAAAAAAAGCTTGTTAGAGTAGTTGCCATAAAAACATCACACTCCGTTATTAATCTCTGAGGAACTTATTTCAATGTAAATTCAGATAGATGCATCAATATTAAAACATAATTTAAGCAGTTAACAAGTCGCTATAGTTTAGGAAATGATAAAGAGAGAAGTATTGTGCGTGTCACACTTAATACCAGTGATTGTGGGAGAAAAAACAGAATAAGAGGGACAGAGATTAAAACAGAAAAACAAAGAGCAGGATTTACAAAGAAAAAAAAGATCATGCGACACAGAGAGATATTGCAGATGTGTCATCTTAGATAATGGCAACTGTTTTTACTGAGGTTTTATATCATGTTTCAGTTGAAGACATGTCAATAATTTTAATAAAACGTAAATCGCTTGTCTTGTAAATGTTCTGGAATGGTTATGGATTAAAGAACACAGGACGCAGCATTTAAGAAGTGATTAGCAAATCTGTTTAATTTCTACGAGCTCTGCTAGCTAACCATTAAAGATAGTATGTAGGACAGTTCAACACCGCCGACTGATTGCTGGGACAACTCAGCACTAGAAACATATAAATTTACTAACCGAAAAAAAGTAATTTATTAAGTATTAAAACCATCTTTAGGGAATATATTTCTTCAAAATTTATGCTGCGAGTGCTAATTTATCTTTCTCTTTAGGAAACATTAACTTTGAAATAATTTTTGTAACTCTTTTGTTTAAACTGAATATATTTCATAACTAGAAAACTGTATTTTAAAGGGAGAATTAATTTGGATTGGGAATTTGATCATCTTGCTGCTAGCAATCTGACAAATAACTAAGAAACTGAACCGTAACAGAAAAACTCTCGAGGAATCAATGACTAAATAACTAGAGGCGGTGTCTCAATAAATCACAGTAGAGAAGGTAATAGAAAACCTTCCAATATTAACCACAAGAATCAGCACCGCTATGAACAAACAATGTATGAAACATAACGTCGTGAAAGTGTTTAAGTCTAAAGTAATTGACTCCTCACCCGGCAAAGAGCGACTTGTTCAACAAGTGTCACCTGACCATCATCCAGCAACTTTTAGCAGAAAGGGCGTAAGGGGGATAAAACACATCGGAACTGGTCCTTAGACAAGAAAGAAATGACATAAATGACATGTGTCACCGTGCTGTCATTCAGCGACTGTTCGCACCAAAAAAAAAAAAAACTCTCAGGACATGGAATGTCAGAACCTTGAATAATATTGGATAGCTAGAAAATGTAAAGCAGGATATCAGTAGCTTAGACATACACTTTTTAGGAATATGGGAAACTAGATGACCGAACAATGGAAATTTTGTCAGTGACAAATACAGCATTTTCACGCAGGCGGTAAAAATAATAAAAAGAAATTTGGGTTTATACTGTAACAGACATAAAACAATAGGTTCTGCAGTATAGCCAATTACATGAAGGAATTATTTTGGTTAAATTGAAAGAAAACCCTTCAACATATCTGTTATAGTCGGGTATACACTTACAAGACAAGGTAGAGTGAAAGAAATTCGTTCTATTCCAATGTAGACAACAACAAAGCTCAGTGTAAACCAGGAGAAAATAAAATTATTATGTGAGAGTCGAATGTTAAAGTAGATAAAGGAGAGGAAATGGGAAATAGTTGGCAAATTTGCATTGGGAAACTGCAACAACCGCGGAGAAATAAAGGATCGAATATTGCACACCGAATGACCAGGTAATAACCAACACCTCTCTTCAAGATCATTCAATTTGACTATGAACATATAAAAGCCCAAGAGGAGAAACTGAAAAGCAAATTGACTACATAAGTATAAGCAAGGGATTCAGGAATGCAATTCCTAAAAAAAAGTAAACTATTCAAGTGGTGACTACAATCGCCTTCAGGTAAACTAAGAATGAAACTTCTGAAATTGAAGAAGCCTAACGCAGCACATGAATGTTAAGAAAAGAGTCTCTTAAACGAGCCAAACCTGCAGGAAAAATAGACAAACAATGTGAAGAAAAATACATGGGACAAATCGGAAACGGAAACTCGAAATGGTACTGACTAAGTGACATCAGCAGACGGCATTATTCCAAAAGAAAACAGTCTTAGAATGAAAAATGGGTGGATCTCAAATGAGGTTGTCGACATGATTCAAAGGAGGCAGAAAACAATTCTAAGACATAGAACGGAATACAGCAAGCTACACAAGAAGATAACAAACCAAATGCAGACAAATCAAAGAGGAATGGCTCAACGACAAATGTACAGAAATAGCGATGTGGTATTATAAATGCATAAAAATAAGAAAATTAACAGGACAAAAGATATGCTCATCAACAGGATGCATAAACTCCAAGGCCAGAAGGGTCAGACTACTTGCGACTCTTTATTGTACATCTCTTCCAATACAGAAGAGAAAAACCAGCAATACGCAGAAATACTAAAAACTGAAGTAAAAGCTGTACTGACCAAACTGACAAGAAACAAAGCACTAAAATCTGACGATATTGTAACAGAGATGTCGACAGCCTTTGTCAATTGTAGCGTAGACAAGATTACAGGAATAAAAAATGAAATCTACAACTGAGGCGATATACCTGAAGATCTACTTAGATAGCTTTTTATAGCACTGCCTAAGAAACCAGACGCAAACGTATGTGAACTCTACCGAAAAATCACATCCGTATTCTGATAAATAGAACATGCAGCACTATCGAGCCAGAGATTGAACAAGAACTGTGCGGGTTCGTCTAACGAGAAACGCAATATTTTTTATCAGAATTTTCTCAGAAAGAACAATACAAATGCAGAAGAAAGTGTATCTATATTTTATAGCAAACTTACTCGACAAATTACAACACAATAACATGATAGAGATACTCAGCAACCTTGGCATAATTATTCCTGAAAGATATTAGAATATCTAGAACCTGTACTGACAGCAAACCGACTGCAAACGGACAAGATGTGATTTCGGCACATATATAAAGATAGGAAGGGATGTAAGAGAAGGATTTTCTTCAACCAGATGTATTCCTCATACAGCCTGACAGATTTGACAACCAAAAGTAGTGACAGGATTTGTCATTGGTGTCTACAATCTGAACAATATAAGATACCCAGATGACACATTGCCGGTAAGAGACATAGAAAGCAAACTACAAGACCTTCTACAGAATGTAGTGAAAAACTAGAAGAAAACTGAATGCATGGTCATCAATAAAATGAGGAGCTCAGTATGCTAATTACAGGTTGAGAATTTCTAAAATCAACAGATGAAGAAATTTAAATACCTGTACTATTATTTGATATCAGCCATTTTATATAGCAGCGAATACTGGACAATCTTTTTAAAGATGTAAGAAAAACAGTAGAATGACATCAGAAACGTGGTACTACAGATGGATGATGAGAATACCATGGAATGAATATGTGAACAACGAAAATGTTTTGAAGGGATCAGAAACGAAAAAGGAACATAAAGTTAACATCATGAAGAGACAGCTGAAGCTTCTGGGATACCGGATGATAAAGGAAGGCATGGAGAATCTGATATTAACACGATTCATAATGGGAAGGAAAGAGAGACAGAGAAAGACAGCGCCTGACGTACTTGATGGGCTTAAGCAGATAAATGTCAGAGCAGATGTTGGGAGATATATCTAGACAAAAGTTATTAAATGATACAACAGAGATAAAGATATAGAGAACCAGTAGCATCTACGTTTTGAAGAGACATGACCCATAAAAGAAAGAAGTTATGCGGTCTATTGCTAGAATCTGCACTCTTCCTGAAATTCTCTATCGTTACAAATGGCAAATATTGCAGTAATGATGCCATAAATGGGCTGACGATGACGAATCTTAACTTTCAACTTTGACAAGGTTTTACTTAATTTTCTGGGCAATTAATTATTTTCCTGTTTTGTACCTCCTTTGATACAGACAAAACATAGGTAAACTATTGCTATTTTCAAGCTGTTACGAGATACATTTCACAGTTTGTTTAAATCATAGGTTAATCGTTCGGAACCGAAAGCAATTACACAGGTTTGAATCATAAACATTCTCTTCAAATTCCAGAGTAGAATTAAATTTACGCCCTGCCAGCTTTTCCCTGAACTCTTACGCTGTAGAAAATAATTCCTAGTGCATGCATCCATGATCTTACTTACTTCAAACCTATGGTCAACAGTTATTTCCCTTACATATCCTTGTATTATGCACTTACCTCATTTAGTAACCTTGAGTGCTTGAACCTTGTATTAAAGCAAAATTAGCATAAAATCATTAAATAATATATTTTGATAGATAGATAGATAGATAGATAGATAGATAGATAGATAGATAGATAGAAGCAGAAAAATAATTCTGTGGCATCAGTCTGTATCAATAATAGGTATTTCTAAACATATAGAGAAAACATGGCCGGGAGAATTTGAGACTCAGAAAACGTACCGAAGATAATATATTTGTGGTTATGGATTGCATTGCGGGTACATATAGGGTGGATAACAAGTCAAATGTTTGTAGGAGTTAAAATGGATAGGAAATTAAAGATGGCTATGATCGCAACGTCCTTAAAGGACAACGTATATAAACGAAGATTTCCTCTAGCATACATAGAATAATAAATATAATGAAAAACGAACAAAACCTTCATACAAATTTCGCTCTTGTTCTTTTTCGACCATTTGAATGTTAATTCTTGTACTTATTTATTTTATCAAATAAATCTCTGGTCAATAAATTTGTCAGCTAATCTCAAAATATCAATTTCAGTTGTATAATAAATATCTCAGTTGCAGTAAAATGCAGCTATGTAAAATGACGTGATGTTGTATTCTATCAAAATTACAGTAGCTATGTTGAAATACAAATATCCGTTGAAATTCGTCTACTTTAAAACGTTACTTAATAGAGGAATAACACTAAGGACATGCAAGCAAATCATAATTGAGTTATGCGTTATATTAAATGTAAGATATTAAAAGGAAATGAGTTATAACAAATATCGAGACAAAATTTCCAGTTTTACTTCGCCTACAGATTGTTCGTATAATTAAGTGACTTTCTGTAATTTGTCTTTCTTTCTTTCTTCGTTAGCGGCTCTCATATTGTATGTATTTATAAGCTAGGCTTACTAAATAGATCTTCATGAATAAAATAGGGAGACCGCTGATGAAGAAAGACAAATGAAATCAAATCCTCTGCCGTAGGAGCTGCAGTCACAATATGATAAGAGCATCAAAATTTGCGATCTAATCAGCAACCGGATTGATAAATGTGATGGTTTGTGAAGTTGGTGAAAAGGTGATGGTTAGTTCAATCCTGGGTTGGGAAGTGTGTACTTGCACTCAGAGGAATAAGTTACAATTGAACAGTATTGAACGATATCCCTAGCCATGAGCAGTAAAACGAGAATAGTTTAACCCTGAAGATGAAATAAAACGGCAAACTCAGAATTATCTGTAAATTATCCAGACTGATGTAAAATAAGAAAGGCCACATGGCACAAAGAGCGAGATGTTTTGCCAAGTTAATGTCATGTGAATTGTGGCGTGTCAAACATATTTCAGAATAAGGTACAACGACAGAAAGATGAATCTGCACTATAATACAAATATTAAATGAACTTTTATTTAATCAGAAATATTCACTGTATAATGTTCGGTACATGTGATAAACGAAGAAGGATTGGATTAGTGTTAGTAAAAATGACAAAGAAAAATAGATGTTTTAAATCAATACCTCTTTTTCATCATTAGGTAACATAAATTTTTTTCGGCCACGCATCTGAAATTGTGTTAAAATGATTCTAGAAAAATACTTTCTTGCGTTTTATGCAGAAGTAATTCATTGTACAAAAGATTATATACACTACCGTCCATAATTATTAGGCTACTCCAGTTAAAAAAACAATGATTGATTTCATACTATTTTTAGTATTTATTGCTAAGTAGATAAGTCTAAATGATAGTAGATTTGTTCTTTTGTTAATACTGTACAATGACATGTGCATGAAATGAACTGTTCCTTTGTCCAGTTTTTGTGATCTCTTCCCCATGCTGGTCAATTCTTTTAATTGGTTGTCCGAAGTAAAGGCTTCATCGCTATCTTGTAAAATTTTGCAAAGTAATAAAAAAAAAGAACCATTCTATTTTCCTTTAGAAATATCCACTTGAATAAAAAAAAATAGTATGAAATGACCTAATAACTATGGTCGGTAGTGTACATATCTATGAAAAAAGTTTTCTAAAATTCACAGTTACCAGCTTTGTAAGCGCTCCTCAAGTTATATGTATATTTTTCTTTCGTCATAGCAAAACACAGATTTTCATGTACAACGCAATCGTCAGATGCTGATTGAAAACTGATTAAAAACTGACCATTGCAAAATCGAAATATCAATATTTATATCAGATTTTAATGATAGCAGTGCATTCCATCTTCTTTAGAAGGGTTAGTTAAAGATAATAAAAAATAACATTTTATCACATATAAACACATTTATATAACTCAAAATACAAAAATATAAGCAAAATATTAACACCTAATGCCATTTTTAAATTTCTCAAATTGCTCTATGGCTCTCACTCTCTCTCTCTCTCTTTCTCTCTCTCTCTCTCTCTCTCTCTCTCTCTCTCTATATATATATATATATATATATATATATATATTAATTCAGATACTTTAATCCAAGCGAAAAAAGCAGGAAGGTAAATTCCAAAAAACCGATCCTAATTAATATTAAAAAAATTTTATTTTAATATTAAAAAATGATACAGGAAGAGAGCTCCATGTAATAAAATATTACAGAGCAAATCTAAATTAAAAAAGTATTAATTCAATGATGTTGAATGACCATTTCGATATGAAAATCCCCACGGGGGATAACACATCACCTCAGCAACAGAAAAATCCTTTCAGAAACTGGAGAAAAATCAGTCTAATTTTCGTTTTTAAATAGATTTGCAAAGAAATTAAAAAAGAAAACAAAAAAGAAAAAGAAAAAGGAAAAAGAAAAAGAAAAAGAAAAAAAGAAAAAGAAAAAGATAAAACAAAATAAAATCAAATGAACAAGAAAAGAAAAAAATGGCATCGTCTGGGTTCGCAAAAAAAGGAAAGAGAATTGTAACTTAAAAATTAAGAGACGGCCGTGTTGAATTGATGTAAGGTTAAGCAACACGGAAAAAAGGTGGGATGTAAGAGAGATAAAGGAAGGAAGGGAGGGAAAAAGAAAGAAAAAAAATTTATATATTAAAGACGCTGGACATATTCAAAAACCTAACTTCCCAAAAGCGTTGAAGTATTAGAAAAAAGCCTTTACTTAAAAAGGCATAATTATTTTTAAAGGGAATAAAAAGATATATTTAAAATAAATTTTTTTTTTAAAATTAGGTCATTTGATTTAAACTAAATAAAGACATCGCTAGGTAAAAAAAATACCCAAGATAGTAAATAATAGGGTTAGGGTTAACCAATTATCATCCAATAAAAAAAAAAGCGTTTTTATTAACAAGTTAACGTATGATAAGCCTGCTATAAACCCGGAATCATCAAAAACTAAAAACACCCGAAAATGTAGAAAAAGGAAGATAATTTGGTTTAACCCTCCTTATTGTAAGCTAACTAATATAAATATTGGTAAGTATTTTCTCAGATTAAATGATAAACATTTTAATAATAATAATAATCCCTTAAATAAATTTTTTAATAAATTCACCCTAAAAATCAGTTACTCTTGCACCTCAAATATACATGATATAATTAATTCCCATAATAGGCATATTTTAATAAACCTAAATAATACCGACGTTAAATCCGGAATTGTTGATAAATGTAATTGTAATTCTGTGGATACCTGCCCGGTGCAAGGGCAAATGTAAATCCACCCAAGTAATTTATGAAGCCCGTATTTCTCCATCTAACAACAAAGACAATTACCGGACTTATATTGGCATGTCCGAGGGTCCTTTCAAACAGAGACTTTACAACCATAAGTACTTGTTTTCGAACCCTACCCAAAGATTCCAGAGGGCACTATAACGTAGATTCTGGAAAATGAAGGAGGAAGGGCAGGACCCTATAATCAGCAAGAAATTAATAGGCTCAGCTTGTACCCCTAAAAATTTTCGTGATAGGTGCCGTCTATGTTTATTGGAGAAGAGTCTGATTCTAAAGTATCCTCGTCAGGACTTACTTTTGAATCTTAGGAAGGAATTCATTAATAAGTGCCGTCATAGGGTGGATTTTGAAATTTAAATTTTAAATTTTAATATTTAAATTTTAATTTTTTAAATTTTTTAAATTTTTAAATTTTAAATTTTTAATTTTAAATTTTTCTTTTTATAATTTTTATGTATATGTGTATGTTTGTGTGTGTATGTGTATATTTGTATATATGTGTGTATATATGTATATATGTATGTGTGCATATATGTATTTAAGTGTGAAAAAAAAATTAGCTATTTAAATGCTCTTTTATATAATATTCATTAATTTTTTATATTTTTATATGTATGTGTGTGTGCATATGTATAATGTATATATATGTGTGTGTATGTATATGTTTGCATGTGTGTGAGTACACATATATATTGTGTGTGTACACATATATATATTGTGTGTGTGAATTTGTGTATATGTGTGTACACATATATATGTGTATATGCGCATGTATGTGTATATAAGTATATAAGTGTGTATGAAATTGAATGTATGTGTGTGTATGTGTATGTATGTATATATGTATTCATAATCGAAGGATTGTGTGTGTATGTGTATGTAGGTATGTGTGTACTTCTATATGTATGTATAATTGTAACTGAAATTTGTTTTTTCTTTTTTACCTAGCGATGTCTTTATTTAGTTTAAATCAAATGACCTAATTAAAAAAAAAAAAATCCTATATCTTTTTATTCCCTTTAAAAATAGTTATGCCTTTTTAAGTAAAGGCCTTTTTCTAATACTTCAACGTTTTTGGGAAATTAGGTTTTTGAATATGTCCAGCGTCTGTAATATATAAATTTTTTTCTTTCTTTTTCCCTCCCTTTCTTCCTTTATCTCTCTTACCTCCCACCTTTTTTCCGTGTTGCTTAATCTTAATCAATTCAACACGGCCGTCTCTTAATTTTTAAGTTACAATTCTCAGACGATGTCAATTTTTTCTTTTCTTGTTTATTTGATTTTATTTGTTTTATCTTTTTCTTTTTCTTTTTTCTTTTTCTTTTTCTATTTTATTTTCTTTTTTAATTTCTTTGCAAATCTATTTAAAAAGGAAAATTAGACTGATTTTTCTCTAGTTTCTGAAAGGATTTTTCTATTGCTGAGGTGGTGTATTATCCCCTGTGGGGATTTTCATATCGAAATGGTCATTCAACATAATCAATTAATCCTTTTTTAGTTTATATACATTTGTATATATATATATATATATATATATATATATATATATATATATATATATGTGTGTGTGTGTGTGTGTGAATAAATATACACGACCTTTTGCATAAATACTATTTTTGAATGAGGCAGTTGTAAACGTATGCTCACTATATGAAAAAGAAATGGTCAGTGTAACCAAACCCTACAATGTATGAACTACCCTAGGTATTATGACAGCAGCTCCAACAAACGTGAAGGGAACAAGAGGATAACAACTCCCAGAAAACAGCCCGCGGCAGAAGTATAGAAAAACGAGCGGCTACCTTAAGATAGAATTGCAAGAACAGCGCACAGCCGTAAGGCGAGAAGAATCAGAAAAATCAAAGTAATTCTGTTTCGTTTCAGTTATTCCGTTCTCTCTGTGAAATATATTATAATACCATGAATATAAAAATTGTCATAACAGGAAAAATTCATTGGAAGAATAAATCTTTATTCCATGCGGTTTTTCAAAGCGTTTTTTTTTTCTGCAATTTAAAACTGTCATAATCTTCTTCTAAAAGACCGGATCACAGCGGCTTGTCTGGCAAAACAGACTAAGTGATTTCCATATATTATTCCTGTGTTATTTTTGCTTACTGCTCGCAATCACGACATGCATGCAATACAAATTAGACAAAGAAGAATAGGAATTCGCTTGATAAATTATACCCCATCAATGAACAATGAGAAATCTCACTCCATGAAGTCTCGAAACACGTGAAATCATCTCTTTCTGAAAAACTATGCAAACAGTAAGTGATAATCATTTTTAGCGAGGAATTAAAATTGCTAATGCTTGAATTTTCACCCTGTCCACCAGGCCGTGATCTACGGCCACCACTCGGGATACGGTAGATATGATTATTGTAAAATGGGATTTTTACGCACTCGCTTTTCGTCTAGAGAAATCATAACTTGTCAATGACAATAGAATATCGAAAAGATAATTGGAATCATTCTTTTAACGAGTGTTTGTTCTTGATTGACTGCATCAAAAACAAAAGTACACCGATGCCATTTTTTATATTTCAGTCAAACACACACAGAGAAAGAGATAAAGAGAACTTTTATCCTGTTTACCTTCAAAACCATTTTTAAATCTTAGTACTTATTAAACTTAACTCCAGTATTTGTGGCACATTAGAAATATGGTGTTGATACTGTATAGACCAAACATGTGAAGAGTGACTATACTTTGGAGAGAATAGAGTTATATGGAGAAGAGTCAGATGCGGTTTCTGGGGCATGCAATGAGATAGGACGTCTTGGAGAATCTGATACACACAATGTTGATAGAAAAGAAAATGAGACAGGGAAAAACAGCACGTGACATATTTGATACTCTAGAAATGGATGGCCGAGTAGACTTTGTAGGAAATGACAGGACAACATATATTAAGAGCAACAAGGGACAGGAAAGGTGAAAGGTCATGATCTCCTTTGTTCTAAAGGGATACAGCACATAAAAGAATAACAGAACATGAAAATACACACACACAAATATATTAAAGTGAATATATATATATATATATATATATATATATATATAAATAAATAATTACTTCTATATTTAGGTATTAAAAACAATCATATACAAATTTAAATACAATATACTTAACTCAAGAAACAATAACAGTATATGGCTTGAAAATTAGAATTAAAAATAGCTACAATGAAAAGAAAAGAGGAAAACAAGAAAAAGTAAGTAGAATGAGTGCAAAGTAAATAGAACTGTTAACAACGACATACTACGCGTACGAACGCAACCACGATAAAATACATACATACAGAATGAAAAAAAATTGCATCAATTACAAGTACAAACAAAAAAGACAAATCGAGTCAAAGCAGTCAATTACTGAGTGGTTCTCGGACGGTTTATCTAAGAAATACTTTAACTTTCTTAACCATCATGTTACACAGAGTTAACAGCACTCTAAAACCTAGTGTCCATAAAAAAATGAACTAATAAGTATAATTTAATAAAATTTTATTCCCATTATAAAAGAAATTAAATACCGGAATGATCATTAGATTCTACTCATATTACTCCAAATTCGCGGCCCTGAACATTTCCAAGAAGAGTATAAATATATTAATACTTATTTTTAGACCTTTCAATATTATAACTATTTCATATTTAATGCGAAAGAAAAGGCTCATAAAATATTTCAAAATAGAAATGCTGCTGCAATTCCTAACAAACTCAATGAATCAAAAATACATATTTTTCTACTGACTGACTTTATCAAATCTACAACCAAAAAATATATTTAAAATTTGTCACAACTACATCTGGAACAAAAATTACTGTATCAGTACAACGGAAAACAGAGAACGACAAAGACAGGGTGGAATTTACGCTTTCAACTGCGATGAATGCTAGAAAGAATATTCTGTAGAAACATCAAGTAGATTCAACAAAAAACTATATGGATGCGAATAGACAATTAAATAAGCAATACACAAAAGTCATTGTGTACCGTAACGTAACTTACTACAATTTTGACAAAAATATTTTAATCTAAGTAAAATAATTCAGTGAGAGATCAATGTTTATTAAGTGTTTTAATTGCTAATTCACCCACAGTAAATTTTCACCTTGGTTCTTAAAATGTTTCACAATTTCTGACAGATTTTCTGTATCACAATGTAGAATATTTAAAAGCAAAGATGATAAAAAGAATATAGATGGATTCATCTGGATTGAAAAAATAATATTTCAGATAATTATAAAAACATCAAAACTAACAGCTTCACGTTCATGTCTATGTGTAGTCATAACAACATCAAGAAACCGAGTCTGATGAAAACCTAATGGATGAAACGCGTTTCAATTAAATGTTTTATTATTTTGTCTTACAATTTCCTTAATACTGTTCTTGAAAAAAATATATATGAAAAATATATATTGTTATTATATATATATATATATATATATATATATATATATAAGGAGAGAGAAAGAGAAAGTATACATAATTATATATAAATACCTATTTCAACTGAGATTGACATTTTTAATTGAGGCTAGCAGAGAAAAAATGTATTTACAACATCATTAAGGACGTATGAATTATTTGTTTTTAAATCTTCGTTACACAATGAATCAATATAAATAAACATGACATTTGTGCATAAATGTTCATTATGGCGTGTTTGATGGCAAATACAGAGATATCAAACGAAACCTCGAGCAGGACTTTCCAATGAAATTTTCAAATCTCTTGTGTGTTAGTTAAATTGAATGAATTATATCAAAACATACTACATAGAAATATAGCAGAAGTCTTCAACTTGGTTGAAGACTTGCATTGGGATTTTTTTTTTACTTTATTGATAATGCTTTTTACTTGCTCTTCTATGACTTACTTGAAATTTATGTCCTATTTCGAAGGTACTGCGAATAAATACCCGTGGTAGAATTACAGCAAAAAAACAAATAGGCTGCTTCGTGCTAATTCACAATACTTTACGAATGCTTCTGAAGTTACATATTTTTTCATTTATGCCTACAGAGTTAAGTATCAAGATAACGTTGATAAGACCCTCATACAATGATATATGTTCCTATGCATTATTCCTATAGGCAATTATGACAATACTCTATCTTGTTCTATCGTATATTCTGATGCTATTCAGGTATCTTAACCCGGCATTCTTTCAAGCATTAATCAACGGAATAGCACAAATAAAACCACCTAGAAATAACAAGATAAAATGTATTTGCACATTTTTACTTTCTAAAGTGCAATCATGGATTCAACAACTTCTAGCAACATATTTTGTGCATGTACAAATAATAATACCAGCAAAGATTTTAGTTGTGCTTAAAATAAATGGTCATTCACGAAACTAGCACGCAAATGATGAACAAGTTGGAAACAAAAACTTCAATTGATTTTTTTATGAATACGTTGCTGTTTTTAAAACGATTTTTCTATTAACTTTACTATAGAGTTTACATCGTAAAAAATAATATGTTTGTGAAAATACATTGAGTATTTTATTAATTTAATGGGTATTACAACAGACAGACATCTTTTCTAGAATAGGAGGAAAATATCAAACCATTAACAACGATTTCAACTCTATATCTAAATATAAAACTTAACTAAAGAAAATTACTTCCAGACAGTAATTTATTAAGAGATACTTGATAAAAGTCAAAGAAAATCTCGCCTTCAATCACCTTTCCACCGCGCGTAACATAGTTTCCTGTAACTTTTTCTATAAATACATTCACAGTAATTATTCTGAGGATCTTCTCTGTATGGTACAAAAGCTTAATTAATTTAAACGTAGTATCAGCTCGACAGAATATCTTATCATTTATCAGTTAGAACGACTTGATATAACCGCAATTACTAAGCAAACATTTTTCTATCTTACTTCTCTCTTGTGAAATCTAATTCAACCGTTGGATATTTGAAATAGTATATCTAAAATACACTACAAAAAATAGGATGTCATTGTAATGAGGTCTCACATCAGTGAGTGGAGCCGGTGTGCAAGTGTAACTGTTTAGAGGAAGGTCGCGAAACGGTTCATATTCTCTCCTGGCTTTATTGCATTGGCTGATACTAAGAACAGTTTTAAAAAGTGTGAAAAATAAGATAATTACTATTTACACTTTTCCTGGCAATTTATGAACGTCTCACGCAAAGCAGACCTAATATGATTAATCTATATATGAAATTTTGTATTTTTGTAGCTGTATATAGCTCAAGTCATCCCTCCATAGGCTTACATGTCTCAAAGAGTAAGTTAACTGAAAATGGATGAAATTACACGATATCTAAAACCGAAAAAAAGTATTTGAAAACATAATGCATATATAAAGCCGAGAAACAAAACCCAGCCCTCAGTTTCCTTTCTTTTTTTTCTTTTTTTTTTTTGTTATTCTATTGTCTGTCATCTTAACTGGACAGACTGATTTGGTGAACGATATAAGTCGTTTGAATGATTAATAAGCAATTTATATACATATTTAGAATGAAGCGGAGATAAATATACAATATTACAGCAGGATATTATATAAATACATAGATGGATAAATGATTGTCAAAATTATTCAAAACCGAAAATAACACTGATATATCATTTTCAGATATACTTTACAAAACTGCAAAGTAAAATCTTAAAAACAAATCAAAAGAAAACTACTCAAGAAAATCGTTATTCCTTTCAACTACGACTTCCCGACGACTTCAGAACAATTTTCTTGTTAACATGTTAAATACTCTCATAATCATTGCATTCAGATAATCTTTGGTGTTAAAAAGATTTTTTGATCTCCCGATCAACAGGACCCCACACGTAATAATAAAGAGAGTTGAAGTGTGGGGAGTTAAATGGCCAGTTGTAAGGGTTGATGACGTCGTCGCAGAAACCATGACTGGGTTGTCCTACTTGTGTGAAAATAGTGCAGTATCCAGTTAACAGATATAGAGTTTTCATCCTTTAGATATAGGGCATTTGTCTCCTGATGACACTTCATATATGCATCCATGTTGAGTCTAACGTTGCCATCACTATTGAGCAATCAAAACAACTTCGTAATCACAATTAGATTCATCAAAATCTTTCCGAATCTTCTGCAGTATTCTAAGATTGTAACCCACAACAATATTCAATGTTTTTATTGAAGCTTCCGAAAGAAGTACATCATGCAGTATCCAATGTCTGTGTGTGTGTGTGTGTGTGTGTGTGTGTGTGTGTGTGTGTGTGTGTGTGTGTGTGTGTGTGTGTGTTTGCGTAAATAAACAGACTTGCCACTAAAATACTAGTATGCATTAAAAAAATAAAAATTCAAGTATGTCAACTGGTGCCAATTTGGTAAATTTCCGTATAATTCCGTAAAAATGTATTCGTTTGAGTTTTTTGTATGTGATACATCGTTAGATAAAAGGAAGCAGGAGAATATTTATATAGAGGTTAACTGAATCTTGTCTACCATGGAATCTTTTGTAGTCTCGTGGTAAAACACCTGTGTTCGAAAGGCGGCATCTTCCTGGTGTTGGGAGTATGCAGGTTCGATTCATGCCGGAATAGAGATATTTTTCAAACGATTAAGGCCAGTGGAAATTATAATGTACTGTTATATATATATATATATATATATATATATATATATATATATATATATATATATATATCGAATAAAGGAATAGGGTTGTTCCACCGAGAGTAATTAGTATAAAATAAAATGTGTGAGAAGCCGCGAACGTTTTCTGATCAGAATGATCAGATACTCAGAGAAACCCAAACGTAAAACAACGAATTTGTTCGCCTAAAGAGAGTCATTTTTAGACTCGAAACACGTGTAGCGCAAATCATGACAAATTAATACTCCATAACTTGTATGAATACCAAACAATACATATATATTTTAAAGAAAAAGTTCACGGCTTCTCACACTTTTTATTTTATATATATATATATATATATATATATATATATATATATATAGTTACGATTGATCTCGCTACAAATGAATGCGTATGACTTATATATTATACTCTCATTAAGATTGAGCGCTCTAGAGAAGAATATTTTAAAAACATTTTCAACTTCCGCGATATATGCATGACCATTCAAAAATTAATTGAGTTTTTCGGTGACTGGCGTGTGTATACATTGCTAATATACAATACGATAAATTGCATGCGCCTATGGGTGAGTTGGTAGCGACTCCGACTGAAACCAAATCAGTCGAGTTTAGACCCCGGCCAGAAGAAAGTTGATGTGCCTAGCCACTCTGATAATCTGTAATATATATATATATATATATATATATATATATATATATATGTGTGTGTGTGTGTGTGTGTGTGTGTGTGTGTGTGTGTGTGTGTGATCCACCTAAAGCCAGTTCACTGTATTACAGAGCATCAGAGTGGCTAGGCACATCCACTTGCTTCGGCCCGGGATCTAAATATATATATATATATAAGATTTTCCACTCAGATACGAATATTCATTAAAATGTAATAATTTTAAGCCAATAAAAATTCACACATATACATAAAATATATATTCATGTGTATATATATATATATATATATATATATATATATATGAAACTAATTGTTTGAACATTATTTTTTTTTTATCGATACTCGTATTTAAGTAGATATTCTGTTTTTAATTAAACACTATTATATATATATATCGACGGGCCTGATTATTTACGATAAATTTTTATATCGAACATGTATGTCATTCGGCAGGATTCGAACCTGCGACCCCTATCTACATATATATATATACACAAATATATATATGCAAATATACATATAGATAGATAGATAGATAGATAGATAGATAGATAGATAGATATCTGTGTGTGTGAGAAAAAGTGTGTGTGTGTGTGTGTGAGAGAGAGAGAGAGAAAAAGAGTGTGTGCGCGTGAGTAGAAAAAGGGAGAGGGAAAATAATTCATATCAATATGATAATCTGAGTGATTGTTGTGTAATTGCTCTGAATTTGATTTATAATTACAAAAATTCCATAGTCACGAAGTGGCTGATGACTTTTAAAGTCGCTACTAAGATGAGAAAAGCAAAATGAATTAAATAACTATCGCTCTATTCTGATAGGTACAAACAGGATGATATAGGTGAGATAAAGATAATGTTAAATACATATTTTTTAATATCAGTTGTGAAAATGAAGAAATAGGAATGAATAGTAATGAATAAAGACTATGCATCTAATGGAAAATCTTAACGAGGTTGAGCCCCCCCCCCAAAAAAAAAAAATAGAAATTGTAGAGGGCCACAAATTCCATGTCTTCAAAGGATACTGTATAAGAAAGAAAATCTTTCAGATATTATGCACATTGTTTAATAGGACAAATATTTAAAATTTCCGAAGAAAAACAAAACAAAAGTAAACGCTGACAGTTCTGTTAAGCGCATTTGTGGGTAAATTCCTTATTATCGAAAATGTAATTTGGAAAAAAAAGTGTATTTGTGTAAAAAATTCCATATATATATATATATATATATATATATATACATATATATATATAAAAGTTATATTTGTATAGTAATGAGTACGATGCACTCCGAGGAAAACTTCCTTGAACCGAGAGGATTTGGCCTGTTAAAGCAAATTCCAAGATAGATAATGGAATAAAGTTACAGTTGGCGATTTGACAATCCCTTCTGGCGCAGTCGGATCAAAGTTTTTCATTTCCAGAATGTTTTTAACAGAATATTGTCGATAAAATGTAACAAGAAATTACCATACGTTAACACCTCCTATAAGAGATAGAAAAATAAAAATGCGAAAATAAATGAAGTAAATAAAAAATTAAAAATGTTAGAACATAAAGAGGCAATAAACAATACGTTGTCGAGAAATATGGCGATCAGGATCAATGCTGAAAAAAAAATTAGTGAGAATTTAAACAAAAATTAATGTATAGCTGAATGAATTTTACTTTAACTGTGATTGCTAAATCAATTCCTGCTACATTTATAATTTTGGGGCTTTGTTTTAAAACTATTTTAATCCCTTCAAAAGCATGGATTATCATGACCCTGTATTAATTCATCTTATTATATAAATTCTCAAGTACTTTATTAAATATAGGGGGGCTATTTCATGTTGCATTTGGTTTGGGTTAACGGGTTTTCTGATCACATGGATATGGACGACGGGCTAATTTGCACTTTAATCACTAGCGGTTTTTAGAAAAAATGTTTTCTTACATTTTGAAAGGGAATCTGTGAGAAAGTTAACGCAAGGGACTATATCGGAATTTGAAATCGTCTCATCGACTTATACTATCACCTCATTATCTGTTACACTACACGCATTTTCCTCCTGAATGAATAGTGGGAAGAATTCTAAAAAATAAAATAAGGAGAATAATTGTTAATCATTTTCATTTTTTTCGAATGGTAGCCAGTTTAATACAGTGTTTTGTTTAAATATTTAGAAGATTATTTTTAATTATATTGTTGGTTTGTTTGTTTTTTAGTCTCACAGATATATTTCGTAAGTATTGTGCTGTTTGCGTAATTCAGTCAGTTAAGTGCCATACATGATACACGCTTGAGCGATCATGTCTCGAAAGCAACATGCCTGCCTGGGCAAAAAGATTATACCGCAGTAGGTTGCCATTGCTTTCTGCGGTAGACTGGTTGCTATCCAAGGCTATAGAACCCAATCCGTTCCGTTATTTAGCCCATAACAGGAGGGAAGAAACGTATTAATACCTTTCCCAAGGGTATTTGCGCGTAAGTGAATGCAAGAATTCTGCTGGAATTCGAACACGGCTCACCGATTCGTCGTTCCGAGTCGATATTCACTGCACCACAAATTTGTTAAAGATTTTTGTATACATAATTTCTCTGTTTCTAACCCCTCAGTTACTCGTTTTTCTTCGTTATCTGCTGATTTTACAGCGGCTTGTCGTATTACATTGTTCTGCAAGCAATTGCTGCATAGGTACTTCCGTTCTTTTTTCCGGAGATACACGTGGGTTTAATTTGTTCAGTTTGTTTATTGGTGGTTTTCTTGCTATGATTTTTAATTACATTTTTATGTTCTCGGTGCAACTCTGACTTTTACAGTTGAATACCCTGTTGAAATGGATTGATGCAAGAACGTGTTCGTGTATGAGTTAAATGAATATTTTTCCTAAGTTTTTATGTTTTTATTTAATTGAGCAGTGTTGTTATCTGATTTCGAAGTTTCGTGAATGCCTTATTGATATGTCTTAACGCATCAGGGCTTTCGTTTTCTAATATATATATATATATATATATATATATATAATTTATTTTTAGACGAGCTCCATCTTTCCCCCCATTTTTGTAAGTAATCATTTGTTGTTTTCCTTTGTCCTGTATTTACCATCTATAATAAAGCCATCGTAAGGCGTTGAAGAGTGTTGGGCGAAAAGTTAGTATAATGACGTCTATTTTATTCAAAGTAATATATATATATATATATATATATATATATAATGAACTCGACATGTAAAGCCACAAATTTATTCCCCTGAATAGAATCAATCTTAGACTCGAAACACGTGTAGCGTCACAAATACCATTATTGACAGTTAAAATATCATAGTATGTATAATATCTTTATACAGCAATAAATATACACTATAAACTAAACGTTCACGGTCTCTCACACTTTTTATTCTATACCAATTTTTCTCGTTGGAAAAAACTTATTTCCTTTTCTAACATATATATATATATATATATATATATATATATATATATATATATATCAAATCGAAAACATATGCATATTACCACTCTATCTTTATCTTGATATCGGGCAGTTTATGACAAAATCCCTGCTCACTTAAAATGCTCTCCTATGTTTAAAAGCTTAAACGAAATGCCGAAAATAGCTATTAGCAAAGACAAAAACTATGAAGAAAGCCTACAGTATTTTATTTAGAATAATTTAAGTATAATTTAAGTATATTAAGTATGTTAGGTCTCTTTATATAAATCATAATTTGTTATGATGATAAATGAATCGAAAAAAGTAACTGAAGTTATGCAGGGAAATTTTACGAAATCAACTGAATACATAATCTCTTCATACAAAGCGAGTTGTGTCTACTACACGGTTGCCAAAAACTTCACCAATTTCTTTATTAGTATAGAACTATACGAAAACATTGTCTACGCAACAAGAGAGCAATAAAAAGAAGAAAAGTCCCAGAAATAGATTAAGAATACAGATAAGTGAATGAATCAGGAAGTGAAGGAAACGTGCACCAAACCTTCTAAAGAAAACGGTTCTTAACAGTACAGAATATAATTGGAAAATCTCAGTAAATGGCTCCGTTCTAGAAAATCTGAAACTATAATAGGAAATTACAATGAAAATAAAAAGTAACCTAATGCTTCGCGCTAAATAAGCGAAACAATCCCAAACAAAAGTAAGTAAATAAAAACATAAGGTAAAAACATAAATATCTAATATTACCAGATTTAATCGATTATGAAAAAGACCGTGCCTCTGGGTCGTTTCTTGTTTTGCACTTAGCACGGTTATTTTGTCTTTTTACAGAAGCATCTGGCTCTGTTCCAAAGTAATCTAAGTATCTAATATTATTTAACATTTCTAAATAGCGTTTTTTTTTTCAATTTACTTAGTGCTGAATATTTCTTACGTTAATTGAAGTTCCTATTTATACAGAAACGCCCAAACAATAAAGGCAAAAAGGCGACAAAATTAATATAATCTTTCTAATTTAGGGAGGCTAGATTGAAATCGATATTTCTATTTACTCGAACAACATAACAAAGCAATAGTCAAATAATGTTCATATTCGAATTATGTTTTCATATCTATACATAAGTGCTGCTAGAAATTAATTAAATCGTTTTCTGATTTTAAAAATCAAACAGAAAATAAATTCATCGTTAATCGAAGTGAAGCGTATGATTGTAAGAGATGCCATAAAATGACGTTGAAGATCAATGCTATTCAGTTTTCCTTCCATTTGCTCGCTTTCAATGATATTTGCTCGTTTTCTCTCGCTTTTAATCCTTATTGCAACTGTTTACAAAACCTATTTACGTAGGTTATTCGCTGTTTTCTTCTTTCTGCTTTTAATATGTCACTTTTAAGACCTCTTTTTAGATTTTGTCCAACAAATTTCAACATTGTCATTCTGATGCTAACCTTAAGTGTCCCTATTGTTTCCAATTTCTCTAAAATTTTAATCATTGCTCATATGTCTAGCCATTGTATCCGCAGGATCTTTCTTTAAAAAATATTTTTTTGCCTTAAATTTCTTTTCTATCTGTAATTAGATTGTCCAGCATTCATTAGCATATTGAAAGATTGCTATTGCATAACTGTTCGATATGCATTTCTGTGGTTTTAACAAAATCGTTTCCTTGCTTGCTTTTACCAATGTACCATTTGTGACTTCGGATATTCAAGATAGCTGTGAGTCTCTCTCTCTCTCTCTCTCTCTCTCTCTCTCTCTCTCTCTCTCTCTCTCTCTCATTTCTTTCCTTCAATTTTGGTGCAAGATAATGCTTCTCACTTAATATTTCTCTACGGTTTTCTTTGGTTTGAAAGATAAAAAAGCAGATAAATAAAGAGAGAATGAAGTTGAGATAACATTTATTAGAAAATCAAAGTAAAATAAGGATGTGCGCTTTGGTGCCGGGGTTTGTGGTTCGGAACAAAAGAATCAGAGAGCCAAGTTTGAATTTCAGTTGAATTATTTGCACTCACGTATGCGCAAATACTCTTGGTAAAGGAATCAATCAATAGATGTTCCCACTAACTACGAGTTAAATAGCAGGACAGATTTTATACTATAGTTTTTGTTAGAAAACAATCTACCACAGAAAAAAATGTTAACATAATGCGGGAAAAATATTCTGCTTAGTCAATCATGCCCCATCCGAGACATTATTGCCCAAGCACTTAACTGACTGAAAGCAAAATAAGTACGGTTGGCTTAATATTTCTTCTTCTTGGTGCCATTAGTCTAGCCTGTAAAGAATATGGCAAGGTTTTCAGCAAGAGACTTGTTTATGCTTTGGTTTCTGTATTTACTAAATGAGATTGCTATACTAGTGCCTAAACTGATTTGATTTTCTAGACTAGTCGACGACTAAGTGGAGAAGAACCAAGTCTGCCATAGATGATTGGATAAATACTGAATTGAAACTTTTTCTCAAACAAAATTCAACTCGTTATGCCTGTCAAATTCCTGCGCCCATAATCTGTACCCTATGCGTAAATGTGACAAGAATTTAATACCTTAGGTCAGATGATATTACATATGTGTGTGTGTGTGTGTGCGTGTGTATGTGTGTGTGTGTTTCCCCCTCCTTAGTATTTTTGTTTTGTAATGCGTGTAACTACATGTTTTTTTTTTAATGTCATATATGTAGGTGTATGTAAACGAGGTTTGTTAGCGAGTTTGGTGGCTGGGAATTGGGTATTTATTTCTTATTGAAGTTGTTGTTGGTTTTCTTATTTATAACTAATTTTCGTTTGAAATTCGTGCAATGCAAGGCGTTAGGAGTTGAGAATCGTTTAATAGAATTACATTTTACACTGTATTTATTTTGTTTGTATTAGTATTTAAAATACAAAGTATTTATTTCAGTGCCTTCATTTCTTCATTATTTCATTTTTCTTGTTTAGTAGTTTGCTTTGGATTTTAAAGGTGATTATTGCTAAATTTTAGTTCATTTACTGTTTGCGTTTTCTGTTATTGCTGTTGTGTGGAGCCGCACTTTTATGATTTCCCATTTAATTTCTTCTTGTCTTTGTATATTTTATAACATTTAACGACGTAGGCTATCATGGACGTTTATTTGGTTCTGTCTCTTGTCACACTCAATAATTTTTCTCTTGGTATAACTAAGCCCGGCTCGGTCATCTCTTTGCTCAGACCTAACAAGTACGTCTCGCGCTGCTTTCTCCTGTCTCTCCTTCCCTTTACCCGACCTCTGAGTATTAAGTTATCTAGGCCCGCATTCCTCATTACGTGTCCCAGGAACTTCTTTTGTCACTTTCTGATATTTAGTATGAATTTTCTTCTGGTTTGCATTCTTTCCAATACCTCATCGTTGCACACGTTTTCCGTCCATGGAATCATCAGAATCCTTCCGTAAAACCATATTTCTGCTGCCTCAAGACTCTCGTTCATCCTAGAAGAGATAGTCTACCGTTCACTTCCATACAGAACGACACATATTACATAACAATCCAGGACTATTTTCTTTGTTTCTAATGAGATTTTCCTGTCTTTCGGTACTCTGGTTAGATTCTAAAATGCGTCTTTGGCCATGCCAATGCGTCAAAGCATCTCCATGTTGCACTTTTCACCTCTATCAAAATACTTCCCAAGTATCTGAATTTTTAACTGTTTTATTTTAGTTTCTAATATTTGTCCATGACATATTGGTCTCCTCTTTTTGCTGATGAACTTAAATTCAGATTTTTCAAGTTTATATTCAGTCCTTTTAATCCTCTGAAAGCTTTTATTTCCGTCTTATTTGGTAGGATGTACAGTTTGAAAAGTCCCGGTGAGAAAACGCTTTCTTGTCTTACATACTTTTCTATTTTTGCACACCTGCTGAGTTCACTTCCTATCCGTACACAAGCGGTTTGCTACCAATATATATACAAAATTAATTAATATCACAAGTTTCACAACAATGTAAAAACACGCAAATATTAAAAAATATCAATAGTCGGACAAGTCCTGACGAACGAGCATATTGTTCTACGTTCACAGAACTTTGAAGTTATCATGATGGATGTAACGCATATCGGTTAAGTGAATATATATATATATATATGTATGAAAAACTGCTAAAAAGTTGTAAGTTTAAAAAGGTATTTTTTGACAGTATTTGTTTATTTCTATTATTATATGTTATATTTCAGACCGTCCTCGGTCCTTCATTTGTTTCTGATGAAGGACCGAGGACGGTCTGAAATATAAAAGAAATAATAGAAATAAACAAATACTGTCAAAAAAATACATATATATATATATATATATATATATATATATATATATATATAAAGAAACTTGAATAACCTTGATTTTACTACATACGGCTTGCTTGTGGTTTAAAAAGAAACATACCTGTAAAGAAGTACTATGAACAAGCTCGAAGTTCAATGTATCTCACTTAACCGAAGTTTATAAAACTTTGCTTTTTCAGAGCGTTAAGCATGTTAAATTTCGTGAAAAAAGTGTTTACAGAGAATTTTATAGCACTAATTTATTAAAATAATCAATAGCAGAATCTTAAAGAAAGGAGAATTTTACAGCACTACTTCATTTAAAAGAAATCTGTAACGGAATTTAACAGAATTCCTTGGCGAGATTTATGCTCTGTCAAAGACAAAATCAGAAATTGGTTTAGATGCTTCAAAACTTAATGATTTATATTTTGTTTGAGCACCGAAAAGGTTTCAAGACGAAGCATTACTTCAAGAAGACCCATATCATGCGCGAGCTGAACTTGCAGAACCATTAGAAGTTGATCACATAATAGTTTCGAAACATTTAAAAGCATTACGAATGATTCAAATAGAAGGATATCAGGTACCGTACGAGTTGAAACCAAAAGACACTGAACGGTGTCTTGTTCCATGTGAACAGCTGCTTCAGTAGCAGAAAAGGAAAAAATTGCATCTTATCGTTACCGGGAATAAAAGTGGATACACTATTATAACCCTAAGCGTAAAATATCGTAGGGTAAGCCCGGCTATGCATTAGCATAGGCGACAAAGCCGAATATATATGGTTTGAAGCTACTGCTCAGCATTTAGTGTGATCAACTGGGTGCGGTTTATTCTGAACTGCTTCACATCGATCGAAACCATTACGGGAAATTGCTGATTGGTTTGCGGCGAGCATGAAAAAAAAATGGCTGCTATAAACGCAGAGACAAGAAAAAGTGATTTGCAACGATAGGCAATATGTTGCAAAATGAGTGAGAATTTTTAAATAGCAAGTCATACGCTACCCACCGTTTTCATCAGACATTATTCCGTCCGATTTTTACTTGTACCGGTCAATGGCACATGAACTGGGCAGCACTTTCATTCTTAAGAAAATGCCACCATAATGGGTCAGCTAGTAGTGTGCCTCAAAAGATATGTTATTTTTTTACATAAAATTCAAATGTTGACAGAAAGATAGAAAATATAGTGGCTAGCAACAGCTATATTTCAATGACATGTAAGTGTTTTTGGTAAATACAACTTTACTTTTCACGGAAAATAAAAAAACAAATTCAAGGTTTATATATATATATATATATATATATATATATATATATATATATATCAGCATGCGGTGTAGATGTGAAGAATCCAAAGAAGTATCCTGTACATACAGTGGTAGAATAAGTCTCTAACAGAGCTCTAAATATATATGTATGGAAATACATATAGAGCAAATTAAGAAAAAGTAAGGCAGACACGTTATTTCATGGTAAACCGGAAATATAGGTCTATTTCAACCGAAACATCATAAACTTTCGTCTTTATTGTACAAAGGATTCGGGTAAAATCTTCTGTACAATAAAGACTGATGCTGATGATCGTTCGCCTGAAATACGGCCAAACTGCCGATTTACCATGAAATAACGTGTCTGCCTTAATTTCTCATATATATATATATATATATATATATATATATATCTGTGTGTGTGTGTGTGTGTGTGTGTGTGTGTGTGTGTGGTGGTGTGCATTAATAGACTTACAATTCCACAGATTCTATTACTTTAATCGCTGGCTCAAACTGTAGTTTCTGTTATAAAAGGGGAATGCAGGTTAAAACTCTGCTGCTGAGCATATTTCCTTTATTTTCGCAAGACAATAGCTGTGATACAAACTCCATATCGCTTTTCTTTTTTTATATATTCACAAGCAGTTTCGTATCAAGCGCTCTATTTATTTGTAGCACTTTAAGCGTTATTAATGAGTACTCGTTTTTATGTAAGATCACCGTTTATATATTAAACATTATAGCTATATTCACCTACCGGATTGAAGTATTCGAAAGATCATTGACAAGATAAATTTCTCTCGAAAGCATCGTATCTTAATCCGCTTGGCCATCTGCCTCTTCCTGGTAAAAAACAGTACAGGCGTACCGGGCTTAACAGTGGCTTACTCTAAACTAAAATGTTCACATCTGTATCTTACTCAAATACGAGTTCCCAGTAATATTAAAATTTGAAGGTGCACACACACACACACACATACACACACACACACACACACACACACACACACACACACACATATATATATATATATATATATATATATATTCCGGTTACATTTGTTACCATGACTCCAAACCCTGAAGATGATCTCTGAAAAAGTATTCAAATAATTGATTACCTTAAAAAATGAATGAAAATAACATCAGTCAACGTTACCGCTCATTTCTGACATGTTTTGATTGTAGTACTCGAAATAATATCCGTGTGTATGAACGAATTTTATTAAAAATAAACAAACATAGTGTTTGCAATTTATTTAATCTAACACACACACACACACACACACACACACACACACACACACACACACACACACACACATATATATATATGATTTTATAATATTTCAGTTCAAACTACCTCTCTGAAGATGGCTCATGTGAGCCGAAAGCTTAGAAGAAAACCAATAAATAATTATCCAAATGTTGGAGAATTTTTGTCTTTATTTTCAACCGAAATTAAAGCAAAAATACGACGTTTAGAACGGCTCATGATTAAACATAATAGACATTCATTGTCTCTTATATTTAATAGCATATGTCTGGAAAATTACTTGCTGCCTCGATATACTAAATATATATATATATATATATATGAGAGAGAGAGAGATATGTATAAAGAAAGAGAGTGAATGATAATGATAAGTCCCTACTTACCCAGCATGTGACACCGGTATTTTACGCCCTACAAGAATCAAATTTTCGCTCTGATCATCAGTGCTTTGAAATAAAATTGATGTGATATACTTGTCAACTTGTTAAATTTTATGTTATATTTGGATGCATATAAACGATTGCAATATTAGAAAATAAAGATGAGTTTCTAAAGAGAGTAAAATCTTCTGATCCATCATAGATATTTGACGACTCCAAACGTTTTCAAAATTACTCGAGCCAACAGTGTAGAGGCTGGCATCTAATTTTCCGGATGTATGCATACGTGAAACGAAGGGGCCGTTAACATATGGAAAACATATACACACATATTACCCGAAAAAGAAGGGGAAAATATATAGACTAATTGGTAAGTCTTTGAGTATATATGTGTATGAGAGTGCACGGAGTAATTTTCAAATGCATCTATATATATTTTGTGAAGATACGTTTTGTAATATAAGTCCACACAAAGTATCTAATATTAGAAGGAAACAGATGTATTGAGGAAGAAAAGAAAATACTGAATTTAAAATAGCAAAATATCAAATGTGACTGATAAAATACTCAACAGAATCAACTATATTCGTATGTGTGTATGTGAGAGAGAGAGTGTGATATATACAAACATACACACACACACACACACGCACATATATATATATATATATATATATATATATAAGGTAGGAGATATAGTAGGACCTTGAATAAATTATCTCTGATTTTTTAGGCAAATTAATGTTTTATTTATTAAGAAATAATAAGAAACATATCGCTGAAAGTATTGTCCATTGCTAGCTACATTCTTCCATCTTTCTGGTAACATTTGAATTCTACGTCGGACAAACGACACGGATTTTGAGTCTAACCACGAGTCGACCCATTTTTTTTATCCTCATGAGAATAAAAGTACTGATCAGCCAGACTATCTATCAGAAAAGGAGATAATCGGTTGGGTCAATGTTTCGTGAATACGGAGGGTGGAGTATGACTTCACATTTAAAAGCTTCCAACTAAGTTTTTATCCGTTTTTAATATTAGCCTAAGGTCTTCATGTTGCAAAATCAATTTGTCCAGTCTTTGCTCGTAAACCCACCGTTTCCTCCTCAAACGCATCAATTGCATTCAAAAGCGACCTCCAGTCTTGGTTTCGTTCGGTTTGGGCAGATCATAAGGAATTAAACCCAGCTGATCTACCAGACAGAAAGCAGAAGCTTCAAACCAAGTATATTCAATTTTTGCCACCGATGATGGTGAAATACTGGGCTTACCTCACAATTTTCTACGTTTAGGATTATTGTAGTGTATCCACTTTTTATCGCCGGTCAAGATACGATGCAAAAAGTCACCGGTTTTCCGCGGTTCAAGCAGCTGTTCACACGTAACAATACGCTGTTCGACGTCTCTCGGCTTCAACTCGTACGGAACCCAATATCCTTGCATTTGAATCATTCCTAAAGCTTTCCAACTTATTAAAGCTGTTGTGTGATTAACTCATCGTGATTCTACAAGTTCAGGTTGACCCTGACATGCACCTTCATGAAGTAATGCTTTCAATACTTCGTCTTCAAACATTTTAGGTGCTTCAGTGCTTCCTTTATCTTCAGCATCAAAATCATTATTTTGTAAGTATGTAAACTAATGCCAGCGTGTTGTTTCCGACAGAGCATGGTCACCGTAAGTTTCAACAAAGATTCTCTTTTCTTCTGCTGCAGATTTCTTTTGAATAAAATATTGCAGTAAAATTCTTCACAAATACACTTTCTTTGGCACCAAATCCTACATGTTTAATGCTATTAAAATAATGTTTTTCACACTCCGACAAAACGACATGCATTAAACTGCAAGCTTGCTCATACTCCTTTTTTTATAGTTCCGTTACCTTCTAAAACTACACTGATGCAGTTCTTGAAACGCCATATTTTGGAAAAATTATTTACTTCCTAATCATCCGCCCGTGTATTGAATACTGCTGCCACATATGGTCGGGTGACCCTGCAATTCTCCTCGGGGTTCTTGACAAAATACAATGGAGAATCTGTAATGTGATCGATATCGACTTGGCTGACAGCTTGCAGTCACTCTCTCACCGGCGTGTCGTAGCTTCTCTGTGTCTCTTCTATAAATACTTTCACGACTTCTGCTCTGATGAACTTAAATCACTGGTGCCCTCTAGGTATGAATTTGTACGAGATACTAGATTAGCAACTAGGTCCCACCCTTTTACAGTGAAACCGATGAAATGTAACAGCAATTTCTACTCCACAGCTTCTTTTCTCGCACTTCCCGCCTGTGGTATTCCCTTCCGCATGCTTCTTCTCCGACGGCTACAACCTCCAGGAGTTTAAATGTAAGGTCAATAGACACCTCCTAACACACTAACTCGCATCCATTCTCTCAAACACTGTTCCTATGTACCTCCTTACTCGTCTATCACCCTCCTTTCTGACATTTCTTATACCCAATCGCTCTTTGTAACCCCCTGCGCTATAGTGGCAGTGGAATGCCTCGCTTGGGGTGATATGATTAATATATATATATATATATATATCAAGAATAGTTTTATGGAAATACATGAGTAAGTGAACAAAGTTTTGTGTGACCTTTTCCTTACTTCAGGATTTCATCTGACGCAGTTTGTGTACGCTGATGCGAATACGTTTGCACATGATCAAGAGTCACAGTGAAATTTAGCTAGCCGATTTAAATTAGGTTTGTTTGTGTGTGAGATTCCATCACTTTTCTTATTTCATATGCAACACTGATAAATGAAGATGTGCCAAGAATGTAATAAGCCGAACGTAAATTTACGGTGGAAGATCTAAAAATTTGTAGTTTTAACAAGTCTCTATTGTTAGGATGTCACTTGTACCAGTCCCAATACCGCTGGTGCAAATCGCCGTGATTGCTTTCTGAAGACGTCACAACGTATCTTCGAATTTCGTTTCCTTCTTTTCCTCATTGTTGTTGTTGTTGTTGTTGTTGTTGTTCTGCTGCCGCTGATGCTAACGTTCCATCTTCGTCGACTGCTCGCAAATAAAACAAAACAAAAAAAAACTGCCGACAATTTGGGGCTCCATTTATCTCTCTGGATCGGTCCATGATTTTCATACGTGTGATCCTCCTTTTCTTTTTCCTGCGCACGCGTACAGACATTTTAAGCTTTGCCGCCATGTTGCATGACTCATCCAGCACCCGCTCCCTGACTACAAAAGACATAGGCCACCCTAACTTGCTGCGTCTAGGACCATGTTCACCACACAATTAAATCAGTTTCTAAAAGTTTTCGTTCCAATGAATGTTTTTGCTCTTTTAACTAGAGTAGAATCATTTAGACAAAATTGTGGTGACGTTGAGTAAGTAATGCATTTAATGTGTTGTTTTTCTCATTTGTGATCACATTTTTCATTTTCTCAGTTTTTTTTATTTATTCCTTGTAGCAGTTATTACAGGTAATAGATAAAAATCCTCCAAGATTTTTTTGTTTTAAGTGTAGTTCATACATTTATGCTCATTTCAGATAAATTATTTTCAATTGTAGTCATGATATATTTAGTTGGTTAAATAATATATTTTTTAATTGGTTGTTTTTTTACAGGAATGGTTCTTTTCTATTTTGTAACATTTTCTGTGACGTTTGATTTCATTGAATATAATATGTTGATAAAATGCTTTAATCCCTAGATCATTCACAGTAAGTTTATCTAGTTACAGATTCTAACATAATGTTACTGTTCTTGATAGGCACAGGCACAGGCACAGGCACAGGCACACACACACACACACACACACACACACACACACACACACACACACACACACACACACACATAAATAACTTAGAGATTTGATTTAAAGAGAGATAAATAGCATGGTTCATGGGACGATAACAATTTACCCCAATGATCAAAATAAAAAGTGTGGTTCGAAATTCAAATCACCCGAGGAAGGCGGAAGCGCAAAACGACCTAAACGTCATGATTATAGCAATAAATATGATACCAGTCCGAAAACAGATTACAGAAAATATGACACAGAAATCTGAAGACGCATATGAATCGCCAATAATGCATTCTATATCTAACCAAAAGAGTAAGTGGTATTAGCATTACGTTTTAAAAGGTAAAAATTATTGAATTGCGTTGGAATAATCAATTTCTATATGATATGTAATAATGGAAACTTTCTTTACGTAAAGGGACTTGAAGAAAATGATCGACGGAAGCGCAGAGGAACCTAATTTAAGCAACGGAAAAAAGCTTCAGAAAATTAAACACTGAAATGAAAATAATATTACAATCAGAAAGTTAAATGTTTCATGGTAATTTCCTAAACGTTGCTTAGATGTAGCACAAGGTTAAATGCATGAAGGATTAAGTGGAAGCAAACTCACTACTCTGGTTGTAATTTTTCTAGAGAAACAAGCTGATTTTACTGCAGGTCAAGCTGTCCCCGTTAAATAGGTTATAAGGGCAAAGAGAAGTTAAGATTTGCAATGGGGAATCAAGTCTAAATAAGCATGCCAAGTGTTTTGACAACTTATTTGAAGGTATAGCACTGCAGGAATAATGGATGTTGAAAAAATAAGTAAAATGTTACTCAGTGAAAGATAATCTAGGAAGTTACTGAAACCCGTAATCAGTCAAAACCTAAAAGTAGAATAAAAAAAAATAAAAAAAGCAAGTTTTCTAGTAACTAGAATCGATTGAATGATTGAATCCATTTTGTTTTTATGCTTATCAAGTCTTTGTTGATTAGAAGGTTGCTTGGAGTACCCGGTTTTCCAAAAACACCCCCGCTTCGCCACCACCACTGATCGGGTACGACGTTGTTTATTTTCGGAGGCCGATCAAAAACTGGTGTTTTCTCTAGATGCTGGGAATAAAAGAAATTCAAGAAATATCATTTGTTCTACTTTCTCATTCTCGGATATGTCTCTTAATCTATTTGAGAACAGATATATCTGTTGATCTATCAATAATTGTTTTGCCTTATTTTATGAAAAATGCATTTCTTTTTCGAATTCCTTTTGAGTTGTTGGTAAAATCCCTAATGTATCTTACTTTTTTCTTATATAGCAACGGAATATTCAGAAAGAAATATTCTTTTTGAAAATAAATAAGCTAGAAACATTCGAGCAGATTCTATCTTTTGAAACGTTTGCCATAGAATTGTGTTAGTTTTTTTTTGTTTCTATCCCATTTTCTCAAGTGCAATTTTAAGAATTAACTTTCAGAGTGCCAAAGATACCTTTTAAATTATGAAAGAGTTAAGTGGTGCCTTTCAGATACGATACGCGCCTAAAAACGCCAAAGAATGCATCAGCCCGAAAAGTGAAAGTAAGACATTAAACAATAGCGAGTATAGTTGTCTCAGTATTCAATAAAATAATTATTTTCTGTTGGAGAAAATGCTCGTGTCACACTGACGACATTGATATTAACATGTGTGCCAGTAAGAAGGTTTTCGCGCCTCTGAATGTTAGGCACTGATAGCTTATGAGGAAAGAGCGATAAGTCAGCTAAAGAATAAAGAGAAAATTAACAAGACAGTGGAGGAAATATGGTGATTAGAATTATGTCGAGAATTAATAATTAGAGAAGTGCACAATGGAAATTGGTGATGAAAAGAAAAACAAAACTTAGCGTTGCATATTGGTATTATAATTATTCTAACTGACACTGGGAAATCAAGTCCTGCCTCTTCTGTTTGGCTGAAGGATTAGTGCATAAAGTGACAACGTTGTTTTTTATTTATTTATTTTTTTAGTTCACCCCAAGCACGGTTGTAAATCCATCAAGACGCAAGAGATTACTGGATGGGGAAGAATTAGAAAACAGAAACATTGATGAGTAAGAAAAACAAAAAAGTATAATCAGGAGGACAGTAGATACCCACTAAGACAAAAGACATTGCTTAGTGTAGAAGATTTTGAAACAGAAATATTGATAAGAAGCGAGAACAGGAAGAGTAATCAAAAGGATATCAGATAGTGATTGATACTTTTAATGTTCTTTTCAGATTAAATTTGGCCGGGAGAAAATGAAGTCAGATGGAAATCCAACAAGTAAGATGTGCACGAAAGAAACATTTAGTATAGTGTTATAACTCACGGTTAAATTTTTATGTCTCGATTGGATGCAACGAACACTATCAGAAAGGCGTGATGGAAAACAAGGTCAGGTTTAACGGAGGGAACCAGAGTGCGTACACTCGGTTCAAGTGTCGAAAATTACCCAGCCTCCCCTCCACAACCGTCGGATCAGACACCTTTTACTGGCTATTTTTCTTTCTTTTGTGAGTCGTCTTCTGCCCAAATAGCTCTCGGTACTCTTTCAAAACTTTAAAAATTTTTAAGGCTTCTTGCCTCGTTCATTTGTGTTACCGAGGTGTCGTATTCACTACACAACATCTCACTTTTGAGATATTTTTTTATTTTTTTTTAAATATCTTATTAATTTCGGTATCTCATTTTACTAGCGAGTTCAACACGTATTGAATTTTATATTTCTTTCGTTGTAGGTCATCCAATTGTTTTTTTCTTACATTTCCTATTCCTGGTATTCATACTTCTATGTTCTATAACTTCTGAGAAAGTTCGTACTTCAGATATATAATTCAGTACTTGCATAGATCTTTCATTGTGTTTTTAGTATTTTTTTCTTTACATATTCCAATGATTTTTGTGTTCTCATTTTTTCTTTCACCATAAAAATCTTTTTTTTTAATTCGTGACCTTATTACGCTGTCTCCCCACATCACTTTTGCAATTTTATATATCCTGAAAAACATTTTTTGCTAGTTCGATAAAATGTTGACGTTTTTGTTATTCGTTCTTATTTTTTTGACCTAGTAAAAACTTGTCAAACAGCAGTTCTACCGAAGACATGCTCGCAAGTGTATTAGGATTTGGCGTTATCTGCTATACTCTTAAGAATCTTTGTAGTGCTTCTTTACTCACTTTTACATTATATTTCTTTATTTTTGGAGGTTCATGAAATTCTATTTCTTTTCTATATTCTTTCTTTTCTTCCTTTTACATTTTTTTTCGACCTGTATTTGCAAATACGCCTCAGAATGATTCAGCTTCTAAGATTTTTTCCACCGTTTATTTTCGCAAAATATTTGTTTCTACACTTGGAAGTAGTAGATATATGATTCTAAACATTTGTTTAACCTATTCGAAAAACCAGTACATAAATTTTGTTTTCTTTACATAGACTGCTGGTGCTGACGATTTTGAATTTTCATTTCTGCAAGAACACTGAGGACACTGCGTCAATTCAAGTGGTGCATACTTTATTTAACAAAACTGTTTGAACCTGGTTCAACGTTTTAAAGTTGGGATTTGAAACGATAATTTTTGGGGGGGACTAATCTGACATTTCTTATTACAAAGAAAATTGTGATTTCATTAAATTAGAGTACACTTATTTTTCAATTACTCTTATTTGATTAATTACTACTTCTTTGTTCATTTGATCCAAAAGCTGTGAACGGTACACTATATTTCAGGTTAAATACTGGCATCGATCTATTTTTTAATTGACGTTTTGCGTTGGCTTTAGCACACCGACCCAACTTATCCACAGAACATCCGAAAATATTTTTTTTCAATTCTCCCTTTAAATTTTCACAATTTTTTAAAAATTAGTAATTTACCCACATACAATTCTGCAATAAATATTTATAGGCACATCTTATCAATCAAATAACTCCAGCAACTCAATTAAGAATAAGTTCTTTTATTTTTAACCCATAATTTTAAGCTTTGACACACTTGCTAAGAAAGGAAATGTTTCAGATCATTTGATCGATAACAAACAATTTCTCAGCCAACACGCCACGATGTTCTTTTAATACTTTTTCCGTTTGCTTTCAAAGCGGCATCGTGTTGTTACTACCTGTGTCTAGTCGCATTTTTACATCCATATATTAAATCTTTGAGGTACATAAAGTTTCTTTTTGTTTTCCGTAGACAAAATTAGTTCTGCGAGAATTTTTTTGTTTTAGTTTAACAATGTCTTTTCATACCTTACTTTTCCACACATGTAGCACTTTAAATGTTTAAAAGAACAGTCATCTCTGTGATTTAATCTTCCACATTCGAACAAAATTACTTTATCCGCATCTCTCTTTGGTTTGAATATATGCTCATATATATATTTAGAGATTTAGGATTCTCTAAACGATATTTCTCGTAGTGTTAGTGTTTGATTCTCTTCCACCTCTATTAGAACTCTACCATGTATTTCTGTTTTGAACAATAATTAGTCTTTAAACATAACCAATTTCAATTTGAAGCTTTCACACTCCTTAATGATTCCATAATATGTAACAAAATCTTCGTCTTTTCTCTTTCTTTCGTTAGATTCTTACACTTCCGATGAGTATTAAATGATGAATTTACCTGTGCAAGAAGTACCAGCCGACCAAAAAAAAAAAAAAACAAAGCAATAAAAGCTACTGCACTTTATAGCCTAATTGTCAAATAAGCGCTTATATAAGGGTGTTTTAATGCATTAAGCTTCCCCACATGGATCGAATCTAAACTCTCTAATTAGAGGGAGAGTGTGTCTGCCATCGACGCTTGAAAGCTAAACAATGAATGCATTAAAACACCTTTGAATATAATGGTGGCACTTATTTGTTAATTTGGTTATAAAGTGCAGTAGCGTTTTTATTTTTTATTATATATATATAATAAAAAATAAAAACTATATATATATATAAACTATATATATATATATATATATATATATATATATATATATAAAAAATAAAAAATAAAAAACGCTACTGCACTTTATAGCCAAATAAGTGCTACCATAATATTGAAAGGTGTTTTAACGCATTTATACATATATATATAATAATAATAATGATGTGTTTATCTAAATCCGTGTATATAATTTACTTATATAATTTAGCCTGGTTTTGATGCATTGACACATGTATAGAAAGGCAAATTTAGATCAAGCTCGGCATTGCCTTGCCAAGAATTATAATATATAAAGAACATTTTGATTTGCAAACTCTTCCTACATTTTGTGGAAAAACAACCATTATATAGTGAAACGTTGAGAATCAAATTTATAGAAAAATAAAGAATCATTACTACAAGAGTCCCATAAGTCTACCAGTAAATATATATATAATTCGCGATATGACAGCAGTAATTTCTCTACCGAGTGTGTTTTTAGCCTAGTGCAGTCCACAGTGCAATAATACACAATAGGATCTAATGTTAGCTTTTAAAAAACCTTTATTAATCGATCTCCTATTTTCAGGGTAAATTTAAAACTTTAAATTTACATTCGCACTTTACCTATACATGTTGTGATGAATAAATTATCGCCATTTTAAGTGTTTAATTTATCGCATGCGCAATGTTTGTTTAGAATTTTCATGACAACCCAGTATTTTTTACTTTCCACTTTGCTTCCTACTCAAGACGAATTCCTAAATTAGAGCCTTTAGAATGTAGGGCTGTATTAGGTCATGAGTTATGATTACTGGAAGAATTTATGCTTGGCGACAAGACACTGTAGTATGCTAAACAAGGAGGAGAACACAGACATAGTTGTCAGACAATTTATCTGGCCCCATTACTCCTTATATCAAGCTACATAACTTTATAAACAGAAACACCCTTGATTGTTATGTATGGAGCCCAGTTGACTGAGAGAGCAACAGAAATATTTGTAACACCAACGGAGAAATGAATTCAAAGATCATGGCTGCATCACCAGTTTCAATAAGGAGACAGTCCTAAAGATTCGTAGGAAAATACGAAGTTGACAGGAGTCTGTGGTTGAAACAAATGCCAATTTTATTGAAGAAGCTTACTCTTTTCAATTTCCCGATATCTGCGCCTAATTTAAGTAAATATATCATATATCTCTTAAAATGAGATATGACATTTATTTTTATTTTTATGAAACAAGAGTAACTATTTATACATCGCACCCTGTACGCGAATATATGCGCTTATATATATATATATATATATATATATATATATATATATATATATATATATTTGTATCTTGCATATAGTACTTAAATTATTTAAATTATACGTTTATTGTTTATGTATCTCTATAAAAAAATGGACGTAAATAAAGAACCTTTTCTCTGTTACTTTAACACTGTTGATCTGTCTGAATCTAGCTATTTATTTGCTGGGCTGCATATCGTTGTAAACCTGGGAACCTGCTAATTTCAGTTCTAGTTAGATTTGCTGATAATTTGCTCTTTTAAAGAGTAGCAAAAGAAAGATCAATAAGTGCCATTCTGTGTATTATTTTTGTTAGTTTAAATTTGTCAACTTTGCTGGAGAAGCCACCTGAACGAAAACGGTGTTTAGTTAATAGAATTAGCGTAGGAACGGGTGGTGCTTCATTGGTTTGAAAGATTCCCTCGGGGAATCCAAATCAACAACTTACGTTATCTTTGGATTTGCGGGTTGTAATTATACAATGAACAAAAGAGAGCAAACGAAGGTGAGCAAAATGGGCTTGGCAGATGAGAGCAAAGCTGGCGGTAGCCGATACAAGACGCGAGGACATTTAGTACAACTGGGCAATGAGGAAAATATGAATTGAGTGCACTACGATGTTACTGATGATAAGAACCATGCATGGTCCGCTGTTTCATCATTCATGTCTATGTGTTGATGAAAACTGGTTGCAGTATTATAAAATAGGAAAATAATGTTTTGATTGATTTGTTAAGCTTAAGGTTTAAGAAATTAAGAACTAAAAGCATTATGGAAAAACCCAACTAAGAAAAATTCACAAGTCAGCGCGAAAAGCAAATTCTGAAACTTGATTGGCTTAAAAACAGCAAATTCATATATGTAGTATTTTGCACGCCTAGATGTAAAATGGCTCGCTGAAGCCGCCATCATGAAAAGTTTCACTATTTAAATTTCGACGCTAACCTGTCAAAGTCAGTCAGAGGTAAGCAGTAGCTGATAGTATCTCACCATGTAAAATGAAACGTCAAGCTGACTCGCCCTCACTGCCAATTTTTCTTTCTTCTTTTTCACTCCACGCCAACCCAAACAGAGTTTACGCCACATTTTTATTCGACCTCTTTTCCAATGCCCTTTTTTTCATTTTCACACCACGCTAAAGAGGACAACAGCAACAACAAAATTGACGTGGTAAATACAACTTCTTTATTTCTTTTGTCTTTTAATCTGTCGCGACCTACTAAAAAGAGAAATGAACAAAAGCTTTACATTCTGCTACTACACAACAATGAACTCTAAACTTCTACGGACATAATACTCATATTATCTGAAGAACATTTTCTACCACTCTTGATATCCTAAACTTTCTAATTGAATATTAATTTCTACGAATTCTTGTTATTCATTTCCTTTAATAAATTTCTATTTTAACAGGAAAAATTTATATTTCATTCGTACACTATTTCATACAATTTCACATATTTCAACCTGTCGACAAACACCCTTCTGATAATGAAAATACCCTTCTAACGAAAACCATCTGATGATAAATCTGTATAAAACTGTAAGCTTTATAGTGTTTGGTTAAGTATGACACAAGAAACATTAACCAGCTCCCAACGGCTGTAGATTCTCTTTCTAGGTTTTATCAAACCATTCAAGGTTATATACCAGTAAATATTTTTTGATTGTTGAAATTTATTTTGAGATAATTGTTTACTGCTACAAGTCTTCCTCATTAACACTCAGTTTGGAGGGAGTAAATATGGTTTCATACTTTTCCAAAAGTTATTTGCGCGTATTTTTCTACAGTGATATACGGAAATAGCTGGTCATTGACGCTAAGATCCCTACACATAATAAAAATTATGGAGATGTTTGTAATCCGGTATGTAACTTAATTTTGGGTGATAAATGTGATTATTCATCTACATTTTCTATTGATTTATCATGGGGCTGTCAATGATTGACTAGAATGCTGTGTTGTTTTGTATTTGGAACATGAAACCATTTAAAGATATTAGCCAATTTAGAATATAAGTTACCAGGTTCTACTTCAAACCTCCAGACATAATCTGATGCAATTATACTTAGAAGTCTTCAAACTATTAAGGGAACTGTCTCTCATCGATCAACTTTCTTTCAGGGCCTTTGGGGCATATAAGCACCAGTCCTGGAAAGCCGATGCAGTCCTTGTGGAAAGCTTTTACGGAAGACAATTCAAGAACGCTGACCTTGGTTTGTGCTGTTGCGTATTTAATTAATTGATGACTATGCCTGTAATCAGATGGTGCATTGTTTAATTAACAAAACATTTTGAAACTGGTTCCTACGTTTGGCATTTTAAACGATTATTAATCTCATCTAATCTGATATTCTTAATAACTAAACAGATCGTGAAATTATATAACTGTACACTTATTTTCCGACGAATGTGATACTTGATTTTATGATAATATCACACAATATCACTGATATTCATTCTTTGTATATTCACTGTAATTGTATTTGTCATTTCCTTTCATATTTTTTCAGTATTTTAACTTTATGTATTATCAAAAATTTTTTCCTGAATTAATAATATACTAATGATTACTATTTAGAAAATAATTTAAGATCATATACTAACGTTATTACTTAGAAGAATTACATTACTACAAATGTGTATTTTAATATTTGAATATATTAGCACAACATTCTACACAACGAAACCTCAACATTGACCGCGTTTAAAATATAAAGACACAGCTAATAAGTTCTCGGCCAGACCAAGCATTTGCTCGCAAAATGCAATCTTTAGCAAGTGGTCATATTTTGTCAATATTGGTATTGCTAGAATTATCATGTGTGCTAAGAAATTTTATCAAACAAAAATAAAATAAAAATAGCTGAGATTTCTCAAGATCAATAGTAGCGGAAAATGCCAAACGTTGAATAGAATAGCACAACGTTGAAAACTTCGGTACATGGCTCTCACCCTGGGGCGCAATTCAGAATTTTACATGACAAATTTGAGTAAGAACATGGTTTCTTGAACATTTTTTAAATATCAGTGACACTATATTCCTCTCATTCTTGATAATGCTCCTGGCACATTCTGTGACGAACAATCCCATAATATCTACTACTATGTGTAACTGCTGCGATGCTATTTTTGAAAATCGTCGCTGTCTTATTTTCGATAAAACAAATAAATATTACCAGTTATATCATAAAAATTCTACCATTATTTTGGTTGAGGAGGTTACTTCATGCAACTGATTGAAAAAGTTACTGTATTCAACTGATTAAAAAAATTTAAGCTGTTTTAAATATAAAAATACAAGTTGTCTCCCAAAATTGTTAGATTAAAATGTATATATCTAAATAAATACATATTACAGGTAAACGAAATTAAATCGTCTTTATGTCGAACAATATATTTATCCAAGTCTGAACACGATATTTAATGTTCATCGTCCATCACTTTGGTTTTTCTCATGCATGTACAGCTGATAATTCCACACATCAGTCACTTCTTTCGACTGTAGAAAAGTGCCAAATATATCTGTTTGTAATAGATACACGCGTATCCTAAATGATGCAGAGTTATTGTTTGCTGATAGGATGAAAGAGCTTCCTGAAAGAGTGTAGATAACTGACGACTCTGCAAGAGTGTGTAGAATAATAAAACAAAATAAAATAATAATAAAAAAATCTAATCCTACCTCTATTCATTCAAGTCCAAGTACTCAATATATATAGAAGACAAGGTTGAATGCTTTGCTCACAAATTCTCTTCCAACTCCAAAAATGTCTCCTCTTGTGTACCAATATCCGTTTTCCCACTTAGAACAAAAGCTCAAATGAATGGCATATACATAACCCCATCATTTCTAAATTTGACTCCCATAAGACCAGCGGAGGTGATGGAATTCCAGTATCGTCCTTAAGAAATATACCCTTCAGCTGAAAACAGCCATCTGCAAACACGACAGCATTGACCTTTCTTCTTCCTGAACATTGGTAGTCCTTTTTGTAGTTTCATTTTTAACAACTTTGAAGATCATCCAACCATTCTAACTACCACCCTGTGAACCATTTACTACATTTCGGCACTAATCAATGCTAAAGCATCTCATTGTTCACGAGCTACTATCTGACCAGCAATATTTCGCTTCGCCAGGTTTAACGCTGATGTGTTAACGATCATCACTGAATATGTATTTTAAACTCTTGATAACAATGGTGAAACTCGAGCTGTTGCTGTAGATACCTTGAAAGCGTTTGGCATGCTGGTCTTCTGTGCAAGTTCCAGGGCCACAGTATTTTTGAACGATTTGTTGTTTAATTCACTCCTTCCTATCGTATCGCAAATTGAAGGTCGTTTTGAATGAGCACGGTTCCAAATCCTTTTTACATTAATGTAGATGCCCTCAAGGCTCTATCCTAACTTCGACGCTGTTTCTGGTTTTCATCAATGATCTTTCTTGATGGAATCATTTAGCAAAAAGGCATTTATGCAGATGACACCATATTTTACTTCCGTTTCAATAGTAAATCTTCCAGACATGAAAAAATAAACCTGACTGCTGATCTTGAAACGGACCGCTAATCAGTAGTTAACTGTGGCAGGAAATGACTTGTAAATTTTAATGATTACAAAACAAAACAGATCTCTTTTACCCAACACAGAAAAATATTTTTGCCCGCCTTCAGTATAGCTGTTTCAAATCTTCTTGAGAGCAAAATACTTTGCAACATTAGCCACACATTTTCAACCGATATTAATTGATCCGATTATATCAGATCTACTGCTCGGAAATCGGATGTTAGGCCAGAATTTTTTTCCTTATTAGAATCCATATTCGTCTTTGAATTGAACACTGTTGCCATATCTGGTTGGGTTCTCTTGCTATTTATCTCGATTTCTTTAGACAAAACGCAAAGAATTATCTCCAATATAATCGGTTCTGGCTTGAGAACTCTTCTTTAGTCAATTTCTCAACGACCTGATGCGGCTTCATTTTGTCTCTTCTATAAACATTTTCATTGCAACTGCTCTCATGAGCACTTTTCACTGATGTCTCTTTCACATGAATTTATACATGCTGTTAAATATGCACTCAAAAACCCACTCTTTTACCGTTTAAATGTTTAAATAAAACCACTATTTCTACGCAGTTTCATTTCTAGCACTTCTCTTTTATGGAACTCTTTTGTATTTACTTACTTCCCTGATAGCTACAATGCCCAAAAAGTTAAATGCAATGCCAATTCTATTAAACTTTTATTCATTCTTCAGTACACCATATACCCAGGCTTTTATCTCACTGTAAACACCTGCGCACTAATAGCGGTCCCACTTTACTTGTTGTGAAATGATTAAATAAAAAAAGATTTATAAACCCTTTCACATTGTACTGGCAAAGATGAAGTAATTTCTTTTGCATCTACAGCGCTGGATAATGTTACTGCCAATCTAATACAGTGTTTGAATACTTAAAGTCTACGCAACATAGAGAACAGTTCATTAGAACCAATTCCCATGAATGTTTTTATAGAAAATTAACTACATTTGGGCAGTGGACAATTAAATGAAAAGAATCCATGACCAGTAACATTGCTAAACCTTCTTTTTATTGGAAGGAATCTCTAAATTTTCAGCAGGATCCCCTAAGAATATCTGGCAGCAAAATGATAAGCATCATCCAACGGTTAAGATAAAATATTTAAAGGGAGTTTCTGGAGAGTAAAAAAATGTCGAGAACAACACAATCCACATTTATTGAACAATTTTTAAAAGTTTTCCCTGCACAATCGTTTATTAAGATTTTCAGATTTCCTTCTAAGTTGTTTGCGGCAAACATTCACAAGTTTTTTCCCAGTTGTCTACTTGTAAATCCGAGAATGTTCGACCATTGCTCAGGTTTTTGTAAAGATTTTTGTTTTTTGTTTGTTGAGGAAACTCAGTTTATTTAATTTTGGTGTACCTCGTTTACTGGAAGTAAATTAGTGCCACGTAAAAGTAAGTTCAATTACAACGAACAAAATCTTTTATACACATTTCAATATACGATATATTACGGAGAAATATTCTTTGTTTAGTCTCTCTCTCTCCCCCCTGTCTCTCTCTCTCTCGCTCTCTCTCTCTCTCTCTATATATATATATATATATATATATATATAATTTATGCAGATCGGTTGATTATGTTTCCATGTTTTCGACTTTTTCGGCTTTCTCAGATAGTTTATATAAACACTTAGTATTGTAGCGTAATCAGCTGATCGGAGAAGTCTTTAAGTATCTAAACTGTCTATTTGCTAAGGTTTAATTTCCCTTCAAACACATAGTGAGCATTTTCTAATACTATTGTTTACTGGTCTAATATAAATCTTATATATATTTTTGAGTGTACATATATATATATATATATATATATATATATATATATATTGAGAGAGATAGTATAATAGTCGTAATCTTGGGAAGGTCAGTAGAGTGATATTTTTAAGATTGTGTGTATATAGGTATCAACATGGATACGTGAATATTACTTTCATACTTCATGCGATCTTCTTAACGCTCTCTTGGAACGAGAACCTAAGAACAAACTTCGATGTGTGTATGTGTATGTGTTTGTAGGAAACTAGGAAAGAAATTATATGTTATATCCTGAAAAAAACTTTTTTCTATAACAGCGTGACTTGTACAATATACAGACAACGCAAAACATAATTTCCCTGCGTATCTGAAACTGTTAGACCTGATATTACACATTCGGTACCACGAGAAACTTGCCAAAAGATAAACATTTAATGCCTTTTTTATACAATATAGTCATATTATATATATATATATATATATATATATATGTGTGTGTGTGTGTGTGTGTGTGTGTGTGTATTTTTTATGCCGCAGTGTATATATATATATATATATATATATGTGTGTGTGTGTGTGTGTGTGTGTGTGTGTGTGTGTGTGTTTATGCCGCAGTATATATATATATATATATATATATATATATATATATATATATATATATATATATATATATATTCATTTGTAAGTCACTTGGATACATAACCTTGATTTCAAATTTCAGGTCTCTTCAGGCGTTTTATATCAATATTGTTATAACACGTCTGAAAGCAGCAAAAGTTTGAACCAAGGATTCTGTTTCTGTTTCACTGAATACTTTTATATTTACATCATATATATATATATATATATATATATATATATATATATAGGGTTCGAAGGCTAAACTGCTGGCATTTTATATTTGGCGCATGCGCCTTGTTTCTTTTTGTGTTGGTTGTCTGACTATTATAGTAAGATTGGTCATCGCCTGTCAAAAATTTGGAAACCTTATAGTTTTCTGCTTGGCATTCGGTCGGATGCTCAAACACTTAATAATTTCAGTGTTTGTGTGTCAATCCAAAGTCAGTGCAGAGGATTCGTTATGTATTGAATGGTTCGAATGGCGATTATTATTGTAAGACGACTGGTAAAACACACTCTGATATTTCTAATAAGAAAATAAATTCCTAATTTGTTGTCGAGGGTCACAGACACATCACAAAATAGTGTGCTTTGAGGAGGTAGTGCTGTTCTACTTCAGGAGGCTGGCGGCTAGAATACCCTATCTCTCGCAACGGAAATTCACAACCTGCTACACAAGCGGAAAAATTCAGTTATGGCTGTTAGACAGTTTCTGGGACGTCACCACTCTTTATATCAGGTCACATAACTCCTCAGATAGAAACTCCCTTGATTATTATGTACTGGGAGTAATACAGCGAAAAATTAAAACAAAACTTAACCAATGGTTAACTGAAGGCAAGAATTATGGCAACATTCACCAACTTAAACTAGCAGACCGTCAAGAATTGTTGCAGGAGAATTTGAAGGCAGCGGATGGTCGTGGTTGAAGCCAACAGTAATATTATTTATTGAATATACACTTTAGAATTTCACAACACATAAAATTGTGTTTAATGTTGGTTAATATATGTTTTAAATTAGGATGTCAATTTTATATTCATTTTAGACGACAACTTATACATCTATCTCTGTATGTATGTATGTATGTATGTATGTATGTAAATATATGTGTGTGTGTGTGTGTGATAAGATAGAAACGTTTATCAATCTAATATGCTTCACATTTATTAAAGAATAATTATCGATTGAGATATGGAGAAATGACTACATAAGTTGTGATATTTTACTTTTATTTTGTTTGATTTTCCTTGGTCACTCATGTTTCACATGTTTTCGACTGACTAAAAAAGCGTTAATACAATTTGTAGCGCTTCGAATTCAAGGAGAGAGGATGCGTCTATTCGAAACCCTCAAAAAATTTACCGGTTCCCAAGGCTAACTGAAAAAACCGCAAATATTGCTTTATGTAAGTAAGTTATAATACAATGTGTCTATATGAGATTCAGATGAAAATGACGAAGCTGTGTGTGTGTTTGTGCTTGTGTGTGTTGTAGACATGGTATTTCGCATATTGTTTTTGGAACCTTTGGTACGTACGATTCTTTTTCAGATAAACATGTTAGACTCTTTAAGAAGGGCTTCGATAAATTTAGTTGAAACAATATTATGTATTGGATATTTAATTATAGGTGATAATACTGTTGTTAGTAGTTCTTCAAAGTAATTTCGTTTTATTTTCATAATGTTAGCATTTGTAAATCCTAATTCATTGATGAAGAGAATGAAAGTGAGAAGAAATTGAAAAATGCTAAATTGATAAAAGTTTCGAATTTGTGTTATATATATATATATATACAGTGCTTGTAAGCAGTAAACACGTTTTTATGCAGTTTTCATTAGAAGACAAGATTTTTTATTAGAGACAAGATTTTTCATAAGATTCTTCATGTGATCCTTTTTGTTTTTCGGAACATAAACTTTATAAAAATTGTCAAATTTATTTTTATTTCCAAGCGATTTCGGCTATAAATTCCTCCATTACCATCGATGAATATTATTTTACGTGAAACTGAATATGCATAATATTTATGTGTGTGTGTAAAGTCATGTGTGTGTTTCATATTCCGAACACATTAAGCACATTGTCGCCAGGTTCGTAGTTGATATTAAATAATGGAATTTTATTTTTTTATTAATAATGTTTACATTATTTCTAGGCATTTTGCAGGTGGATGAAGCTATTATGTTTGTATTATCAACGAGTATCTTACGGTTGGAAGTTTAATTCAAAATAACAGACAACGTGTTATGGTTAACTTTTGTTTATAATTTTTCATTTTATTTTATATTATTTTCTTTTCAGGATGTATACTATAAACATCGTTATCACGCTAGCATTTGTTTAAAGAACTTAATAACGTGAAACAAGCTTGTCAATAATGTTTTTACTAACCTTCTGATAGATTACCATATTAGAATGTTTCTTTTTGAAGTATTCAATAGCAGCACCAAATATACAAAAAAACATTAAAATAATATTTTCTACAACAATCAAATGCCTTCTAATTATAAACAAGGTGAATCTTCACGAAGAATGATCATATAAAAATTCGCAACTACAATTTCATTAACAAAAAATTAAATTATACAAAATTCAATTATACAAATTTTAAAATAAATAACCTCGTAATAATAAATAACAATTCACCTGGACGATCTAAGTTACATAAGAACAACATTATCGATTATTTTACAGGTTCTTTGTATGACTGTATCCGTGATTAATCCCAGTTTGTAAATAATTATATTGATATACTACGACTCGTTTAACAAGACGACTTAGGTTACATCGAACTGACCATAGTAAAATCAGAGCTTATTTAAATACATATGGAGACCTATCAAATTATCCATAACATAATAAGTAATAATGCAAATACAATAACATCATCCACATATGAAAAGGCTGAAAATAATAGAAGCATATGTTGTGGAGTAGTTTTCGCACTGAATGTTATAATCAGTCTATGTCGGTTGCTAATCGACTTAACGTACCCAAAATGTTAGGAACATGGTAATCTTCCACTGAAAGCTGACTCCTTAGTATTCGGCTAACTAACGACTAATCTCAACTGACTAGTAGTTCTACTGAACTCCAACAGAACTCTCAAGAGCTCCTAAGAACTTCTTCCGTTAACTTCCTGTTAACTCTTATTAATAGAAGAGGAAGTGTCATTTATCCGAGGAATAGGTGTGTTTCCCCGTAACATATTAATAAAAAAATATTCCAACACTTAACATCAACTATGTGTATTGCAAAAATATTTTCATTTTTATTGGAATATAAAACATAATTATAACTCTACATATATGCACAAAAATCTCATATATTCAGTTAAAATTAAAATAAAATACATTTCTGATAATGGCTAGAATTATAGGCGAGACCGCGAGGAGAAATAAAACATTCTGAAAAGAAAAAGATCATAAGTTTAGATGAAAAATTATAAAAGACTACCACAATGTGTCTGTCATCTTTAATGAAACTTGCAATTAATAGAGAGTGATTACTAAATACACAATATATATATATATATATATATATATATATATAAACGAAACCGAATGGTAGATATAAAAAATTAAAAATTGTTACTATTTTTAAAAAACCTTATTTCCGTAAATGCGTTGTAAATGAATATATGAATCAAATATATTATTACATATGTATATAGGTGCATATATATGTGTTCAGGGATTTACAGTGCCCTGATTTTCAAAAGTAAATAGTGAATAAATTTTAGATACCAGTTTTTTTATAGACAGATTAAAAAATAACTGTTCCTGTTTGCACACATTTCACCGTAAATCTCACTAGCATTCACTAGTTGAAAAAGTAGAAAAGTTGGAGTTTAAATTCCTGGTTTGTTTTTTTCTCGATAGAATAGTGATCATTGTACACCGATATCGGAAGCCGATCATTTCACGGATGTCATTGTTCTATAAATATTCACCAACACAAAAGTAAGCAGGATCAAGACATAATATAGAAATTTCCGATTTTAACTCAGGCTGCTCAATGTTCTTTTTCAAGGAAGGAAGATAGACAAGCAGTATAATTATCTAACCCATTATTAAGTCTATAATTTAGCCTCAGCTGATATTCTGTTACTGATAATTACAGTATTTTTGCCAATCCGTTGTTATTCCGACATTTTTTATTTTATTATTTTTTTTTATTTCTTTTTTGCGATCAACATTGTCTTGTTTATTTCTTATGAATCATTTGCACATACTTTTTCGACTTAATAATTTATTTCCGGTCTTGGCAATCCGCCATAATTCTACCCGCGATTTTGATCCAATCATCTTTTCATTTTTTTTTTATGGATTATCCCACAAATTACATTTATTTTGTGTCTATAACTCTTCAAGAAAATATGATAAAATGTTATTTTAAAAAGGCTTTCATTCACGCGATAACCATCTGTCATTATTTCTGTCATCTGATGAACTAAGAAACTTCATAAACTTTAAAACTTGATCTCTTATTTTCTAGTATGATGAGTTATCGTCATTTACACTCTTTCTATGCAAACGTTTTTCTCATCTTATTATTTTTAGCACAGTGTTTCGGTCGACGTGCTCTTCATCAGGTGTGAGTTTATGACCAAATGTGAGACCAAATGCTCAATGGCAATATGTACTTTGTTTCAATGGAAATATGGCAATAAATAATTGGTCCTAGTAATAGTTATTACGACTGGATCTCTGTGATGATAACACTAAACATGAAGACAATAGGCTGCATGCAAATAGTTTAAATTAAACTATCATATTTCCTAATCTGCAACTTATTTGGCGAAGAAAAGTATAAGCAAACAAGACGTAAGCTAAAATGTAATAAATAAATTGTTACTGTATGTGATACTATAATAGAATTAGAATTTTTTAAAGCATAATTTGCATATATTTTGTGATATTTAAAATTGAAATACAGAGTAAAGAACTATGCATTACATCTAAAGTGTATTTGATTTTTGTTCGGCGTACTTCGTCCTATCCTGGAATTCATGTCGAAATTGTAACATAATAATTGGAAAATTTTCCTAGAAAGAAAGAAAAATTCAAATCGACTAAATAGACACATACCATCAAATATATACTAGTGTGATTTCGTTTATGCATAGATTCGTAATTATATATATATATATATATATATATATATATATATATATATATATATATATATATATATATATATATATATACACATGTGTGTGTGTATGTGTGTGCATATTATATATATAAGATATATATATACTATATATAATACATATATATAAGACATATATATAAAAGATAAATATATTAAGACATATAATATATATATATAAATATATGTAAGACATATATATAATATATATAGATATCTAAGACATTTATAATATATATATATATATTATATGTAAAACATATATATATAATATATATTATACATGTAAGACATATAGATAATATAATATATACCGATTTTTTTGAAAATTTACACAGTCTACTATGAGCAAATGCGAGTGTTCTTAGCTAGGTTTTGTGTCGAAAATCGATAATCGATAAAGTCGGGTAATAGAAGGAATGGTCCGATTTTAATCAAATTTGATACACTCATAGACAAAGACATAAGAAACGATATTTAGAAGTTTCAAGGTTGCAGTTCTTACAATACAGCAGAAAATCAATAATATTTCAAAACAGATACACCCTGATTGCTCCCAAACCGTAAGTCGGATTCTAACGAAATTTGTTATGATCTATGATTTTGACAGTCACCACGGGAAATTTCATAACAAACGATTTAGAGATAGAGCGACAAATCAATCGATAAACTGATAATACAACAGTTCTTCTGAGTTATTTGTTTAGAATCTAGGTCACATAAGGTCACGCTTCGCACGGTATAGAAAGTAGGTCATAGTGCAGTGGAGTGGAAAATGATTAGTGCTAAGTCAAATTGGCACCTTTAAAATCGCATCTGTGCTGGGAATCGATGAATAAAATTTGGCTACCATCAGTGCTGAATGTTTGCCCAGCACATTGGCACCTTTACAAAGTTGGCACATTGGCTTAACTACTTCTTAGTAATTTACAGTAGTTCTTAGTTGCTGCCTCTTAGTAGTTCTACAGGCTCTCTAACGGCTTTTCTTCCTACACGGGTGCCCCATGCGGACTTCACGTGGTTAAGGCGTCAGCTTATTGGTTGCGCCTTGAATCCAAATTTGACCTTAGGCCATACGAACCTGACACCTCAGACCACTACTTCTTCCGCAATGCCACCAATGAAAAAATCACTTTGGGCGTCAAACAGAAAGAGCAACTACAGCTCGGGAAGCCAGAGCTGGACTCAGCCCAGAAGACACTGTGCCTTGCGTTTGCAAACAGTCAGCGAAAATCCCAAACGAGAGATGCCGAAACACCCGAGCAGTGGGTCTGTCAACAAAGGAGAAACACTGCAGTCTTCGCTAATCCCAAAGTTCTGCGGCCAAGGAACAGCGCAGACCTGCTATAGCTGCTTCCACGTCTGCACCCAGAGCGCAAGAGACTGCTACCGGTACATCCCGTTGGAGAGTTGCTAACTCTGGTTCCACCAGTGCAGCCAGAGCTACTGAGGGTGCCGCAGCTAAAGCACGCGACTAGAAGGCGAGATGCCAATGCCAAGTCCCGCTGGGTCCACTGAAACCGCTTCCATCCCAGCAGCCCTAGCCACTGAAACCGTTGAAGTACACGCCCGCCGGAGAGCTGCCAACACAGCCTATATCTCTTCATTAAGGGCCACTGAAACCACTGAAAGACGACCCCGACGTAGAGCGTCAAATTCCGCTTCCACCGCAGCGTCTAGAGCTTCTGAAACCAGTGAGGTTAGGGCGGGTAGGCTGGCCAGAGACGCTGTATCAACAGCCGCCACACGAACAAGTCAAACACCGGAATTTCAAAGACAACCTGTGCAGGCTCTGAGCCGAAGGTCCAATGCCTTACAGGGTAACATATGCATCTCCCCGCGCTTCTGGTTATTCAAAGCTTTCAACTACGAGCCGCAATACAATTTATCGAGCCGGTCGGACCTTTGCATTGGGTCCATGGATCAATTGTGTTCGATTTGCTGCTCTTTGTGTGAAGTTCGACTTCCGCCTCTGCTGCCTCCACCACAGCCATTACTGGACTTGCTGTAGGGCATGACCGAGGACTCTTCTTATTTCCTTAAAAATATTCGCCGTTTCAACTACTTTTTTCAGAGGACGTCATTCGACGCAACCATTGTCCGGAAGAGTGGATGAAATCCTACATTTAAGGTGCATTTACCATCTAATAGGGCCACTTCTACATGAGAGAGACGCGCCACCATCCTTTTTACAACTTTACTTTATCAACGACTACATCCAGAAAGCTGAATGCCGATTGGTGATTACAGCTGACAACACTACTAGCTCTGATTTGCGGCAGCGAGAGATAGTTCTGCTTCTTCAGTAAATGCTCCATGAAACTAACTCGTACATTCAAAGTTTCATGTACACCCTCGAGAACGACCGCACCTCTAACTTTTCTAACGTTATTGACGCCACCAAACGACCTCCAAAGGAGCATGAGCGTCGGTTTAACGCTCCGACTTGCAACGAGGTCTCCGCAGTCATCCAAGTGGACCACAACGACCATTGCGACATTGTTATCAACGTTAGGGGTGGAGGCTTTCAGAGAATTAATGAGAGGCACCACGCATACGATGCGCTTCAATAACCCCTGCTATTTGCACCCGGCGATGGGGGCTACCACATTGACATACCGTGCCACCGAAGACCGAGTGAGACAGCCAAGGCAGCAGCAGTCAGAGAAGAAGTAGCAGAGGAAGATGAAGTAGCAGAAGAAGAAGAAATTAAGTGTGTGACATGCAGAGCAACTTATGCCTACCGTCTTATGGTGAGGGACGACGATTTTCATACTCTTCTCCGGGGTAGACAGCTATTACAGGAGTTCATAGTCAACAATGGCAGTCAAAATGGAGTGTGAGCGACATCTGTTCATTAGGCTTAATCAGAAGAAGCTTCGGTCGGCATCTTACATCCATGTTCGTGATGGCCTCCGGAACGATTCCGACCCCAGCAACTTGAGAAAGCTGACTATTTTGCCGTCCACATACACTGGCGGGCAGCGCGACATGCATGCTCGCACGCAGGATAACGATGACGTAAGTCCTCTACTACGGACGACCGGATTCGTTCATAACATTTGCATGCAACCCTGTATGGGCTGAAATCCGGGACGAATTGTTTCCGGGGCAAGATTCCTATGACCAGCCCCACACCAATGCACGAGTTTTTCGGCTGAAGTCGAGTAAGTTGATAGATGTTATCATCAGAGCACAATGCTTCGGTCCCGTTAGATGCTACATGTATACCGTTTAGTGGGAGAAACGGGGTTTACCGCATGCCCACATCCTCATCTGGCTTTGTGAACGGGTTCCAACCAGCGATATCGACAAAATCATCTCGGTTGAAATTCCGCCCCCCCGTGGACCCACAGCTCCACTCCCTTGTTACATCTACCATGTTTCACGAGCCCTGTGGTCCTGGGTCATAGACGCTGACCCTGGGCTCTGTCCACTACTAACGTAGTTTCCTTAATGCAACGCAAACGGGTGGCGATGGGTACCCGCTTTACAGTCGATGGAACCCCGATGACGGAGGCTATATGGCTACAGTCGCGCAACGGACCATTGATAACCGCTGGATTGTCCTGTACTGCCCTCTTCTTACGAAAACTTTCGCGGTCCACATCAATAGGGAGTTATGCCACTCGGTGAAACCAATCAAATACATCTGCAAGTACGTTAATCATGGCAGTGATGCTGCTGCGTTTTCTGTTCAACGCGACGACAGTCAGGACGAGCCGTCTGAATACGTAATCGGCCGCTACCTATGCTGTGGAGAGGGTATAAGGCATTTCTTTTCGTTTCCGATACACCTGAGGTGCCCCGCTGTTATTGCACTCGATGTTCAGCTTGAAAATGGCCAGAGAGTAACCTTCTCATCCGGGACTGCTCATCTGGAGGCGGAGCACACCAAAGAAATTATTCTTACTGCTTTATTCAAACTATGCTTCCATGATGCCTTTGCGAGGACACTTCTTTACTTCCAAGTTCCCACCTATTACACTTGAAATAATGATAAGAAATGGAAACGCAGGAAGTGCGGGGATCAGGTCGACGGCTTCCCGGGTGTTAAAAGTGGTTCCTGCTTTGGGCGAGTCTACACGATACTACCAAGCCAACATGAATGTTTCCACCTCCGTCTTCTCCTTTACGAGGTGTATGGCCCTACAAGCTTCGACTACATAAAAACTGTGGCTGGCGTCAAGTGCGCCACATTCCATGAGGCATGGTTTTGGTTAGTGCTGCTTGAAGACGACTCACAGCGGGATGCAGCCATGGCAGAGGGGTGCCTTTTCAGATCTCCGCATGCTGTGCGCCAATTTTTTGCAGTCATGATTGTGTAGTGCGAGTTGAGTGATCCACTGGGGATTTGGATAAAATTTCACGACTCCATTACAGGAGGGCTCAACTGAAGTACCCAGCGGCTGAGCTAGCTTACTCCGATGTAATTTATAACAAAGTCCTCATTCGCCTTGAGGACATTCTTCTGGAAATTGGTGGATCTCCTTTAACGTCTTACGTCCTCCCGTCTCCAGTCCGTCATGAAGGGTCCAGTTTGTCAATTGGTTTACTGCGCGAACTGTCTTACTCGATCGCTGAACTTTCTGACTACATTGCTGAAAATGAACCGAAATTGTTACCGGAACAACGGGCCGCCTATCAGACAATCACCAACAGCGTTCATCAAAATCGTGGAGGGCTTTTTTTCCTGGATGCTCCTGGAGGAACTGGAAAAACTTTTGTTACCAAACTAATACTCGTCCATGTGCGCCGAACCGGAGCCGTCGCAATAGCGGTGGCAACCTCCGGAATAGCTGCGACTTTACTCCCAGGTGGCAGAACGGCACACTCATCTTTGAAACTGCCCCTCGATTATGCACGGACGGAGTTTCCAACATGCAACTTTGAGAAGAATTGAGATAGAGCTGAAGTTTTACGGAGGTGCGAACTCATTTTCTGGGATGAATGCACCATGGCACACAAGGTTGCCTTAGAAGTGTTGGACAGAACAGTCCGGGATCTGCGGGACTGTGCAAACATCATGGCTGGGCTAATGGTTCTTCTTTGCAGAGATCTTTTGTCAGACCCTCCCTCTTATTCCAAAGGGTACTCGCGCTGACGCCGTTCGCGCTTGCCTAAATTCATCCAGGTGTTTGGAGCAGGTTCACCACTTAAAACTCGAAACAAACATGCGAGTACACCTCAGCGGTTAACCTGAGGCTGCTAGTTGTCCACCGCACTTATGGAACTTGGTGAAGACCGTACTCACGCAGACAGGGATGATTAGGTGACGGTTGACCATATATCAACTATCGTTTACTAGGCGACCCACATTCACCACGGAGTTTTCCATAAACTTAAGAAAAACTACAAGGATTTGAATTGGCTTGCCACGAGAGCGATTTTAGCTCCCAAGAACGCCTCTCTTAATGCCGTAAACCTAAGGCTACTGGAGCTCATCCCGAGGGAGAAGCACATCTACACGTCCATTGACCGCTCCCCAGATCCAGCTGATCTGGCGGATCATAAAGTGGATCTACTGAACTCCGTTGAGCCACCTGGCTTGCCATCCCACATCCTGCGGTTGAAGATAGGGGCTCCCATTATGCTCATTCGGAACTTTATACCGCCGAAACAGTGCAATGGCACTCGCCCCGTGGTTACGTCGGACAACAAACATTCGAGCTCAAAATATTAAATGAGTGCGGGAAGAGGAAGATGGTGCTTATTCCCAGGATGCTACTTTATCTATCAAAACCAGACGTTAGTTTTTACTTAGGCATACACAGATCCCCGTTAAGCTGTGCTTTGCGATGTCAATCAACAAGTCACAGGGCCAAACCCTTGACGTCACAGGCGTCTACATGCAGGAACAATGCTTCTCCAATGGCCAGCTCTACGTGGCCACCTCGCGTGCAGGTTCGTCATCCAAGTTTTTTTCTATTTTCTCCCCCCAAAATAGTAAAGAACATTGTGTACAGATGGATACTATAGTGAGTTGATAGGTTTTCATTTCACGATGTCCACTCAGTTTATAAGTTTTTTTTCTTTTATCCCAAACATGCTTCCAATAAAGTTTCGTCCTTTAACGTTTTAACGTTTATTTACACAGGGATTCAACAGGTAAAAACCAGGCATGTCGGTGGGAATAACTACAGCTATGTTAGTGAACTTAGCTCATAGAATCAACCCTACTGCGCTTTGAGGCAAATGTGTTTTGAAACTCCGAGGTTATCATTATAATGATTATCGGGTATGCAAAATGGAGGTCCTTACAGTCAGTTGAAGTAAATCTAGATGCACTGCACCTATGGCCTTCGTTCCTCAGTCTAGTAAAACCTCCGCCACAACAACCTCGCCCAAGTAGTATACACAGCAACGCCGGGCTATACTGCTTGTAATATATATATATATATATATATTTATATATATATATTATATGTGTAAGACATGTATATAATATATATTTATATATATATATATATTATATGTAAGACATAAATATAATATATATTTATATATATATATTATATGTAAGACATATATAACATATATATATTATATATATCTCCCACATATATATATATATATATATATATATATATATATATATATATATAATTGGAGTAGATAGACTCAATTATCGCCCGGTTCACACTCCACCATCGTCTATTGAACAGGTGAAGAGGCTCATCCCTTGTTCCCTGTTTAGGATGTAGTTTCCGGCTTTCTCTTTCCCAATCTTTTCACTCTTACGTAGCCCCCTGCGCATCAGTGGCGTTACCGCATTGCTCCGGGTGATATGCTTAAATATATATATATATATATATATATATTACAAATGTCGGAAATACAATATATAATATATATAATATATATATAATTGTAATATAACAATCTGGTCCCACCCGAGAGAAGGCTGATGCAAGCGGGGTTGTTTTCCGGTCGTTGAAAGGAACAGATGTTTGTTTGACCTTATTTCCGGCAGTAGCGGAAATGGACAGAGGCAAACAGAACAGGTGTCTCTGAGAATTACGTGAGCGTGCGTGGGCGAGGCAAAAATCGGAAGTCCCGGTTTGGAGATTATAAAAAGACCTCGGCGCACGGATTTCACCAGACAGAGACAGAGACAGAAGCAGACGAGAGAGCCAGACCAGACCAGAGGAGCAACAGATACGACGACCCCCCCGTCAACCCTTAGAAGCGCGCTCTCTCACTCTCTGTTCCCTAGGCTACACGGTTCATCGTCATTAATAAAAATACAACTTATATTTTTATATATATGCGTGTTTGTTGTTTGTCGATATATAATAAACAATAATTGGTGCCTATGTGACTTGCTGTGTTGAGACAACAAAACAGATAGATACGAGCTGGTTACCACGGCGACGATTGAAAAATCAACGGACTTAAAACTACCAGATAGAAGACGAAAATAGTAAACAACAGGACGAAAATATATAGCAGCCGCGCGACTAAGTGACTATAGACGTCAGCCAAGGTAGGTGACTCTTATATTTGATAGTGTGTGTGTTTTCTGCTCGTGTTTATAAGTCTAGTTAGAAAAAAAATGCATACTTTTGCCGATCTGACCCTAGAATTGAGAAATGTGTCGAACACATTAAGGGTAGAACGGAGGGGGTGTAGGACTACATGTACAGAGTAGCGCATATGTTGGGGTTGGCGGGAGGATTGGAGTTGAGATATTTACCTATCTGTAAGTACAAAACATCTGAGTTAATGATTTATTTTTGTTGTTAATATTTTACCATATATGTGAAGTGAGTTTACTGGTATGTTGCTTAATTAATCTCACTTTTATTGAGTAAGTGAAATGTAAAATCATGTAAAGGAAGTTTCTTCTACTCTTTAAAGTGGATAATTAGATTAACTTGTTGATAACAATGTTTTCGTTGGGTTGTGCAGTGTTAGTTTTTTGGGGGGGGGATTTCTTTTCAATGACTGTACACTACAAAATGATTTACATTTCTATGGTTGTGAATTATGCTTTTGGCAGGTTCCCATCAATTCAACATCCTCTGTGAATTTTCATTTATGTGACTTGGGAAATATCTTTTGAAGATATATTAATTTCTGAAAACTAGTAAATACCTTGGAACAGGTAGATATGGAAAGATTTAGTGAAGGATATGAACAACTCCCGAAGAAGTTGACGATGGGAGTCATTGCTGGCGTGGTCGGCGTAATAATAATCCTTGGAATAATAGCCAGGAAGCGGATTTTTAAGTGTAAAAGAAGCAACAGTGCTTCGGGAAAGGAAATTGAGTTATCCGTTGTGAATAGTACTCCGGGGTCAACGGGTGTTCAACACTCAAATGTCTCTGCGGTAAACAGAGAGATGTCAACAAATCAGATATGCTTGGTTTCGAATCCAGAGGAAGTAGTTCAGGGAATAGAAAACATTGTACAAACTAAGGAACTACGAGTCACGGGTCCATTTTTTAGACTAAATTAATATAGATGAAACCGCTAATCCTCCACAAGTAAATTGCATGCGGATTAACGTTGGAATCAGGGTAATTTTCTTCATTTTCTATTGAACATTTCTCGGTCAGACTATGAATGATATGTACGGCAGATAATGGCCATTTTTTCTGTGTTCAAACATAGTATGTTTGAAATTAAATTAAATTAAATGAGGTTACATGTGTAACAATAAACTCGAGCAGAAACACGCATGGTGTTGGTCAAGGGTCATTTACTCGATGTTAGTTTGGAAACTGGGGCGCGATTACCGCCTATAATCATGTGGTTATGCATCGAGGAGTCTACGCTTATGGACAGAGTCGAGAAAGAAAATGAACATTTTTAAGAACTTTGCCCAATTCTGTGAAAATGGATATTAAAAAAAAAGGAGGAAAGAAAAAATTAAAAAAACAAAAAAAAAACAAAAAAAAAAACAATGAAACATCGAGCTGGTAGAACAATTTTCAAGATGGACACTAACATTGTTGGGTTGCCGATGTAGGCTCCCCTATATATTTTGTTTTTGTTTTTTTGTTTCGGCATGCACATGTTTTGTTGTTTTGGCGTGCACATGTTTTACACTATTATCGGGCTCGTGTGGCATGGGGAGGAGTGTGAGGGTGTTGCGCTTAAAATGTTCTTAGGTGAACATTTTGGAAAATGGGTGGGCGAGGAATGTAATATAACAATCTGGTCCCACCCGAGAGAAGGCTGATGCATTGCTCCGGGTGATATGCTTAAAAAAAAAATATATATATATATTACAATTGTCGGAAATACAATATATAATATATATAATATATATATAATTGTAATATAACAATAACCGAGAGAAGGCTGATGCATTGCTCCGGGTGATATGCTTAAATATATATATATATTTATATTACAAATCTCGGAAATACAATATATAATATATATAATATATATATAATTGTAATATAACAATCTGGTCCCACCCGAGAGAAGGCTGATGCAAGCGGGGTTGTTTTCCGGACTAGACCAGACCAGAGGAGCAACAGATACGACGACCCCCCCGTCAAACCTTAGAAGCGCGCTCTCTCACTCTCTGTTCCCTAGGCTACACGGTCCCTCGTCATTAATAAAAATACAACTCATATTTTTATATATATGCGTGTTTGTCTGTTTATTGATATACAACATAATATATATATTATAAATATAATATATATATATATATATATATAGAATATGTATATATTATAAATGAAAGACATATATATACTATATATATATTATATGTAAGACATATATAAAATATATATATTATATATATGTCTTATATATATAATATATATTTATAATATATATATATATACATGATAAATGTAAGAAATATATATATAATATATATAATATAGTATAAATGAAAGATATATATATATATAATATATATATATATATTATAAATGAAAGACATATATAATATATATATAATATATATATTAGAAATGTAAGATATATATATATAATATATATATTATATATGTAAGACATATATATATAATGTATATATAATATATATATATATATATTATATATGTAAGACATATATATATATAATGTATATATAATATATATATGTTATATATGTAAGATATATATATATATATATATATATTATATATATT
>JBBBDQ010001654.1:3505000-3825000 GCA_037127315.1 Ascarosepion bandense | reverse complement strand
CCCAGTGAAAAAAAGCTTTGGTTGTGTCATCCCAAAATTTTCTTTACATATTGTGTACATAGCATTCAGAGAAATTGTCAGTGAATCCACATCTCTATTTTTTAGAAGTCTCTTTTTATTCGTTGTTCGCATGTGCTCTTTATCACATCTGACATGACCGTATCTGACTACAGAGCACACCGGGCACGGGTCTGGACCGATCCGTGCAATCATAGTGAAAATCCGGGCAAGGAAAAATGTCTTCGTCAGAAATCAAACTAAACAATTCACGAAGAAAGAAAGAAAGAAAGAAAGAAAGAAAGAAAGAAAGAAAGAAATGTCGGAATGAACGCAGTAAAAATCTGTTTGTTTATTTATTAATTTTGGGAGAAAAGACTGGTTATGCTCAGAAAGTCCGAACCCGATTTTCTGCTTTCATTTACGTTCTGTGCCTAGTTTCCATTGGAATAGCAGAAAAAATTCGCAAAACATCATAGTTTCTGGAAATGGATGACACTGATGACGTAATCACATTGTCAATTAATAAATCCGGGCAATTTTCTCTGTGTCCGGTGGTTTTTTAGCATCGGCTACGGCCCTGACATCTGATACACCTCATTTGCTATTTACCTTGATTTCCGCATCTAGACCTACATTGTTGGTGATATTAAATCCGGTTTTTGAATTTAAAGCGACTCTCCTTGTTGATTTTCATATAATTTACACTACGTTATAACTCTTAACGAGAATACGAGGGACCATGTTTGTTTGTTCTTAAGATTAATTTCGTTTTTAAGATTTGCCAATTCTTTGCAGATCATTTAAATCAAGAAAATATTTATAAACTAAATACTTTTTTGTTTTTTTTAGATAATACTTTATTGATACAATGTTAACTAATTAACCCGTATATTGGGAAGAATAAGTGTATTCAAAACTTTTTGTAATTATATTTTCCGCTAAGTCAATATAACTAACCCAACAATAAGAGCAACTCGACTTTCCAATTAATAATTCCGAGCCATTTTTCATTCACCACCTGCACATCCATGCTTAAAGCATCTGGTAACCCTAAGCGGTCACCTATATAGTTACTAAACGGATATCACGTTATTTAACGGTTGATGTCATGCAGAAACAGTTGTTTCATTTGATGTGGCCTTAATTCAAATATCAAAAAACGTCTATGAAATTCCATCCTAATACTACCCTTGACCAGAGTGATGAACACATATTTTCAATACTAATTATATAGCAAATAATTTTGGAGAATACACAGTTTTGATACGTACCTGCTTCGTCAGGTAAAGATCATCATCTCTCACGTGCGTCTCTGCCCTAGGACAGAGTGCGGCTCAGTTGTATATCTTTCCGAGGACGGACATGCAAATGAAAAAAAAACAAACATTATATTGAGAGGTGCCCGGTCCGTGTAAACAGTGTTCCGAGATAGCGCCTCCCCATTACACCAAATGGCATATTTTTGTGTCGGGTAGGGACCCAAATCATCTCTCAAATGCGTCTTTGTCCGCGAAGACAGAGTGCGACTCAGTTGTGGATCCGTCCGCGTGAACAGTATTGCAACTGAGAAAAATTACACTGAAAGATGCCCGGTCCCGAGGACAGTGTCCCGCGACCGTGCCGTGCCGCTCCATTGCACCAGAGGGGTGGACCGAGTGTTCGTCACCGGGGGCCAGCTCAACCGGCGGTTGAGGGAACTGGGGAATATTTGTCCCTGTGCCCGTCCGTACACGGCCGGGTCTCCACCTTAAAGAAAGATTTTGGGTCATATCTCGCTCCAGTAGGGGAACAGGGTTAATGCCATTACACCAAATGGGTGAACCGGTCGCTATAGTGGCCAACACCACCGGAGTTTGCGTGGTACTGGGCAATTTTTGGTTCTTGCCCATGTCTTCTTCAGAAACAGAGATAAATCACTATCTTTTATGTAATAACCTATTTTCCTCTCTTCACATTGCTTGTTTTGTAAATATATCTCATATTTTCTCAGCGTGTGATATGTGTAAAGAGGTATTTAAAATTTGGGTACGACTTAGCATAATAAAACTTTCATCAAGAACAAAGTATGTTTGTCACTCCTTTTATCTGTCAGCTATTGTTCTATCATAGATATAATAATGCCCATAGTGAAGAAAACGCAGATGTGCATATAAACGTTTCTTCCGTAATCAACTTATAAGCATGAAAAGTATATAGGAAACATTTAATGAAAATCAATGAAAATATTCAAAAGTACAATTAAGAACAAAATTATCTCTATAAAATTTCTTCACAACAAATAAGCTCTATAGTTGTGAATTTTGAAATGACTAGATGAAGGCACACAATATTTTGAAAGTGAGTAAATACATTAATTGATCATAAAGGTTTAGTAACGTGGAAACAACAACAGGATTAGCCGAAAATGCAAATTGCAAATCGTAGTTGCTAAAATGAAAAAGAACATAATATTAAATATCTGGGAAGTATTTAACGGAGAGCGGAAAAGGTGACAATAAAATCCGAAGGAGCATTTAGATAGTAAAAGAAGCATTCCAAAAACTAAGCATAATATTAGGAATCTAAAAATTGTAAAAACCAAGAAAAGAATACTGAAATATTTCGTGATATCTCTCTTCGTATATGGCAGGGAAGTTTAGATAACCTCCTCAAAGATGAAGAAGAGACTTAAAGCAACAGAAATATGATTCTACTGAAAGACGTTGTGAAATCTATGGATTGAATATGTGAGCAAGTTTTAGAGATAATGGAAGCAAAAAAGAAAATTATATTAACTTCGGAAAGTAAAACATTGAAAGTTCTAGGGCATATAATGAGGAAAAAAGGTCTAGAAAATCTTATACTTACAAGACATATTAAATGCTAGCTGGAGTGACGAAAGCAATGACTAACATTTACTAAGCTTGAAATAGTGAAACTAGTTTTAAGAACTATAATTAATACGAAAAAACTAGGAAACAAGAAAAGAGATGCAGACATTAAAAACATTATTTGATGTAGCGTTTAAGAAATGATTGCTTCGGAAGTACCCATTTCACAATCCTTCAGGAGAGACAACGCTAAGTAGAAAAGGCTTATAAATTACACATTACGACTGCGTTTGTCGTTGTCGCCTATTTTAGACTTCGGTGAAACGCGTCTTTTTTAAGATTTTTCACACTGTCTCATCACGTGTACTTTTGTTTACTATTTAGGATACTATTATAGATAACACAAAAGCACATTATATATATATATATATATATATATATATGCGAGTATAAACATTTACAGAAGCAAATATTCTAATGTTCACCATGACTGAGTAAAAATCGCAGAATGAAAAAAGACTTTCCGTTTTGGGGGAATTATTTTTAGAAGACACTTTTTATATTTTAATAACTTTCTTTAATAAAAACAAACATACGTTCCTTCACTATCTGTCGACTTATAGTGGCATCAAATTTTGCAAGAGATATTTTTTCTTTCCGAAATATTCAATTAATCTCATATGAAATATATGCAGCTGTTAAATAATAAAATTATATATATATATATATATATATATATATATATATATATATATATATATATATATAATATTCTTATCATCCTTCGGAGATGAGCTTGCTCTTATGCCCTATGGCCTAGATATTAGTATTACTTCTACTTCTTTCGATAGAGAATAGATTTTTTCAGAGTTAGAAACATTTTGTGCTCAATTTTTTTAGCCTCAACCAGGTTCTATTGATAAATGCAGTGACTTAAGAGCCACGTTGATTGAAATACCTCGTATGCAGATTTTGTATATTTTTCTTTCGAACAGAAATGGAGAAATAATCATCATCGGAAAATAATATTCCTTAAGCATAACCACTCTTTCGTTATCACTAAACCTGATAAAGTTTCTGATGTTGTCATTAGGGACTACTATGATTAAATAGTAGTTAATGTTAACTATTTTTAATGATCAATCTTAGTGTATACATCTAGGTTTCGTTTATACATACGACTGTATTTGACTAATGAAATTATATTTCCGAAATGTTTTTTGATATAATGTGTAAAAAGAAGTGTTCTTTCCTTTTAGATATTTAAGAAGTTAATACCTTCTGTCTCTAATCGTCCTCGTATTTATGGATTACCTAAGATTCATAAGAATGTGATCCCGTTAAGATCCATACTGTCTATGATCGGGTCTTTGCATAATGTTGCAAAGTGGCTAGATGTAATATTGCAACGAGCGTCTAGGCATTATAGTACATTTTGCGTTATGATTTATTTCCTTTTTCTCAGTTTGCGTAGAGTAGCTAACATGCCTTTAGCTCTCTCAAGAACTGAATAATCTGTGAACCGAGGTAGCTATACAAATAAAGATATTCTGGGATTCCAGAGAATAATTGAGATTCTGAGGGGACCGACTGTTTATGCCAGAAGTATTAACATACAAATCACCGACGACTAGAAGCACCAGAGTATTTCTAAACGAATTGTTTGGAACATTTGGTACACTGGAACGATCGTATCGGACAACGGGACGCAAATTTTCATCAAGGGAATTTGGACATTTTTGCAAAATGCATGCCGTGACTCATTTGACATCCGCGCTCTAAGATCTAACGGGTTGGTAGAACGATAGACGTTAGACGTTATTAAAAGGACAATAAGAAAGGCAGAAAAAAAGAAAAAAAAGAAATAAAGAGCTACAAGAATTCTCATCTGTCTAGTGTATAACATCAAACGCAAACGCTAATGCAGAAATGTTTCCTGCAGAGAAATATGTTTACACGATAAAATATATCAGTTTTCGATAAACTGAAACCAAATAAAGAGAAATATGAGTGACGAAACTAAGTGTGCCAGCAATAGATTTTATCCTGGTAACCGAGTTTAGTTTTAAAATTTTAAGCTTGGGAGGCCACAACTTGAACAACATAAGGTATGCAGATGATACAGTGCTCATTGCAGATACGGAAAGGAAACCTCAAGACCTCCTACAGAAGGTAGCAGTGGAGAGTGACAAAAAAGGACTACAAATAAACTTTAAGAAAACTGAGTGCATGATAATCAGCAAAAGGTGCAACCCAAAATGTCAAATACAGGTGGGGGATACCAGAATCAAGCAAGTACAAAAAATTATATACCTAGGAAGTGTTCTAACAGGAGATGGAAAGTGCGACACAAAGATCCGAAGGCAAATTGGCATAGCAACGGACGCGTTCCAGAAGATGAGTAAAGTACTAACACACAGGAACATTTCACCAGAAACAATAAAAGAGTGCTGGATTGCTATGTGATGTCAGTTCTTCAATACGGCAGTGAATGCTGGACAATATCTTCGAAAATGTGGACATACTGAAAGCAGCGGAAATGTGGTTCTACAGAAGGATGTTGCGGATATCGTGGACTGAGCATGCAAGCAACTATGAGGTGTTGGAAAGAATGGCAACAAGAAGGAAATTAATAATGAGCATCAGGAAGAGGCAACTGAAGTTCCTGGGACATGCAATAAGGAAAGAGAGCTTGGAGAACCTGATACTGACTGGCCAGATAGAAGGAAAGAGAGACAGAGGAAGGCAGCGGATTTGCAGTGGCTGATGATGTGGATGACGGAACGGGGGTTGCCTGGAGTAACAGAAGCAAACATATTGAAAGCCACAGGGAATAGGGAGACGTGTAGGACCATGATCGCCGACATCCTGAAGGAATAGGGAACATAGAAGAAGAATGAGTCATGGGAAGAAGACATTATAGACAAGATAAATAGCCATATTATGTACCTCATAAAAACATCCAAGATGGATAATAAGGAGGCAAGTAAACCCGATAAAGAGAAAGTACAGTACTGAACAGTTTACGTAAGAACCCATGCAAGTAATATATAATATCTTCGTTCTACCGAAGCCTCCAGACGTACATCAAAGTCGCTGAAGAATGCGGAAAGCATGATCGATTCAAAAATGAGTAAATATCTCGTCCAGGGGACAAAACATATTAAAGGGGAGGTGTTGTAGAGCTGCTAACACACATCTATTGCTATCAAAAATGGAAAGCTATTTGGACAGAGGTAGCCTCAAATATAAAATATTAAGAGCCGTTGGGATTTAGGAGTGACATTTTGAGTATATCGACTGCGTGTGTCAGTCGTACATTTTGTCGGACTCTCTGCCTTCGGGCGGAGATGACCTCAGACGAGGTTTCGCCGAAGGGTAATGTCTCGTCTGGGAAAAAGCAGACAAACATTTTTGTACCACCTAAATATGTACATATATTAAAACACGTAAGCAGTCAATTAATAGAATTAGCTATGAATACAGTAGTAATGTTCTAAAATGTTTGTAAAAAGAACAGTATTTTATGATTTAACACGTGCATAGCCATGATATTACAACATATAAAAATTCCGTTTGGATAATTTTCACTTTTTAATGAACGCTAGCAATTTGCCAACCGTTATAATTGAAGCAAGAAAAATGTACAGTAATTTTTAGCAACTCAGTTTTGCGATTAATTTTTGTTACAATAACTCACATCCCTAAAGATGATCTCGAAAAAAGATTGACGGTACTTGGGGGTAGCTTGAGAAATGAATGATAATAACATCTGTCAACGTTACAGCTTATTTCTGAAATCTTTCAATTATAATACGCGAAATATTCGTGAGTATGAATGGATTTATTAAAAATAAGCAGACATAATGTTTGCAAATTGTTTAATCTGACATGTTTATATATATATATATATATATATATATATATATATATATATATATATATAGTAGCGGCCATAATATAAAGAACGGAAACAACTTAAAAAGTAATGCCTAATTAGTTACCAAAAAAGTTTAGGGTGTAATGCATAAATATTATACAAAGTTATAAAAGTTTTCATAATAGTTTTTTTTTTAATAAAAATGAAATAGAACAAAGGAAATAAGCTACTGCACAAAAGTTAAGAAATGATGATAATACTTTGCATAAACTTTTAATTTCCATTGTTAAAAAACTAGATATAGCTTTTCCACAATAAGTAAAAGTTCTTTAATCATTGGGACTTTATTTTTAAGCAATAAGTCAAATTCTACACGCAAAATTCTCTCTTTTGAGGAAACAAAAACCCATCATTGCTAGCTATTAAAAAAATAAGTAAATTTCTGATGTTGTTCATAGGTCTAAAAGTGTCGTTCATCGTGTAATTAGCAGGCATAAAACCGACAAACGTTAGATGCAAAAACAAAAACCAGCAGATCTCCAAAAACATCGCAAAGTTAAGATCGAAATATTGTCAGAATATCTAAAAGAAAATAAACGTTTTGAAACTGCTACATAAATTGCCTGTAAATTTGATGAAGACACAGATAAAAAGGGTTGCTCGTAGGTAAAATAATGCAGGAATGCATACCCGTATTCCATTTTCGAAGCCTCTCATTTCAAAGCGAAACTAAAGGTGACGCTGAAATATGCGAGAAACAATATTGTTTGAACTGACGCACAATGGGATAAATATTTCATTGCTAATCATGCATTACTTTTTAAGTAATACACATAGTTATGTCTTTGTTGTTTCCGTTCCTTATATAATGACCGCTACTGTATATGTGTATGTGTGCGCGCAATCGTGCGTGCGTAAGAGCGAGTACGAGAGGAAACGTAGATGTAAGTACATCAACAACTTACTAGATTATGAATATGTGTTTTAAACACACCTTTCGCAGTGAACAAAGAAAATTGAAAATAGACATCTTTATTTTGAAAACTTCAAAAATTTTTTTAAATTCATGCTTTCATTTGCATGAAATTTTTCTTTAGTAATTTCGGCACTTAGTATACTTGCATTTGTTATTCTGTTGCATTCCTAACCGATTGATCTAGAAATGGCATGCTTTACATTTTATTGCAAAGAAGTGTGTAACTCTTTAATAAGTTTGATCGTTCCAGTAACTAAATTCTCATACACGATATTATATCATGCATAACTTCGTCATTCCTGGTTTAATTTATTATTAACACTTTAAGATAGAGTTTATATAATGAAGTTACCTACGAATGTATTTCCATTTTACTCTTCCTAATGCATTTGAGATAGATTTATTTACAAGAAAAGGAGAACTAAAATTGACTAACGCAATTATATCGGAATAAGTTCACGCTTGGTGACACTAAGGAGATGTAATGAATTGAATTACATTTCCTATGGATAAAGATATAATAAACAAAATAAGAGAAATAAATCATCTCGATATTATCAAACAAATAGAATGATATTTTATATATTTAATAAAAACTGAAAAAACTCAAATAAAATTACTTGCGTGAAAAGTAATAATCTGCTTTTACAGTTGAAGAAACTCGTGGAGAGAGAATGATATAATAATATTAGGTGATTTCCCATAATTGATCATATAAAATATTGCTTTAACCTATCAAAGCATTTTTTATGTTTGAGAAAGTGTCTTTCTTTTTAAAACCTACTGTTTGGAAACAGATCTAAAAAAATTTACATAACTCCACATTGCTATTTCCAGTAAATATGCATTACATGTAGAGCATTGTAAACCTTCTGGAGTTATGTCAAAATGAATTAGATAAACCATCCACTGTATCATATTATAGATGCTTAGTATAGGTCTGATAAAATGATTAGGATAATTTAGGTTTGTCTGTATCATGGCAGGATGTCAAAGGAATTTTTTATTCACGGTTAAAATAAACAAAGTTTCTGACATCTTCTCTCTATTTTAAGGTAATATTCAAAAGAAACGCTGTAATGTATTTGACAATTTCATTGTCAAATTAGATTATTCAAGCATATCATGAATGGTTTGTAAAGCTTTACCATAAAGATTCCATGTTGAACCACCGACGCTGTAAAGTGGAATAGAATCGTTAGGTATGATAGACGTTAAATCAAAACGTTGTCAATAATCATTTTCATATTCACAAAGAAACTGCAAGCATATTCATAACGGCAGAATAAACGTAAACGCTATTCAAAGCAGGTTGGTAATATTGGTAGTAATATTCTGTGGCGTCCATGTTACCAAAAGAAATTCATTTCAGTGATCTATAAATTCGTGACTTAATGTTGAAGATCATAGAGTATTTAAGTAAATTATGTTGAGCGCTGTAAAGTGGACTTTTGACAAAATGTTACAAAGAGGATAATTGAGAAAGAGAAACAATAGCAGTCTAATTAACAGCAAAATTAGATTTAAAGGCTTTATGTTTCTTCTTTGTTTTTATATGCCATATCCCTTCAAGACGTAAACAATTACATCTAATCACACTCCCCTATAACTTGGAGCACTTAACACCTTTTCTCATGGCACTTCTCACTAATCCAGCTTCACCATCCATTTGTCTCAACCTATCAAATATAAAACGCTTTGCTTTCCTCTGTTTCACTTTCCAACTATACGCCCTTTAAGTATTAGATTCTCTAAGCCACACTTCATCATTATGTGTATCAGAACCTTCAGCTGTCTTTATCTGGTGTTAAGTATAGATTTCCTTTTCGTTTCGACACTCTCTAAAATGTCGTCTTTGCTCACGCGTTCTGTCGATAGCATCCTTTTCTAGAACAACGTTTTAGTTGCTCCGAGTCATTCATTCATCCTTGAGTAAATTTTCCAGCATGCCCTGCTATACAAGAAGACAGCTATACTATAACAGTCCAGTCATTTTTGTTTTTTGTTTCCTAAGAAATTCTCTTGTCTCGCAATAATTTGCTTAACTTTAGGAATTAGTCCATAGTTATGCCAATATGCCTTCAGATTCCAGTGTCGTACTTTCCCTCATCAGTTAGAATACTTCACAATACCCCAGCAAAAAGCCCTATTAGATAAAAGTGTTCGCTTGTAAATTTTGTGACACAGTTGTTGTTACTTCCCTACATAGTTCTGAGAGTGTATACTTGTATTCAGTGGAAACGGACGGGCAATATCAGAACATTGCCAAATAACATAAAGATTAGACGAAAATGGGACGGAAACAGTCTACATAGAGAAAATTAAGTAAAGACGTCACTTCAGAATTCCCTGTTGATTATCCAGATTGATAAGTACCTGAGTAAGGCCAGAACGTTGTAGTAAAAATAACAATGATGAGTAAAATAGTCAGAATATAATAGTGTAAATAAAATTATTTTATCCCAAAAATTTAGAACAAAGTGTTTATTAACTGTTATGTTGTGTGTAACAGAAATAGTTGAATAAATAATCACAAACAACGAAAATAAGGTAAATGAAATATATTACCGGAAAATAGTATGTACAACAGAGCTGTTAGTATAGTACAAGAAAAATGGTTTAGTTATGTAATAAGACGTAGAGTCTGTGTATAGCACACTTCCGGTTCGCTCGACCGACTTGGTATAGAGCTGAACAGTCAACGCTAACTCAATGCTCAATGCTACGCACCACGCTAAAACCAACGAGGTCTTTCTGCTACCCCTTTATATAGTGGTAGGAACAGTCCATTATAAAACAAAGGTGGAGAGCGCCCTAACATCAACCAAGCGTCCGATTCTAGGTTCTGTTGACATTTATAAAATCCTCCTCGTTAAGAAAAAAAAAATCAGGAAAACAGGTTAATTGTTGTCGCTCTTGTCAGTATTCATCGGTAAATACTTCCTAAGATTTCTTTGAAAATAAAGCGACAATTTTAACATCCTGATTATGCGAAAAAGAACGAAAAGAAACCCAAACTGTAAAGTTTTAAAGGAGCAAACAATGAATTGTACCAAATGCTGCCCTTAATTATCCCAACTTAAATTTAAAAAAAAGAATACATCTCTGAAAAGCGTCAATGAATTCAAAGAAAAATCGTTTGAGATTAATATTGCCTGCTCAATGCCTACATCTGAATATCAATTTCTATTTCATCCATTAATAAAAATAGAAGCAATTAACAAGTATGTAGTTTACAGTTGCTTTGTGGCTGTTAAAAACGAAAACATTCTCAAAGAATTAAGGAAAATTTTTATAACTGTAAAGCGTAACAAAATATCTTGTATCGTTCTATGGTTTAAAAGCACTCAGATTAGTGACTGGTTATAAACTTCAAACAGTGATGACTTATGATCCTTCACAAACAATAGATAAAAAACTTAATATTTTGCATAACAGAATTATCTGAGATATAGTGAGGCTTTTATATAGGCGGTACAAAAAGTTTAATAAAAATCACACTGACAAAAAACTTGAGTTTTAGAACAGATAAAATGTAAATAGTTTCAAAAAATATTTATACAACTAAAATAAAGTAAAAGTTAACCTTTACTTCACTAAATTGACTTAGTAGTACCCTAAATTAACTGTGAATATTGGATATAACTACAAAATCACATGCTTCAAATTCTCTCTCGCACTTCCTCCCTGTGGAATTCGCTCCCACATTCTTGCTTTCCTGACGGCTACAACCTCCAGAAATTTAAATGCAAAGTCAATACTCATCTACTAACCACTGGACTGTAGCTCTCTCCACATCCCCGTATATCCTTCCCTTTCTCTCCACCTATGTATCTGTCATTGCACCTGCATTCTCAGCTTTCTATTGCTCCTTTCTAACTAGTTTGTACTCCTCACTTTTTCTAATTAATCTTTTTACAGTTATGTAGCCCCCCCCCCCCACTCATCAGTGGCATTTCTGCCTTGCTCGGGGTGAAATGATTAACAAAAAAATCGAAATAATTATCGATAAAAACGAACTCAACTAAAATTGACAAACACTTCGTACAAAAGCATGCGAAGATTTTTTCTTGTGTGAACTACGAATTCCCAATATTTAAATACAACATCAATCGTTATTTTCTGTCTCCTTGAATGCTGATCTCTTATTGTCCTCTGCTTTTTACACACTCAGTAAACCTGTGAGTATTATTGTCTTTTATCACCTCGCTTAGGGGAAAAATGTACAAACATGATAGGGATGATTATTCACACGCTGTACAAATACTTATGTTCGTTTGTTTAGAAATTACCAGTTAATAATTGCTTCCTCTTATTTAAGATATAATTCATATTATCTCAAAATATCTATCTATCTAGCTATCTATCTATCCAACTTTTATCCTTATCGTTCTGTGTGATCACAATTTTTTTTTCAGTATCAACAATTAGTTTACGAATAAATATAAAATATGTGCATGTTTGTAAGACTTTTATGGCAACTCATTGAAACTGCTCAACTCTCTAATAGCCGAGGCTATACATGTAAATCGATTTGTGACATTTTCGTTGTGAGTACCTACCATATTTATTCCGCAAGCGGCATTTTTCAATTACATGAGCACTGAGATAGCAAAGGATTTATATGACATTTTCAGTAACAAACTGGAAATGAAAGCCATGAAAATGACAACATCAAACATTTATGTCGTTATTGATGATTGTAAACTAGATACTATTATATCTTATTTCTATTATTATTATTATCATATTGCATATTAATGTGACGATCATTAAATATGTTTCTTGACCGGTAATAAATTGATAACTGTGAATATATTATTTTGGGAGATTGTTATACTTAACTGTGGTAGAATAAATGTCAACACGACCCGAGAGTTTGGCAAAAGAACATCACTTGGTTGATTCGTTTCCTACGGCTTATTAGTCATTTGCACGCTACTTAAAGCCAGAAAACTTTTAGTTTGCAAAATAATTTTGAGATAATGATTTATTGAAAAAAATTAATTAATTAACCCATAGCTGGGGAACGACGAGATTTATTAATAAGTTTTCTGAGGGTATTTGCGCAGAAGTGTATATAAATAACACAACAGAAATGAAGTAGTCCCCGGTAAAAAATTATATATAAATGAACAAACATCTGAATTTTATTTTGAAATCCTTTACTAGTTGAGCTGAGTACTTTCCAAAACTTTCCCATAGAACGATATGAAAATAGATAAAGACTGAAGAACATTTAAACAAACTGCGAAAGATATCCATTCATATTTATTTTTTTTACTTTGTTATAAGCACCTCGACATGGTGTTATGGTTAGAAAGCTTCTCTCGCTTAAAACAAACAAACTGAGTAGTGATGTCTATCCTCACTGGGCGCCACAGCTTTTCTGCTTTTTGCCATATTTAAGCTACGATTAGAAAATTACTGTCTCTATTGATAGTTTTCTCTTATTTTGTTCATATAACTCGACCTATCTCTGTATTTCACCAACCGCGCATCCAAGGTTACAGCAAACGGTCACCTATCTAGGTACTGATGTAGCTTAATGTTGCTTAACTCTAGTGATCTTAAGGAAAAAATATGAAAATAAATATATTAAAAATACAATGCAACTAAATTACGAAATTTGAACAGATCATGAAAAATGCATCTAATATGGCAATATAAATAACGATTATGATGTCGTCACGAAGGGGTAACAAAATACTTAGCAGAATATTGAAATAGTCAACATCTGCTGGTGAAAATTTAATTGCACAAAAGAATGATAATATCATGTCAAAATGTACACCTAACAATAATGTATTTTCTTCGATGTGTCATTTCCCTTCAGGGTGTTGGCGATCATGACTCTCCATAACTTCCTGTCTTTTATAGTTCTTTGAGTTTCGGCTGTATCCCTTAATTCCTATTCTGCGAACTTTTTGCTGAATCTTGTTAGGTAGGTTAATTGATATCTTTTTATGGCTCTCTTGATCAATATTGCATGTGAGCCCAACTTTTCATTATGTATGTTATAAATATCAATATGTACTAATACCTCACTGGTTATTTACTATTTAAATTATTTCCGATCGAACTAATGTACTCATCATTTGAAACATATTCATAATGCTTGGTCATTGGACTTTCCAATCTTATTCAGGCCTCTGCCTATCTGGATAAATATCAGGGAACTTGACATAGCGGAATATCTCGACTGCTAGACAAGCTTGATATAATCAGGAAAGATATTGGAATATTCAAGAATCTAAGTGGTTGTATACGAACAGGAAATGAGTTCAGATGATATACAAAAATAGAAAGGGTTGTAAGACAAGGATATGTCTTCTCACCGGATCATTCAACATGCACAGTAAGGTAACTCTGAGAGAACTAGTGGTCCTGCCAAGATTCTTTGTTGGTGGCAACAATCATAAAAATGTAAGATATTCATATGATACAATATTGAAAAAATACACAGGAAGGAGTTCAGATGATATACAAAAAATAGAAAGGGTTGTAAGACAAGGATGTGTCTTCTCACCGGATCATTCAACGTGCACAGTAAGGTAACTCTGAGAGAACTAGTGGTCCTGCCAAGATTCTTTGTTGGTGGCAACAATCATAAAAATGTAAGATATTCATATGATACAATATTGAAAAAATACACAGGAAGGAGTTCAGATGATATACAAAAATAGAAAGGGTTGTAAGACAAGGATGTGTCTTCTCACCGGATCATTCAACGTGCACAGTAAGGTAACTCTGAGAGAACTAGTGGTCCTGCCAAGATTCTTTGTTGGTGGCAACAATCATAAAAATATAAGATATTCATATGATACAATATTGAAAAAATACACAGGAAGGAAAATAAAAACCTCCTACAGAATGTAGCGAAGAGAAGACAGAAGAAAAAAAAAACTAAACAAAAACTACAAGAAAAAAGAATGCATGGTCATCAGCAAAAAGTGGAGACTTAAATGTTAATTACAGGTTGGTAATAATAAAAGGAAACACGTACAGAAGTTTAAATCCTTTGGAAATGTTTTAACAGGGGACGGTGAATGTGATACTGAGACCCGAAACGATATCGTCATGACTAAGGATGCATTCCAAAAGCTGAGTAGAATATTGAGAGACAGGATTTTTTTGCTGGAAACAAAGAAAATATTACTGTCCTGTTATATGTTCTTCTGTGTGGCAGCTAATGCTGGACAATCACCTGAAAGTTAAAGGAAAGTCTCAAAGTAATTGAAATGTGGTTATTCAGAAAGATACTGAGGGTATCATGGACCAGATATGGGAGAAAAGACAGGGTTTTGGATAAAATAGAAACAAAAGCGAAGCTTATACGTAACATCAAGAAGAGAATGGTGAAGTTTCTGGAACACGTAATGAAGAAAGACGGCTTGGAGAATCTGATACTCACAGGATTGATAAGGGGAAAGAAAGACAGAACAAAGCGTATGGCATAATTGATGGCTTAAATAAATGGATGGAGGAGCGGGTTTTGTGATAATTAACAAAACAAAATATATTAAAAGATACTGGAAGGTTCAGGATGTGCGTTGTGGCCCAGTGGATATCGGTTCGGAACGAGAAATCGGGTAGCCGAGTTCGAATTCCAGCTGAATTCGTTGCTTTCACTTACGCGCAAATACCCTTGGGAAAAGTATTAATCCATCTCTTCCCTCCAGTTATGGGTTAAATAACAGGACAGATTGGGTTCTATAGCCTTGGTCGGCAACCAGTCTACCGCAGAAAGCAATGGCAACCTACTGCGGGATAATCTTCTGCCCAGTCAGTCATGTCTCTTTCTAGACATGATCGCCCAAGCGTGTTTCACGTATGGCACTTAACTGACTGACTGACTGGAAGGTTCATAATTGCTTAGGCCTTGAAGTGATACGGAACATAAAAGACGAACTAGATGCACTTTTGAAAGCTATCGTACAAAGTGAGGAGCTATGCATACATTTATACAAGGAATAATATAGATTACATGGCGATTCTTTGTCTGTACTCAATCAATAGTAATATTACTTGCAATATGAACGCTTGTCGCATCTGAAATAGTGACACTTTTTATGTTCCTTCATAATTGACTCCCGAATGGGACGTCCGTTTCTATGTCTCCAGTTCTCTGACGGCACATCATCAAATGTAAAAGAATGTAGATTACTTGACATTATGTAACATAAGATTTATCACATATTTTCTTCCATGTTGTCTAATGATACACAGATAGAACTAATATCAGCTTCACTTTCTTTTTTTTCCGATGTGCGTTGTGGTACAGTGGATATCGGCTCGGAACGAGAAACCGGGGAGCCGAGTTCGAATTCCAGTTGAATCCATTGTATTCACTTACGCGCAAATACCCTTGGGAAAGGTATTAATTCCTTCCAGTTATGGGTTAAATAGCAGGACAGATTGGGTTCTATAGCCTTGGCCGACAACCAGTCACCGCAGAAAGCTAATGGCAAACTACTGCGGGATAATCATCTGCCCAGTCAGTCATGTCTCTTTCGAGACATGATCGCCCAAGCGTGTATCACGTATGGCACTTAACTGGCTGACTTTATTACTGGTAATTCTATTTATTTTTACTGCTTACTTTTAAGTTATTCAGATTTAGGCTAATCTTCTCAATGAATTCTTCACATGAATTTTTATTGCTATCTCTAGCGATTTCTTTTCACATAACATTCTTCTGTATTGTTAGTTTCCTGTCTACCGGCCTGAACACTTACAAAATCTTACTGACGTGCCAGAGAGAACACAGTTTTCTTTAATAAAACTTGTCGAACATTCAGGTCATTAAACGAAAAATAAACATCTATACTGCTTGATATGTATACAATGTATCTACACAAATATGGGTATCTATAACATTAAATTTTAAATACAAAAATCAATCAAATTAAAAAACAACAAAATCCATCACTCCTATTATATATATATATATATATATATATATATATATATATATCAATGGCATGTGTAAATACGTTTATGTTTTGTGGGGGTATATATTCTTTTACCGTAGCTTAGCTATGGTGTGATATATTGATATATTATAAATATACAAGAAATTTATTTTAATGCTGATGTGTGAGTATGTATAACATCTTAGCTATGTTCCTTAGAAATTGTTTCAATAGAAATATTTTTTATATTTAAGCCGTCAACAAAAATGATTAATCGACCAAGGAATAGTTTTTTTCCATTATAGGGAAACGTTTATAATTACCTAATCTGTTGGTATCGAAACGAGAATAATGTAATCAAGTTTTTGCAAAAAATATTAAATATTTGCTACCACTTATGTTGGTTGCAGAACACAGCTTTGTATATATATATATATATATATATATATATATAATCATATCAACCCGAGCAAGGCGGTAACGCAACACTAATGTGCGGGGGGGGGGGGGTTCTACATAATAGTAAAAAGATTAGAGGAAAGTGAAAAGAAGGACGAACCAGTTAGAAAGGAGCAAGAGAATGATGGGAATACAGGTGTGATGATAGTTGCAAAAGTGGAGAGAAAGAAAAGTATATTCAGGGCGGTGTTGAAAGAACTAGGGTCAAGTAGTTAAGAGATGAATATTGACCTTGCATTTAAATTTCTGGATGTTGTCCCCGCCTTAATATCATTTGGAGTGACCGAAAAGTTAAAAAGAATTATTTTTTATCTTCCTGGTAGTACCCATGTGTTTGGATGGGAATCAACTTTGTTCCACCAGTCAAGATATTTCTGTCAAGTAAAAAAAAAAAAGAAAACAAATCATTCAATTATGCATGAAAAGATTAAAATTAAGCAAAAAATGACTTACTTGTAAGAATATTAAAAACAAAGTTGATTCCCATCCCAAAACATGGGTACTACCAGGAAAATAAAAATAATTATTTTTAGCTGACATTTTAACTATATTATCCACAGTTAAAATTCTTCGGTGTATCAATGTTTCTTTTCCCATAGGCACAAAAGATAAAACGGTTTAAATTTATTTATTGTGCATTTGTTGCGGGTTTCTTTGTTAGTGTACCAATGTGCATATTAACAGTGTAGTAATAAATTTTAACGATTGAATGTGTCAATTTATTTACATATTACATTCAATGTTTTTACTCGAAGACAATTTCCTTTAATATGTGAATACTTTATTCACACTGGACACAATAAATAAAGCAACATTTTAATAATGTTTTTTGTTCTACACTCTATTAAAGACGCTTGAATGAAAGCAAAGATTGCAGCGCTGTAGTTGATATCACGAGCGGTAAAAAATCGATATTCTTTGTATACTAGCTGAAATATAGCTCCTAATTTGTATAATCAAAGTTCACTTTGATAGTATTAGGAACGTCGTTGTGAATAAGGCATAATTTAATCGGCCGACAAATTTCAAATTGCTACTTGGGTTGCATATTTCATTTCACTCCAGAACACTTCCGAAAGGCTTGTATTTTATTCTTTAGAATAACCGTTTCCATACAGGCAATGTTAGACGTCCATTGACCGAAAAATAAGCATTGATGTCAGTTGAACTTTATAAATTTTTTTCATGAAAATAGTCCACTATTGTCGCTCTTTCTAGTGCTGAAAGTAGGAACATTCTTAAATTCTTTTAGTGCGGAAAGGAATGCTTGAATATATGATAATTTTACCTTCTGTGTACATATAACATCTTTTTACGTTTTAATATATGTTGGAAGTTGTCTCGTGATCTGCTTTTTGCAATTTTGCAAAGTTATTTTTTCAGGGATTCTGTTGCATTAGTTTTTTAGATTTGGTGAAAAATTATTTCCAATATCTGGGAGATTACTTTATTCTACGCCTCTTTAGTCATGGACAAAATTGTCCTATATAACGTATAGTTTAGAAAGTTCTGAGCAAGTAGGACGTCCTGCATACTATCAATACTATTATCTATATCTGTGGAGGCTCATTTAAAAATGACTTGATTTCCTATGTTCATATTGTGTTTTTAGTATAGTCTTTGCCTAGATTAATTTTTGTATTGCCCACTAAACCGGATACATTTTAAAACTGTATACTCTGTTATAGATTATCATATATATATATATATATATATATAAGCCTATTGTGGCTTCATGATGGACTGTTATATTGAAAACATTATCGGGTAGGGATTACAGTACTGTGCAAAAGTATTAGGACGAAAATATTTTATCTTTTATGAGTCATATTGACAGAAAATAAAACATTAATTAAAGTAATTTTATTTGATTTACTCAACAAATGCTTTAACAAGAAAAAATACGTGCCTTTTGATTTGATCGTATTTTTCTTTCTGTCAGGCATTGATATCACAAGATTCTTTAATGCATCTAATGGTATCTCCTGCCAAGCAGCTTGTATTTGTTCCCAAAGTGTGTCTTGCGAAGTATCATTCGATTTATCAATTTTTTATCCAAAATATCGCATAGACGTTCAATAGGATTGAGATCAGGCCTTCCTTTTTAGTTAAAAGATGTTTACAAACGTTTGGTTATTCGTCCTGTATTTGCATTTCTGTGAGCTTTTTTTAGGAAAATCACCCCTATACTTTTTAACACTATCGGTAGTGTGCAAAATTGTTAGGACAGGGGTGACTTTAAAATTTATTATGATTCCTCATAAAAGATAAAACAATTCTTGGCCTAATACTTTTGCACTGTACTCTATATCATTTGTTGCGTTTTATTATTAATTCACCCAATCGAAGACATAAGGCTACTTAAAGTGGGCATCTACCAATTGAGATTTATTTTAATGAAGTGGAAGGAAGACGTAATACCTGCATATAATGAGGACCTGTGAGATAGAAATCGTTTAATCATTAGTCGAAGGTGTGTCTGTAAGGAGAGCATATTCTTGAGGGTCTATTCCAGAAAGCTCTGATAAAGAAGCTGTCAGTGGAGAAATTACACCTTGTTATGAAGCAAATGAGAGTGATTTGCCACTACGAAAAGGAAATGACAGGTCCTAGTCATGAAAGGCTGAGCTTGTGGAACTTAAGACCTGCAACTAGTCTGAAATGGAAGCACTTATAACTAATTATCATACAATGACTAAGTCCATAAACATAGAGTTTATACCATGTTATTTCAGGATATAGAGGATCAGCCTCTTTTTTGTTATCTGCAAATAACCATGATTGTTTGACAAAGATAAGAGAGTTATCTCCATTTGCGTTCTCCATGGCTTTGGATTCAGAAGAGTCCTTCTAAACTGGCTGCTAACCAAATCATTCAGACTACACTGATATTTAACACATAGTTTTGGAGACAAGAAAAAGCATTGATTTTCTAAAGTGAGGGGTAATTGTATTAAAGGGTCTGTCGAATTATATGTGGTTATGATAATGTATATACATTTCATTTATTATCGTACATTTTTATTTACTCTGTGGTTTCGGTTGGTGTAATCCCTAGGTTTTGTCATGTGTAGGTTGCGTCATATAAAGATACGGAGAAATTGTATGAAACATTTCATTACCCAAATTGGCTTTATTCTCTCTTAACGAGATTATTGTCAATGGTGGGAAATTTTATAGGGGTTTGAACTAACAACTGCGTTCTTTCAGATTCATTTTCCCTGTCTGTGCCAATTTATTGCTTGCCCCAAGAAACTACATTCACAATTATTCCCTCGCTTTCTGTCTGGCTCTCTCTTTCTTCTCTTTTGTTTTCCCAAAATATTTCAGTATTTATGATAGAGATAAGAAGAAGGCGATTTGCTTTAAAATCCCGCCAATTAATCTACTTACATTAATAGATACGGCTTTATTTAAACTTCACGTTCTCCTGAGATAGTTTTATCGACGAAATGTCTGTTATTCTAAATTATTTAACCAGTAGCACGATATACTTAATTCTGAAACATTTGGCATTATAGACATGGCACATATTCACACACACACACACACACACACACACACACACACACACACACACACACACATTTAGTAGAAACGTATTCAGAAATAAAAAAAATATTTATTGCATTTATGTATATTCCATGCAAGAATAAATTATATTTCTCTACCTAGTTAGAAGAGAAGAACTTGTGTTTATAAATAAATTGAGTATTCTAAATCTTGCGAGTACTTTACTTTCAATGACAAAACTAATTATTTATCTAAATATCTGTATATCTATAGTTGGGATTTGCAGAAAGTGTAAAGGTTATCGACACGTAAAATTAAGTGAATAGGCGGATTTTAAATTCCGGTCTAATCTGTATAGTTCATTTTCCCTTAGCAATGACTTGACTCGATCTTATTCGAACTATGCATTAAATAGCAAGACAGACTTGAACTCTTGCTTTGGATAGTAACCATCCTAAGAGGGAGACAATTTTGATTAAAACTGGAGGAACTCTGTATATGACACGTTAGACATATTGTAGATGATTTGAAGACATTTCTATGTATAGTCTGATGATCAAGATCGGACACTAGAATTTTCAGGCCACATCCGTGAAAATCAATTATATTCTCAGAAATGTGTGCGTGAAGATTCAGATGGTAGCGCATCTCTAATGGATTACTATAGGAAAACCTGAAATTTAACATTTCATTTCTTCGAACTGTAAAAAAAAATGTTGTCCATTACGTTAAACACGTCAGATTTCCTGCCAAAGAAAGTGTATTCGCAGGGAATTTTACTGCACTACTTTATTCAAAAGAAATATGCAGCTGATCACACAGATGTCTTGTTAAAACTTATAGCGACTATGCTTTTTCGGAAACTAATTCCAGAGAATGTTTTAAAATATAATGATTTTGATGTTAAAGATAAGGAACGCCCTAGGACACCGAAAAAAGTTTAAAGATAAAGAATTGTAAGTATTACTTCAAGATTACTCATATCAGGAGCATGGTGAACTTACACGATCATAGGAGTTGACCAAACAGAAGTTTCGAAAAGTTTGAAAGCATTAGGAATGTTTCAAATGCCACTGTATTTAGCGACGTAAGAAGTCAAGCCTAGAAACGTCGAATGTTTCGTGTGAACAGCTATTTCAGTAACATAATAGGAAAAGGTTTTGCATCGTATCGTGACCGATGATGGAAATTGGATACACTACGATGACGCTAAGCGTAAAAGATGGTCAGGTAAGCCCGGCCATGAATCAACACTCTCGGCAAAGGCGAATACACAAGGGTCGATGGTTTTGATTTGCATTTGGTGGGACCAGCTGGGTGCAATTTCTTATGAACTGCTTACACCAATCGAAAACCTCAGGAGAGATCGCTGTCGACTACAATTGATGCGATTATCCTGAGCATTGAAGAAAAAAACGTTTGATATATGAGCAGAGACACGATAAAGTTATTTTTCAACACCAAATCTCTCGGTCAGATGTTCAAAACGGGTAAAAAAATCTACAACGTTTAAATGGAAAGTCCTACAACATCTGCCGTATTCACCCCGTCCGATTATAATCTGGTCTGATAAATGGTACATTGCCTGGCTGAGCAACACTTTCATTCGTACGAAATGCCAAAACTTGTTGACTTGTAGTTAGCCTCAAGAGACGTATCGTTTTTCCGACATGGAATTCAAATGCAGCCAGAAAGATGGAAACATGTAGTGTCTATTGACGGGCAATAATTTCAGAGATATGTTTCTGAGTAATATTTGTAAATAAACATTACTTTTCATGAAAGATCAGTTAGAAGTTATTCAAGTCAATGCCTTTATATATATATATATATATATATATATATATATATATATCAGAGAAAATAAGTCAGACCCGTTAATTCATGTTAAATCGGGGGTGTAGGCGAACAATCCTCAGCTTTGCTCTATTGTACATGAATTGGTGTAAAATTTTCTGTACAATAAAGACGGAAGATGATGATGTTTTGCCTGGAATATACTTATATATCAGATTTACGATAAAATAACGTGTTTGCCTTATGTATTCTTACATTTACTCTATAAGTATTTACACTCCTGATCACCACTTAAAAATCTTTAAAAATATATATTTTTTATGGATAGATTTTAGACTCCTCCCACTCAAGGTTACCAATACTACAATCTAAAAGGTTATGGAAACAAAAAGCTATATTCCAAACATTTTACATTTACATTTGAAAAATGAGGCGATTTACACATGATCAAAATTATAAGACCAGAGACAAAAATTGTACGAAATTGTACAAAAAGTGTATGAAAACATTCAACAACCAAATTTAATAATGAGTTCTCCCGCCACTGCTTATGATGAGTTCAAAAATTCTGTCGGGCCTGCTAGAAATAACCGTTTCCAGTAAGGTGCGCGGGATGTTGCTCCAGCTTCTGAAGATGGCTTCAGGAAGTTCATTTTTTGTTGAATATTGTTTGCCATTTTGATTAACATCTCTTGTCAAACATTTTCAATTGGGTTCAAGTTTGGTGAGCATGCAGGATGGCCCAAGAGATACACCCAATTTTCTTGTAGAAAGGTCAAGGTCCGTCTTGCAGCAGGGATTGCAGCATTATTCTGTTGAACTAACCATCCATCCACACACAAACGATGGCTCTCCATCATCAATGATGCTTTTTGTAGCATGCTAACATAACCAGCCACTGTTTGACAACCCTGCACCACCTGGAGCTCCATCGTCCCTCTGTAAGAAAAAGCACCCCATAGCATTAGGGACCCTCCACCACTATGACGTGTGGAGAAAATTTCAGGATGCATGTTTTTGTTATGCCATTATCGTTGGAAGCCATCAGGGCCATCTAGATTGAATTTTTTCTCATCAGAAAACAGGACTTTCTTCCACTTCTCAACGTCCCATGTTTGGTATTCACAGCCAAACTTTAAGCGGTCCACCTTGTGACGTGGAAGCAGCCGAGGAATTTGTTCATGCTTTTTATTCACATATCTTTTTGTCATATGTTTCGTCTGATGGTTACGCGACTGCAATCAGCTTCTGTGACTGCCTTAATTTGACTAGAAGAAAGTCCCCCCTCTTTCAGTACAACCCGTCTTATTCTCTTACTCAATGCAGGAGAAATATTTGGGGCCTATCAGAGGATTTTGCTTTTGCACAATTCTCACTGTTCTTTAGAAAGTTGCAAATTACAGTTTTACAGCGATTTACGTTAGCTGCAGTCGCCCGCTGTAACAAACCTTGCTTATGGAATTCTAGAATTCGAGAACGCTCAACTTAGGTAAGTTTGCTTGCTTTAGGCATGGTAACACCTTTACGCAGTGATTGCTAATCTCTAACTGAACTAAAAACGTTGTAATTGCCATAGATCTAACAATTTATACCCCTGGTCTTATAATTTTGACTATGCGTAAATCGCCTCATTTTATAAAAATGTAAATTTATAAATCAAATGTTTGGAATGTAGCTTTTTGTTTCCATAACCTTTTAGATTGTAGTATTGGTAACCTTAATTGGTAGGAATTTAAAATCTATCTGTAAAAAAAATTATTTTTAAAGATTTTTAAGTCGTCTTAAACTTTTGATCAGGAGTGTATATACATATATATTTAGAGCACTCTTAGAGAGTTATCCTAACACTTTATGCACAGGATAATCCTTTGGATTATTTTATATCGACACCGCATGCTTAAATATATACATTTACAGATTTTTTTTCCTTTTTATAGTAATTTGTTTTATGTTATTTGTTGGTGATATTTTTGGTGTGTAAGATTTTACGTCTTTTAAGATATTCACTGCATCAGTAGTTTTTTGTTATATGTAAATATTATCATTTATTTTCTCTTGCTAAATACGTAATCTGTACAGTGTGTAACTAAATGGTTAACTGTGCTAAAAGATATATATATATATATATATATATATATATATATATATATATATACACAAAAATCTAGAGTGAGCCAGAACCTACCGCGGTTTCACACTAGGGATCGTCAGGGCAAAGGCTGTTATAGTTATAGTGTTATAGTTCTATGACTTTCATTTATATATATATATATATATATATATATATATATATATATATATATATATGAAAGTCATAGAACTATAACAAACAAAACAGCTTTGCAAAAGGAAATGTTTAATAATATAATGCCAATCTTATTTTGAGACGGAGGAACATTTGCCATTGTGCCGCCTGGAATTCAATAGACTTCAAGAAATACACATGTTACAAATTTTTTGTTTATATGAAGATAACCCCCTCTTGGAAAACATAAGTAAAATTCATATAAATCAACGGCAATTTAAATACATTCAACATTATCTGATATGTGATTAGCCTGAAGGGAAAGCCATAATGTTCTCAGAAAAAAACTGATCGAGTGAAATCTCCTATTTGACCTACCGATCATATAGAAGTTATTAATCTTTTTCAGACAATGACGTTTGTCTCTATATATAAATTATGTAAAAGTTCACCATTTTTAAGAAAGTAGCAAATTTTAAATGTAGACTTTCAAAGGAATTTGTACTGAGAAGTTTATAAATACAAACACACACACACACTAATATATATCCTTGTCAAATGTTTGTGGTCATTTATCAAGTTGTCTGCTGATCAAACTGATATTATTTGTTTTTTATAAGTATCTATAAAGGCAAACGCACAAGCAAGTATGGTAACAATAATAATAATCAATTGTAATTATAAATATTTAAAACCATATTAAAGGTTACGATTTAATCAGTAATAACCGCAGTTCAATAACTATTTCTATTGAATATCCCATAGAACAATTAGGGACACAAACATTACCACCCACTCAATTAACTTCTGGATAATATAGTTAGGTGTGTTACCCTAAATGCAGTAATGACCGGCATATACAGGACGTATCAAAAATACTTTTACAAACATTGCAAAACAAGAACAAAAAATCTACATAAAGATATAACCGAAAATTCTTTATTTTTTGTTCAGATTTAATTAAAGTTTATGGTAGATAGGGTTATGATGCCGTGTAGATTAGATTATATTTGTCATTCGTGTACATTTGTGGCTAGTCTGTCTGCAACCCTTAACGTGTTTAGTAGTGTTCCGTGGCAAGATTTTCATTACGTGATTAAGTAAATATGATTTTTATATGTGGCCGTGCGAATGCTAATGGGTGCGCGGCTGCGAGGGTTTTATAAGATTGCGATTCCAGATAGAACCCACCCGACTCATCTAACATTATCTACTATTTATCATCGCGTTGCTAAGACAGATTTCGTGGAAACGCAAACTATGAATCGAGAAAAACCGATATCAGCTCCTACACCTCACAATACAGAATATATCTTACAGGCTGTCAGGAACGATTCAGCCATTAGCATACGTTAAGTGGAGCAGGTATATTTTAAATCTCAAGGCATGTGAGGTATTTCAAGAGCATCTCCTCTATTGTATCATTTGCAGTATGCTGGATGATCACTCTGATCGTTCACCATGGTAGAATTTTTGCCTCTTGTTTTATGCATAATCTGCCTATCCGTTGTTTGTCTATTCAGTCTTGTTTACAGATGAGTTAGCATTTGGAATAGATGAAATGAAAAATTTACACAACCCACATTAGTGTGAGGTTTGGAATCCCAATAGTACAAGAGAAGTTAGACACCAAAATCAGTTGACGTTTAATGTGCAGGCTGGAATTATAGGTGACTTTCTGGCAGCTCCATATGTTTTGCAGCACATCTTACATGAACTTTCTACAGGGACGTTATTTCGAACACACTTCTAAATCTGATAGAAGACGTAACCCTGCTAATGCGATAAAGCATTTGGTTCATGCATGATGGGCTAAAGAATATTTTAGTAACATTCTTCACAATGTACGTGTTGACACCTACCATGAAAGATGAATAGATAGAAGAAGATTGGTTCCATGTTCTGCATTTTCTTGCGAACTTGGTTTTTTTTTAATTTTACCTATGGATCCACCTGAAACAACTTTTTTATGCAGCAGATAATTATAATACAATGCATCATTCAAAACTATTCAACACCGTGTTGAAGTACTTGAAAAGTTTGGCATGTCAATGATATCACACCTTCAGAAAGAAGTGGAGATCATTTTGAACATTTGCTATGAGTTGCTCTGTTATGTAAAAAATGAATAATGAATATTAACAATCATTTTTTTATTCTAATTGGAATAATAGATAAACTTTTAATTCTTTGAAAATTTTATATTAATTTGTAGCGATATATCGCATTTAATTATATCAGTATACTTAGCCTCTATAGAAAAGCGCACAACCGTTCAATCATTTAAATAAAATAATTCTGAATTTATTTTATCTATATAAAATCGTGCTGACTTTAATAGATAAGGACGTACAAACACGAATCCATTATCAGAAAATAAGAGATGTAACGTTATTAAATTATTTTTGTAACTTGTTAGTATTTTCTCAATAATGTTATTTGTTGTGGATCTTCATCGCCAATGTGTTTTGGTGTTGTTGCGGCGAAACTTCGCCGCAAAGTTGTAGTGACCGGTTTGGTCGGATGTAAGACAGGGAAAACAGAAGATAAGTTCAAATCAGTGTATTAGTATAACAAGAACAATATATACACAGTAAGTATTATTAATATGTAAATAGAAATTATTGCCTGACTATTAGCTGACTTTAACTGAACACTTAACCGTCTTTATCTACGTAATTGTAAAGTAAGAGATCATTCCTCGGAGGAGGGCACCATAACATTATTTTTATGTAAAAATGACTCGATGGTAAATATTTAAATCAATAGATGCACGCAATGTGTTAATTCTGAAGGCCAATGCAAAAATTTTTATCGTAAAAAAATATTTTCACGCTTTAAATCAAGTTTGCGGTGATTTTCATTCGTTTCCGCTGGAAAAAATTAATATAATCTGATAATTAAGAAACATTTATTATTTTGAAAAAGAAATATACACCTGTTTTAAGCTATTCATCAAAATGTTCACGCAATGTGTTAATTATGAAGACTAGTCAAATAATGAATATTTTTAAACATTTTCAAAAAGAAAATGAAAATATTATTGTTGTGTATTCTTGTCTAGAAACCCACACACTATATTAATAACAAAACAGATATGAGAGGAAAAAGGTAAGTATATTGAATAAAAGATACACAACCTGTACACGGTTAGTAGATTCAGGAATACTTGTTAGTAGGAGACAAATATATAGAAGAAGTAAGTCCTGGTAATAGCCTATATTCTAGCTGACCAACGAGTGGCGGTTCAACTCCTCTGACAAACACCAACTCTAACAACAACAACAACAACCCGTTCTGTGTAGGAAGGATTCTTTGTATGCGATGGAAGAGTCCGTAGGGTGTGTGAAATGGGTGACTTCCCAACAATTATTCATAGTAAAAATGATAATACTCTTATTTCCTCATTTTAAGAGTTTGAATCGGTTTTAAAAGAGATCCATTGGGCTTACGTAAGGTCGAGTTATATTCAATCTATTACGTTTGAATTAAAACTAAAATATAAGCTTCAAAAAGGCTACATTTTGAAAAAATACATTTTAAACATTAGTTATCGTTTTCATGGTTGTTGAGGAGGTGCCTAATATTATATATGTAAAGACAATTGATATACTTTTTATGCAAAATAATTTTTCCGAAATCGATATCAACCGAGCGTCACTTGTATAAATATCAGGACATATATATATATATATATATATATATATATATATATATATATAAAATGTACATTCCAGCTGATAATATGAATTTAAAAAAAATGAAATTTTAGCTTGAGTTTACGGTTTGAGTGTATGTATGTACCCGGCTATATTAACCTGCATTAATTAATAATGTCTGTATCAACTTCTAGTAAGAATTGTCTGAATCGATTTTGACAGTGTGTGTATCGATTCTTATAACATCTGTATGTATTGATTTATATTAAGCAGTGTCCGTCCATTTTTACCTATATTATATGCCTCTCGGTGTATGCGTGAGAAAGCATTTTCTACAATATTCTGTAATTTACCTTCGTTGTTACTTTATAAAATGGCTAGGCTGTCAGGGGGAAAATATTTAGTTTAATCCAATCATTTCTCATGCGGATAACATTACCACTGTCTCAGTAACAAATCTGACATGACTGGAAAAGTTGGTCTCTACTTCTCAAAAGAACCTCCAATCAGTGATGAAATGGGAAGAAATGGCTTGTAAATTTTAACTCCACCTAAAACAAAACTGCTTTCATTTAATCACCGCAGAAAAACTTTTCTGTCTGCCATCATCATAGCTGATGCTAAATCCCAGGAGAGTAACACTTTACGCATACTCGGCCTCACGCTTCCCAGACATTAACTCCAGTGACTATATTGAATCAATTTCTTCGTCTATGACATGGAAAGTTGGTACACTTTGTTGTGTCAGGAAATTTTAGAAGCTACCTTGCACATTTATAAAGCTACCTTTCACCTGTTTTCCTATGAATCTGATATTGATCAGTTTTATTTCGTGTCTACTCTCAATAGGATGTACGTTGTTGCACAGTGGCTATCGATTCGGAACGAGAAATCGGGAAGCCGAGTTTGAATTCCAGAAAATCTAGCGATCACTTACGCACAAATACACTTGGGAAAGATATTAATCCGTCTCCTTCCTCCAGTTATGGGTTAAATAGTAGAACTGATTGGTTTCTATAGCCTAGGTCGCAACTAGTCTACCGCGGAAAGTAATGGCAGCCTACTGCGGGATAATCTTCTGCCCAGTCAGTCATGTCACTTTCGAGACATGATCACCTAACCCAAAGCGTGTATTGCAAATTCAACAATAAACAAAAAATAAGTAATCATTCACGAAACAAATAAATTCATATCAACTCAAACATGAAAGACGGATTTTGGCATAAATAATTCAACAATGGGGTTTTTATGACGTAAAATCAACGGAACCAACCCAAAGGAAGCAAATACTGTAAGCTACGCTGATTGACAGGTAAACTAAACTTTAAAATGGTGTTATTTTACCAGTACACAAACAATGATACTGACATGTAAATGTTTCATTTTCTAGACGATTATTCGAATATTAAAGAAAAATAATGGAATTTTGAAATTTAGTATTTATAACCGCATTATACTTTGTGAAATTATCTGTCAAATTGCGAAATTAAACTTTCTTTTCTTAAATAGGAAACTTTGCAATTGTTTATTTTTTCGATGAATCTTTTGCCTTGCTACATAGAGTGAACAGCTTTTGAAAATGTACTAATAAAAACATGTATAACTTAGAAAGCTGTATTGGTCATAAAACGATGTAATGATAAGATATCAGTTATTAATAATATTGAACCAACAGATTAATATCGAAAAATATGAATAACATTTACCGAAATAAAATAAATAAAACTGCTTTATTGCAAGAAAAGAATGAACAAAGAATCACAGCGATTAAGAAAAATGTTATAAAAAATACATTTTAAACAACCAGTCTTAGAAATGTGGCTGTGGCGAACATTAGAGACTACGAGCAAAGAAATAAATGTAGAATATGCATCGAGAGAGATCCAAGAAACAACTAATAGCTAAAAAATGTAAAAATGACAGACAATATAAGATAAGAATAAAGAAGAGAAAAGTAAAGATATTTAACTTTTCTTTGTTTAAGTACAGAAAAACGAGATATGAAAATTATTGCAGCAATGACATGACCTTTCTTGAAGATAAAGATAAAAGGAAAACACAGAAAAAATAGCGTTTACACTAAGAAGTGGAAACTTAACAAAAATGAAAGGTCTTTAAAAGAATATAACAAATACAAAAAAGAAATACAATTCTTAAAATGTTGTAGTTAAAAAAGAGAAAAAATAATAAATCAATTTAAACACGAACACACACAAATTCTCACTACACACACACACACACACATTATATATATATATATATATATATATATATATATATATATATATATACTCCATAAGAATAAAAAATATCTTATTCTTTAATATATATTTAAATATCTTATTCTTCTGATGTTTCTGGCCACTGGCGTGTGATACATACGCTAAAAGTCTACCTCCTTCTACTGAGTGCCCATAGCTCAAAGGTAGAATCGACGACTGACGCCAATTCAGTCGTGTTTCAATCCTGGGTTAAAAGTCAATTAGATGTCTAACCGTACTAATGAGCTGTGATACAGCGAAACAGATCTGTCTGTGGATGACTATATATATATATATATATATATATATATATCCAGAAGAATAAGGTATTTGAAACAGAGAAAAATATATGACTAAGAGAAATAACTGTGTGATTTTTATAACAAATAATAACAATCTTTGACATTATATCATAATTCTACTCAACGTTTAATACACTGCTTATCAAATGAATGACAAAAGAAAGATAACAACAGAATAAAAAGTGTTAATGCAGGTAAGCCAAGAATAGGTGATATACAAATAGCAAGTGGTTGATAGACTATTCAGCGTTGTAATAAAAACAAAATAAATTTTGAAAATATAAAATTAAAAAAATGGAAAAGGAAACAAAGAAAGCTTAACAGAGCAGCCAGAAAAATAGCTTAAATAGTTCCTGATGGAAGAAATAAGGAAAAATAAACTGGAAAAGTAACATTCTGTGTAATAATTAATATGTGAATATTATATGACGTTTGGCTTTAAAAACAAATTGGGAACAAAAGGATAAGTGACATAAGTGAAATGCTCATGTGATATTTTAAAAAGAAATAAGAAATAAAAGACTAGGCAAGTGTCATTTTCTATTTTGTTGCTGCTTACTTATTGATAAAAAATATATATTTATGCATGAATATATATATTTATTATTTAGCATTTACATTAGAATATTTAGAAAGCTGCGACAAAATTGTACATTGTGTTTCGACATTGAAAAACAATTTCATCCGGTAGTTAATGATAGAAATAAACGCTTTAGAGATTATTTCATGAAGCCTCAACATTTAAACGTTTTGACAAAGAAAGAAGGAAAAAGAAAAACTGATAAGAAAAGAAAATAAGAAATCAAGAAATGGAAACGGAAAAGGAAAGAAGTCCAAAAAGGGGAAAAATAGAAAGAAAATGGCAAAAGAGAAAAAGAAAGATTTACGAAATAAAGTAAGTAGAATGTAAGGATAAAAAAACAAATAAAATTTTAGGAACATTTTGTGCCAATGAAAAATGATTCTAAAACTAAAAAATAAATTTGAATGGAAATTAATTTTAAATGTGTGTTACAATGTTGCAATTCAAATCTTACGGCATTTCGAAATGAAATTAGAGACTCAAACAAAAAGTTGTTACATAGAACGGAAAATGAGGTAATTAAAATTAAACCGACATACTTTAAATTATAATAAAAATAAAAATTAAAATTAAACACACACACACACACATATATATATATATATATATATATATATATATATAAAGAACAAAGAATGAATATGAATAATAGTAAAATAATAATAATATAAAAATATATGGCAAAACATATCGATAAATATAGAATACAATACCAAAACCTAAAATAGATAGATCTCAAATGGTAATATGATGTAAATAAAATCCTAATATAACATAAGGATAAAGATTATGAGTTAGATTATTTCAGCAGAATTGAAAAGTTGATACTTCACTATGGTTAGAATTTACAATAGTTATATATCTTTGATTTAGTAAGAATCACTATTATGTGTATTTTTATTGAACAATTATTATTTGATAGGTGGTCTCTAAGGTGTCTACTCAGACCTTCTTCTATGTAGACTATTCTTTCAGGACGTAGGCGATCATAGCTTTCCACGTCTCCCTATCTGTGGTGGCTCTTAATATGTTTTCTCCTGTTACTCCACACAACCCCAGTTCCGCTGCCTTCATCTGTCTTTTTTTCTTCTATCTGGCCTCTCAGTATCAGGTTCTCCAAGCCCTCCTTCTTCATTGCATGTCCCAGGAACTTGAGTTGTCTCTTCCTGATGCTCACTATCAGTGTTCTTTTCAATGCCATTCTTTCCAAAACCTCATCATTGCTCAGATGTTCGGTCTATGATATCCGCAGCAACCCTCTGTAAAACCATATTTCCGCTGCTTCAAGTTTTTTCCCCTTGTCTTCGATGATATTGTGCAGCATTCACTGCCGTATTGTATTAAGAACTGACTTCACATAGCAATCTAACAGTCTCGTCTTTGTTTTTAGGGAAATTTTCCTGTGTCTTACTAATTTACTCAGCTTCTGGAATGCGTCATTCTCCATGACAATTCGACTTCAGATCTCTGTGTCTCACTTTCCATCTCCTGTTAGAACATTTCCTAGGTATTTAAATTTTTGTACTTGTTTGATTCTGTTATCGCCTACCTGTATTTGACATTTTAGGTTGATCTTTTTGCGGATGACAATGCATTCAGTTTTCTTGCTGTATATTTGTAGTCCTTATTTTTCACTCCCTCAGCTACCTTCTGTAGGAAGTCCTGTAGTTTTCTTTCCGTGTCTGCAATCAGCACTGCATCATCTGCATACCTCCTGTTGTTCATAATGTGTCCTCCGATAACAAAGCCTAGTGTAGCATCTATATTCCTCAAAATGTTCTCGCTGTACAAGTTGAAGAGATCCGGTGAAAAGACACATCCTTGTCTTACGCCTCTTTCTATCTTTGTAAATCTGCTGAAATCGTTACCTGTCCGTATGCAGACAGTTTGCTGCCAGTAGTGATTCTTGATTACTCTGATGTCTTTCCCAGAAATTTCGAGGTTACTGATCATCACCATCAATAATTTGTGACGTATTTTGTCGAATGCCTTCACATAATCAATAAAACATAGGCACAAGACCTTCTTCATTTGTAATACAGAGCATCCTAATAATAATAATAGCGTTTCTTTTTTCAGTGTCTTTGACGAACACATGCTGTTCCTGTCTTATCGCTGGCCTGATTCTACTTCTGGCTCTATTCAATCAGTTTTGTAATTAAGCTGATAGTTCTTTGTAGTTCACGCTCGTTTTCCCTTGGCTTCTTTGGCAGTGCTATAAAAATCGACTTGCATAGGTCGTCTGGTATTATTCAACTATTGTATATTTCGTTTATTATTTCTGTAATTTTTTTCTATGCTGAATTCTTTCAGGGCTATCAGCAACTCTATTACAATGCCGTCTGAACCAGCTGCTTTGTTTCTGTTCATTTTAGCCATTGCAGCTTCCATTTCAGACTTTAATATTCCCGGTCCCTTCTCATCCTTGCGTATTCTCGATTGCTCTCACCTGTCGCGGAAAAAAATTTATTTTACTCTTCCTATCGCTTAAGTATTTCCTTTTTCTCCAAGATTATCGTTTCATCCTTGGATTTTATGCATCCTATTGAGGAGCAGTTTTTTTTTGTCCTGTCAGTTATCTTATCTCATTATTCATCTTTGCTTTAATAGTCCTGCTCAGTCTCTCTACTTTTGCGCATTTGTACTTGAACCATTCCTCGTTAGTCTGCCTGCATTTGTTCCTTATCTTCCTGTGTAGTTTTCCATATTCCCTTTCATGTCTTGGCGTTATTTTTGTCTCCTTTACATCATGTCGAGAATCTCTTCAGTTATCCACTCGTTTTTCTTTTGCGTTTGATTTCGTTTGGGGCAATATTGTTTGCTGATGTCACCATGTGGTAGTATTGCACATATAGATAACTGATTTATAACAAGAACCCCAGTCTTGTACAGAATATTGATAATCGTACATTATATTAGCCATCGCTGGTTTAGATTTGATGGGTTATTTTGATTAGAAACAAGGCTGTTTGCATTCTTCTATTTTCTATTTGTAATAATTAACTATAAATTTTAATTTGTTAAATCTTCTGAGTAATTACAGAAAAAATATTGTGTTCAATAATTTTACATATAGCACATTCTTCCTTTTTATTATTGTCCCTTTGTTTACAATAATTTATATTGATGTTTCTTTTTGCTTTATTGCTTGTGTCTTGTAATGTTTGTAAGAATATTTTTTTTTACTTGTCAAAGAAGGTTGGGAAAATATTGTTCATTTATAATAGTGACTGGATTTTAGTTTGCGCAAAAATACTTTTGTGAGGATGAATCTTGATGCGTTCTATTTTATAAGTTTGGTATTAATGCAATTTTATATATATATATATATATATATATATATATATATATATATATATATATATATATATATATATATATATATATATATATATATATATATATATATATATATATATATATATATATATATATATATATATATATATATATATATATATATATATATATATATATATATATATATATATATATATGCATAGTTTCCCAAACTTCATTGACAAGTAAATGAAATTATTCTTACAAAAATAACATGACACAAGCAATAAAACAAAAAGAAACATCAATATAAATTATTGTAAACAAAGGGACAATAATAAAAAGGAAGAATGTGCTATATGTAAAATTATTGAACACAATATTTTTTCTGTAATTACTAAGAACATTTAACAAATTAAAATTTATAGTTAATTATTACAAATAGAAAATAGAAGAATGCAAACAGCCTTGTTTCTAATCAAAATAGCCGATAAATCATTAATATATATATATATATATATATATAAATTTAATTAATTTAACGCCCAAATTAATATATATATATATATATATATATATATATATATAAATTTTGAGCATAATTAAATTAGACCAGTTGCATTAAAAAATTCTTAATATATTTATATTGTACGGCTATTAAATATTTTTCTTTTGAAAATGAGATATTTTCAACCTAGATTTCAAACTTTGGCATTTTGCAATGGTTTTCAAACGTACAACAGTGATTTTTACGAGCGCGCATCTTGAATTTTTAAACCACCGAAAATTTTCAAAATTAAGGAGTTATTTAAGGAACTTAAGACACTTTCGTCAAGATTATATGATCCTAAGATCTATTTATAAGTGTGATTAAATGTAAACATTATTCATGATATTTCATTTGGTAATGTTTTGTTTTGGAAAGAATAAAATGACTAAAATTTCTTCCTAGCACAATCTGCAGACATCACCTTTGTAAAGTTTGGCTTACATCTTTTTCTATAGTAAACGTTATATTATTGTACTTTCTATTTTGTGTTTTAATTTTCACATGTGGTTAGTCAGTTTAATATAATTTTGAAGGTTTTCCAGCTAGAATGTAGATTCGTGATTATTCCATTTGTATTTTAAAATTTATTTTATAAAATTCAAATGTGTTTTTCTTTGTGCAACTCTATCATGTAACTCATAGAAGTGGGCATTTTTCCTGAGAGTTACATTCAATATTAGTGATGTTAAGATGCACGTTACTTTATAGGTTTCTGGCGTTTTGTTATTAAGTAATACTAGTAGTATTACTTACTAGTATCTAATTTGACTGAACTATAGTAATTATATATTACTAGTATCTATTTTGCCTTATTTCCTTTTGAATATTTTATTTAATTTGTGTTTTTAGGAAGTGTTTATTAATTAATATTAAAAATATTTGCCCTATTTTAGATTTTATTCTAAGATAAACGGGGAGTTAAACTTCTGATTCTCTCTGAATTAAAAATGTGTTCTACCAGACCCAGAGTTTGAAATCACTTTCATGCCTTAATTTTCACATGTCCCTTGTTTATTTTTCTGTCGTCTATTTTTCGCTTCCGTAAATATATTTTTCTTCTCATGACATAGCTACTCTGCGTGTCTCATTTTATTGCGCATGTGGTAAAATTGATTAAATCATTAAAAAATTATTTCGCATCATGAATGTTATAAAGTAACTGGAAAAGGTTCTAGTCACATGCTCGATTTTAAGACACCGTTTCAGGAAAAGGGAGAATCTTTCTCATTCCCACAACTTTGTTCTGTCGTGTTTTGACAGCTGTACATTGAAGTAAGTGATTTGGTCGTTACATTTCAGCTTAGAGCTACTCACCATCAACTACATTAGCCATTATTATACTTACTCATTAAACCAAATAGTAAAATGGACACAAGTGTCATTGAAAACATTGTTTTTCGATAATCACCATTAGCGGAATAAACATTCGTAGCAGGCACACATGTTTTCTTTAGTTTTCTGTCTTGTTTATATATATATATAAGCATGCGGTGTAGATATAGAAGAATCCAAAGGATTATCCTGTACATACAGTGATAGTATAACTCTCTAAGAGAATTCGAAATATATGCGTATATAAATGCATACAAAGCAAATATAAAATAAAGGAATAAAAATAAAGATTTTTTGGGTCTTTGTTCGGGAATTTCATTCGTGTAAAATCTTTTGTACAATAAAGACGGAAGCTGATGATAGTTCTCCTGAAATATACCCATATTTCCGATTTAGCATGAAATAACGTGTCTGCCTCAATTTTTTCTCATACATACACACGCACACACACATATATATATATATAATTGCTCACAGGTTCCATCCATGATATTCGCAGCATCCTTCTGTAGAACCACATTTCAATTGCTTCAAGTTTTTCCTTCACCTTTGGTGATATTGTCCAGCATTCACTGCCATATTGAAAAACTGACAACACATAGCAATCCAGAACTCTCTTCTTTGTTTCTATCTAAATTGTCCTGTTTTTAATACTTTATTCAACTTTTGGAATGCTTCCTCCGCCATGTCAATTCACCTTCGGATGTCTGTGTCGCACTTTCCTTCTTCTGCCCAGGTATTTAAATTTGTGTACCTACTTGATTCTGGTATCCCCGACCTGTATTTGACATATTGGGATGCCCTTTTTACTGATGGCCATGTATTCGGTTTTCTTGCAGTTTATTTGTAGTCCTTTCTTGTCACTCTCTTCAGCTACTATATGTAGAAGGTCTTGTAGTATCCTTTCTGTGTCTGCCATCAGCACTTTATCATCTGCGTATCTTATATTGTGGCATTCGATGACAAATCCAGGCATAACTTTTAGGGTCCTCAAAATATTCTTGCTGTACAAGTTGAATAGATCCGGTAAAAAGAGAGATTCTTATATTACGCCCCTTTCTATCTTAGTATGTTTACTGAATTCATTACCTGCCCGTATACAAGCGGTTTGATACCATTAGAGATTCTAAATCACTCTCATGTCTTTCCCAAATATGTCAAGGTTGCCTCTCCATCAATTCTTTGTGTCGTATTTTGTTAAACGCCTTCGCATTATCAATAAAGCACAGGTATAAGTCCTTCTTCATTTTTATTGCTCTTTCAGAGTTTATTCAATTCATAAATATGGCATTCCACATTCCAATGTCTTTGACGAAACCTCACTGTTCTTGTCCTATCTTTAACCTGGTTCTTCTTCTCGTTCTATTCTTCAGGATTCGGACGATCTGTTTTGTGACATGATTCATTAAGCTGATAATTTACTGAAGTTCGAAATCGTTTGCCTCTGGCTTCTTAAGCAAGAAGAACATAAATAAGTAGATAAAGATCTGACGACAGGATTTAAAAACAAATATAAAAAGGCAACATTTTTAAGAGCTACAAAAGACAGCAAGTTGTGGGGAACAATTGACGCCAACCTTTTGAAACTGCACTGCTCTATAATAAATATAACAGAAAACTAAAATAAACGGGGTATCATTTCAAACGTCATGACGGTTAAACAAAAAGTATCGTTACAAAATTGGAGATGAACCCCCAGAGATAAAACAACGATAAATAAAACTTATTTATTCGAATTGCTTTTTAAATATTCTTATTATTTGTTACCCATAAATTATTATTATTTTCAAATCAGTTTTCATTTCTAATACAATAACATACACATGTGCAATTTTACTTTACTTCTGCCATTTTCTATATGCTATAAAAAGAAGCAAATTATATAACAGTACAGAAATCTTGGTTTGAGCATAAACATGTATACATTCGCTTGTTATAAATCTGCATAAATTATAAAAAATTAACCATTAAGTAATTCATATTCACTATATTAAGGCATAAATTTATATGGGGTTAAAAGAATGTTGTCACATATAAATGTAGAAAGTCTGCTGAAAAAATTAATCATTAAAATCAGTGGCGAATGTGGATTTCTAGTGCTAGAAGTAAAACATTTCCATTATAAATGAAGCCATGTTTTAACCATGAATTGTTCCATTGTGCATCAAATCGAGATATCGTATATACACGAATACAATGTGTGTTGCGAAAGATTTCTGAACAAGACAAGGAAAAAATAGTGGGTCGCAGTGTACAAAATTAAGAGTTAAAATGATACAATTTCGGTTGCACTGCATAAAGGTAAATTTCAGCACTGTGTAATGGTTAGCGTTCTTGTCCCTCTAGATCAAATGCAACTGAATAGTGAGTTTGATCCCCTACTGGGTGCTTCATATTTTCAGTTTTGTACCACATATAAACTACGCTTAATAAATCACTATACAAGTTTCGAAAAGAAATTCATGCAAAAACATTCAGAGGTCGCATTCTACAGTACGTTAACAAGCATATACATTACTTTTCAAAAATTCTTAGTTTAATGTTGCTGCTTGTGAAATCAAAATATTATGATTTATCTAAAAGCGTTTAAGCAGACAAAAACATAACTTTTTTTTATATTATAGACAATCTAAATAACAAAAAATATTTTCAGCAAATTCACAAATGAACGAAAATTCATAGTCACTTATTTGTGAAAGAAGTTATTGAAAATATATGAATTGTCGGAAGATGTTTCTTTTATTGATTAAAATGCAAATTTCCAAATGAAGTTCTTTTCTTCTTATTTTATTCTTTTTTTTACTTCTGACAACTGGTTTAAGCCATTTTTCTTAAGAAAAAAATAGCTGAAGAATCAATTCTGTCAAATTTTAATGGATTTTGTCTAGACATTTGATTTATTTTTCTAACTGTAGATGCAGAACTTTTTTAAAACAGGTTGTTTTTTATTCAATGACCTAAAGCCTGTTTTTGAAAAAGACCCCCCCCCCCAAAAAAAAAACATTATACGGAAAAGAAAAATTCTTCAATCATCAAAAATTAATTATATATTTAACACAGCTATATGGAAAATTTGCAAATTGTTTATATATATTTTTCGAACTTCGATAAATTATGCAATCTAAATCAGAATATATATTTAAATAATCACTTAGGGAAATATTTCACGAATTATCCAAGCAAAAGCGACGTTATCGATCCCGAAAAATAAATTTTATATCAAGAACAAATTCTGTCTATTTCTCAACTGATATAGGCACTATGTTGTTACGTCACTTATGCAACAGGAGTGATATGATAACTTTGATATATATAAAGAAAAATGACGACATTCCTTAAACAACACTAGTGTTTTATAGAATTATGTTTGAAAGCGAGACAATCATATAGCTACGTAGATATTCAGACGATCTTCAATAGGGCCACTTGAAAAAGAATGGCGTATTGATAAAGATGAATTAAGAACCTGCATTTCAGAAGGTTTTGATGAGTGTTTTAAAATTTGTTACTATCGATAAATTGTGTGACTATACCAGGACGAGGACTTAATCGTATACACTGCGGGATTACTTCACAAATGAACGAACTCTAAAAATCACATGCTCACCAACACTTAATAAGTTAATATAAAAACAAACACTCACAGATAAACATTTTGGACTTTAAAAACAGTAGCTACTCACGTATTTACACATCGTTCATTCAGTAATGAATTTGATTATTCTCGGCTATTGGTGTGTGTTTACATTGAATATAACAAACTAAAATCCATTTTCATCTACCGAGCGCCCATAGCTCGTAGGATAATGGTCGACTGATGTCAATTCGGCCGGGTTTCAACCGCGGCTAGAAGCAATCGGATGTCTAGCCATACTGATGAGCTGTGGTACAGCGAAACAGGACTGCATGAGGATGATGATATGTATATTTCAATAAGTTGCTGGTAGTACAAAAACATATAAGTGCACGAATTAAAGTAATTTTCATACTAACAGGCATTCTAAAGAGGGAAAAATAAAAAAATTAGAAACCCGAATACGACAGACCGGTTTCAATCCCAAGATTCATCAGGGTCGACTGGGAATTTAATTCATCCTTTTAAAAGTATTGAAAAATGAAGATGAATGAACATGGGTAGGGAAAAAAGGTGGAGGAGCAAGCACTGGATAGTAATAATATATAGTTCAAGTAGACAATCTCAATGTTTGCAGAGAGACGGCATCCTAATTCTAATGTATAATGATTACAATGCCCGCAAAAGAAACGTAGGGTTTGAACCAGACAAAACAGAAAACTGGTTTACACTGAAATCAGCCACACAATTTTTGCTAATAATTAGGTGTTTAGTGATTGTTGACCTGGAAGTGTTTACCAGTTGACTTGTACGAGCATCAGGTTTATCTATCTATCTATCTATCTATCTATCTATCTATCTATATATATATATATATATATATATATATATATATATATATATGATGGACTCTCCCGTCGATCTCGACGTATGAGGTTCCGACAACTCTGACTTCATCCATGCTTCAGCCTCTGATGACATCTAAGTCCAGCAAGGGACTTACAAATCAATCCACACAGAGTGCAAGTGTGCTGGTTATGGGATGTACTTGCAGGTACCAATACAGCCCGCTTGACTCTCTCTCGTTTCTGACTCAAATGATTCAGACTGTCAGCCTTGAAACGCTGAAGACAATCAAAACAACATGCCTTCCACTCCATTCGATCAGAGACTCTGCTCTCAAGATTGTTGTGAGGCAGATTGAGAGCAATCAAATTACTCCTGATCTTATCCTTGTACCTCAGTAAAGGCCGTCCAACATTTCTCCTACCGCTCTCCAATTGACTGTACATCATGATTTTTGGTATCCTTTCCTCGGTCATCCTCATATATATATATATATATATATATATATATATATATATATATATATATTGATTGTCTAATTACTTAGTATTTGGTCATAATAAAATTAGACCAGTGCACATTTGTTTTCAAAATGTTCAATACAATTATATTGTAAAACTTTTGAATATTTGCCATTTGTAAACCACTTATTACGCGACCCAAAAATACAAATCAATAAGCGTAAATCATGAGTCTTAAAATATACGTATTTTTATATTAATTATATAAAATCTTATAAAATTATATATTCTTTATTTAAAAAAAGGTAAACGGTAAAATCATTTATTGAAAATCGCCTGAAAATATCACTCATGGTAGAAACCTGAGTTGCGTAATAACTCGTTTAAAAATGAAAGGAAATTGATATATAACCATATAATTATATTATATTAAGCTCTATAATACTCATTATATTGAGAACTGTTTATAATAAAATAAATGCCAGAGCACTCAAAATAAATAAAAAAACCTTGAGTCCTCTTCACTTGGAATTATTTATAAATATAGATAGTTAGATAGGGAGAAGAGATTTGTGCGTGCTTTTGTGTGTATCAATTACTGAAGAGGCGTTTTTCTATACCTACCTTTTTGTTGACGTGCAAAAGCAAAAAGATCCTGTTTTGAAATCACAATTATTTTTGCGGTGTCTAATATTTGTCAGTGATTTATACTTTACAGTGCTTACTATATATACAGGTATATGGAGGATGATCGTAGTATAAACTAGAATTTGTCGTATAAGTTCTTGTAAATTGTGGGTGGCTAAACGTCTTTGCATGGCTCTTTGTTCAGAAGTGACTTGCGAGACGTCTTCTCAAGGAAGAACAGGTGTGACCAATATATCTAATTGATTTATGTCAGGAAACAGTTATATACTAGGCATTTATTCTGATATACTATATAGGAAGTACTCTTTAGAAGCATTCATCTTACTTTATTTAACAGTAAAAACACTTTGTTAAAATGTCTGATTGTTTATTTTTAAATAGACGGACAACAAATCTAAACCAATGTCCTTTTATGGGAATCAGAATAAACGCTACTATTATATAATATGCATGAGACAAAACATCTTAAAACACCGGAAAAAGAAATTAACAACAAAATCTTTGAAAAAAAAAGCTAAAATTATGGGTGAGACCTCTTAGGACAATGAACATAGTGTACATTTTTTAACACTAATTTGCCTCAGCCATATATATATATATATATAGTGTATGTTTAGATATTTGAAGACTATGTCAATAAGCTTAGTATAATCATTTGAAGGCACTGTCCACCAGCGGACGAACGAGAAATCAAGCTTTCCTCTCATTCTGCAGATAAGATTCGGATCTTGAAATATTAATGAATAATAAATAGGTAATACCTAACACCTTCTTTACCTTCATTTATTATACTAAACGCCTTGGAAGAGACTTCAAATACTTACCTATACACCTTATATACACAATGCTTCAAGCATTCTCGTATATATATATATATATATATATATATATATATATCACATTTCACGTAAGAGAGAGAAACACAGTAAAATCTGCCAGAGATACGCAAAACGTTTAAGTTTCTGTAGCTGTTGATAAATGAATTTTAATAATAATAATAATTCATCTTATATATATATATATATATATATATATATATATATATATATATAAGATGAATTATTATTATAACTAAAATTAGTATATATATATATATATATATATATATATATCTGTAAATTCATATTAAACTTAGTAGGGAATTAGCCATTTTTCAACATGTCATTTTAAGGCATCTATATATATATATATATATATATATATATAAGATGAATTATTATTATAACTAAAATTAGTATATATATATATATATATATATATATATATATATATATCTGTAAATTCATATTAAACGTAATAGGGAATTAGCCATTTTTATCAACATGTCATTTTAAGGCATGCATTCTTCGACCACTTATAAACAGAAAACGAGGAAAAATTCTAAGCCCGAAGCTTAGCTTAGATAAACGATGGGGCAGGAATGTATTGGTTTTATTTGGGTTAATCTAGGGGAAAATATATAGCAATGTCCTCTTTAGTAGTGGGAGTTATCAAAAAAAGTTTTTAAACTTAAACTTAACAAATTAGTTGAATTAAAAGGCGAAAAACCTTTGTAAAAATAAATTATTAAAATTATAGCGGTTAAATAATAATGTCGTTATAGTATTTTCTGTTTCATATTATGATTCATGGCAGATTTACTTTCAATAGTAATTTTGTTTTGTAAAGAGAAGTTACTGATTTAATTTCTCCAAAGATATCTGCTTTTAACTAAATAAATGTTAAGGAGCTCAAATTTAATTTTACGAGATTTCCTAAAATTAAATGGGGGTAACAGATACAGGAAAAGTGACAAATTCTAAAATGATTATAATTCATTTTCGAATAAAATCTGAAAGTTTCATTAAAATCTGATAATGTTTTTTTGCAAGAATTTCAAAATCGCTGAGATTATTTTCGCAAAAGAGACGATACAATTTCTGATAGGAATCCTTATCTATGCGAACACAAAAATCTCAAGTATTTATCCAAAATTTTGAACCTGTTAGAAGCGATTATAAAAATTAATTTAGTAAAAATATCCTTTGTTCATTCCTTAAGAAAAACATTACACTATCACTTTCTTGTATTTCTAGTTTTGACCTATTTCTCATATTGGCATGCACAATTTGTAGCGAATGATTTGAGGTATCTATTTCTTAGAGATATCAAAATCAACGGATCTCAGGACAGCTAAATATACTATATTTTTTTATTATTTATAGTGTGATGAATTATATTTATTTTCAATTTTTATACGAGTACCATAGTTATCGTTTATTTTATTATAACGAGTGTTGTGCATTCAGGTCTGACAATCATCTAATGAATGTTGGAAAGAAGAAAAACTGAAAAGTTTGTGATAATAGAAACAAAGATGATAACAACAGATACCGAACATGTAATATACTTATCTAGAATATATGTTTAATAATGTTTTCATTTTAACTTATGAGGTTTTAATTAATTAATTTTTCAGTTACTTTCAACAGGTGTTCTTTCAAACGCGTTGTGAATTAGGTATAAAACTATTTCCAAACAATAAAATTGAAGTTGGAAATGTCTATGAAAATGTATTGTAACTAGTATGGGAAAAAACTAAAAACAAAAGAAACATGATCATACAACCTGTAATATTGCTCTTCAAAAAATTTTAAAACGATTTAGAAAGGTCTATGAAAATGTGTTTGTAAATATTAAAGAAAATGACAAAACAAAAAACATATGATCATATAACACGTAATATTGCTATTGAAAACTTAAACATAAATTTGGAAAGATCTATGAAAATGTGTTTGTAACTATTATAGGAAATAAACAAAAAAGTGTCAACATCACCTGTAATATTGCTATTTGTAAGAAAAAATATGAAACGATCTATTAACATGAGTTTGTAACTATTTTCGGAAAAGAACACAGAAACAAACGAAACATATGATAATACTGCGTGTAATATTGCTCTTAGTAAGTAAAAAATGTACTGGAACGTTCTATGAAAATGTGTTTGTAACAATTATAGCAAAAGAACAAAGAAACAGAAGAAACACATGACAACACTACATGTAACATTGCTCTTAGTAATAAAAACTTATACTGGATCGGTCTATGAAAATGTGTTTGTAACAATTATAGCAAAACAACAAAAAACAAAAAACAAAAAACATATGACAACACTACCTGTAATATAGCTTTAAGTAAGTAAAATAAATATATTGGAACGTTCTATGAAAATGTGTTTGTAACAATTATAGCAAAAGAACAAAGAAAGAAAAAAACATATGACAACACTACGTGTAATATTGTTCTTAGTAAGTAAAAATTATGTATTGGCACGGTCTATGAAAATGTATTTATAGAACAGAAACAAAGAAAACATATGACAACTTCTCCTGTATTATTGCTCTTTGTAAAAACATATTGGAACCGTCTATGAAATGTGTTAGTAACTATTATAGTAAAAGAACAAGGAAACAAAGAAAACATATGACGGCGCCACATGTAATATTGCTCTTCCAAAATAATAATAAATAAAAAAAGGATAAAACTCATAAGCTGCAGAAAAACAAATTAATGATTTTAATTTGCCAAAACCACTACCCATTCTTAACATATTCAGATCAAAAGGATTTCGACCAATTGAACTTTGTTTTTACCACATTTTAATATCGAGTAGTATGCAATGCTTCATTAGCGACAACAAATATAACACACACTGAATGAAGAGTGACAAACAAAAAAGTAATAAAAAAAGAAGAATCTTCATTAAGTCGAATGACAGAGCTTAATTTTTTTTTCAACCGGTAAAAAAGAGCCATCAGTAACGTTTACTTTTTTATCAATTTTATACAATAGTTATCACATTTCATAATGTAATATATTCTATTTTATTGATTCTTTTATGCACACACTTGCGTAGAAAGGTCAGTCCTTGCGATGTTTTAATTAAACCATATGTTACCGAGAGAATGATTCTTAACTGTTTTCATTATTCTAATGCATATCCGGATTTCAGTATTACATATTCCATCCTATGTTAAAAAAAATTGTTTGATTTTGGTATCTTCAAATTATAATTTTCATGTTGCTCTTTCTCTGTTTGCTAACAATCATACATGCTGCCTTCTTGGAATGGATTTTTAATCAATTATTCTCGATTTCTTTCACTAACTTCTGTAAATGGTAAAAACAAACACCAGTTATTTGCCATTGCTTTCTGCGGCAAACTGGTTAAGCTAAAGAACAAAAACTTTTCTATTATCTAACCCATAATTGGAGTGAAGAGACGGATTAATAGCTTTCCCAAGAGTATTTGTGCGTAAGTAAATGGGGTAAATTCAACTGGAATTCGAACTCGGCTCCCCGAGTTTTCGTTCCGAATATCCCCACAGTAAAAGAACTTACTACCTCAAGTAAAATGTAATCTAATATACTGGGCCACAGTTTTGTTAGTGTGTGCAAGATATTCACACACCGACTAGACACTTATCTTCAACATGCTTGAGAGTATAAGAACACACTGCACTTACAAACAGTTGCGTGAAAGTGCATGCAACTGTCAGTAGGGTTCGGTCTTCGACTTATTCGAGTGCAACAGTTCAACACTGCGATCCGTACAGCCAGATTACCCCTCGCAATCGTTCTGATTATATTCCTGAAAGGTTGTGAAGAAATATCTACAGTTATCTGAAGAACAGAATAAAAGGTACACTGTACTACGAGGAATGCAAGCTATCTTCAACATGTTTGCAATTCAGAGTTTCCAAACTAAAGGTGAAAAGCAATATATATATATACGCACACACACACACACACACACACACACACACACATATATATATATATATATATATATATATATATGGATAGATAGATATTTTCTAAACATAGTTAAATATAAGAGACAATGAATGTCTATCATGTTTAATCATGAGCCGTTCTAAACGTCGTATTTTGGCTTCAATTTCGGTTGAAAATAGAAACAAAAATTCTCCAACATTTGGATAATTTTTTATTAATTTGGTTCTAAGCTTTCGGCTCACAACTTCAGAGAGGTTATTAACATATTAATACAATAATTAATAACCTCTCTGAAGATGGCTCATTTAATACTTACCTATGTTACAGTTTTATCAATGAAAGAATGAAGAAAATTTAAGATGATTGAAACGAGTTCATTTTTGCTTCCTTGCCTTGTAAAATTTTGCAAAGTAATAATAACAACAAAGAAAGACTTACCTTAGAGACATGGAATGTTAAGACACTCAACAGCTGTGGACAACTAGAAAATGTCAAGCAGGAGATGGATAGACTGAAGTTCAATATCCTTGGCATATAAGAAACCAAATGGCCAAACAATGGAGACCTCAGCAGCGACGAACACAGGGTAATTTACGCAGGAGACAAAAGTAACGAAAAGAATGTGAATGACCTCAACCTGAAGAAAGATTACACTAACGGCGTGAAAAACAAATACGGAGAAAAAATTGGACAAGGATATTCAAAATGGGATTCACTAAAGGAAGCGATGGTGACATTAGGTCCCGACGGTATTGTAATAGAGCTGCTGTTAGCCATGGAAGTATTCGTCATAGAGAAAAGTACGGAAATAATAAATTAAATTTATGATACTGATATAATGCCAGACGACCTATGCAAATCTATTTTAACAGCATTGCCTAAGAAGACAGGTGCAAACGAGTGCAAACGAGTGCAAACTACATTTAACTATCAGCTTAATGAGTCATATTACAGAAGTGATCGTCCGAACACTGAAGAATAGAGCAAGAAGCAGAATCAGTCCAGAGACATCACAAAACAGTGCGGGTTCGTCAAAAACACTGGGGCAAGGAACGTCATATTTATGATTAGGATGCTCTCTTAAAAGGCAATACAAATGAAGAAAGTCAATAAAGCACATGTCTAAGTCTATGTGGAGATGTTCGACAAAATACGCCACAAAGAATTGATGGAGATGCTCAGCAGCCTCAATATATTTGGGAAAGACACTAGGGTAATTAGGAATCTCTACTGGCAGCAAACTGCCTGCATAGGAACAAGTAACGGATTCAGCAGATATACAAAGATAGAAAAGGATCTATTTAACTAGTACAGTGAGAATATTTTGAGGGCCCTAGATGTTATGAGAGGATTTGTCATCAGAGGCCACAATGTAAACAACATAAGATACGCAGACGACACAATGTTGATTACAGACACGGAAAGAAAACTGCAGGACATCCTGCAGAAGATAGCTGAAAAGAGTGACAAGTAGCGGCTACAAACAAATTGCAAGAAAACCAAATGCATGGTCATCTGGGAAGTGTTCTAACTGAAAAAGAAAAGTGCGACACAGAGATCCAAAAGCTAATTGGCATGGCGATGGATGCGTTCCAGAAGCTGAGTAAAGTATTAAGAGATAGGAAACTTTCACTAGAAACAAAGAAGAGAGTAGTGGATTGCTATGTGATGTCAGTTCTTTAATATGGCAGGGAATGTTGGACAATGTCCACAAAGAGAAAGAGAAAGTGAAAACTTGAAGCAGCTGAAATGTGGTTCTAAAGAAGGATGCTGCGGTTATCGTGGACCGAGCATATTAGCAATGACGTAGGTGCTGGAAAGAATGGAAACGGTAAGGGTATTAATATTCAGCATCAGGAAGACACAACTGAAGTCCCTGGGGTATGCAATGAGGAAGGAAGGCTTCGAAAACCTGATACTAACAGGTTAGATAGAGGGACAAAGCGACAATGGAAAGCAACGGATAATAAATATAGAGGACCTAAGCAGGTGGATAACAGAACGGGGGATGCGAGTCGTTACAGGAGAAGGCGTGCTAAGAGCCACCAGTGATAGGGAGAAGTGGAAGGCCAAGATCGCATACGTTCTGAAAGGACAAGGCACATAGAAGAAGAAGAAAAAGAAGAAGAAGAAAAGTATCATTCTATTTTCATTTGGTAATAAATATTAAAATAATATGAAATACATTATTTCTGTTAAAATATTTGGGTGGGCCTAATAATTATGGCAAGTAGTGTAAGTCACTTCATGTCTTCCTTTCATCTTTGTTGAGATTGTCTAGCATTCGTTTCTATATGGGAGGATAGATATTACATAAAAGTCTAGTACGGTTTTATTGACTTCCAGCGAAAAGTTCCTGTCTCTCAATAATCTAATCTTTTATAATGCGTCCTTGGTCATGTTAATACACCTTGGGTTTCTGTATCGCACTTTTCTTCCTCATTTCCCAGGTATTTTAATTTCTGCACCTGCTTGATGTTAGTATACCCGACCTGTAAGTAGAATTGTGTGCTTCTCTTTTTTTTCTGATGACAATGTGCTAATTTTTCTTTTAGCTTATGTTGAATTTTTTCTTCTTGCTTTACTGCGTACCTTCTGTGGTAGGTCTTTTCCGTGTCTGTTATCAGCATTGTGTTATTTTCATATATAATATTTTTTAAAATGTTGCCGACAACAAGGAAACCTAACAGAACTTCTAGTTCTTTCAGAATTGCCCCAATGTACACTACCGGCCATAATTATTAGGCCACACCAGTTTTTTTTAAAAGAAATGATTTATTTCATAGAATTTCTAGTATTTACTTCCAAATAAAAAAAAAATGTTATTATTACTTTGCCAAATTTTACAAAGCAAGGAAGCAAAGATGAACTCGTCCTAATCACCCTAATTCTTTTATTGATGAAACCGTAATATAGGTAGTAAATAAATATTTATAAATTCATTTGATGCACATGTTATTGTGCAGTATTAACAAAAGAACCATTCTATTTTCATTTACAATTATTTACTTGGCAATAGATACTAAAGAATCGTATGAAACACATCATTGTTTAAAACACTAGGGTGGCCTAATATATATGGCCTGTAGTGTCTATGTTGAATAAATCCAGTGAGAAAACAAAAGTTTGTCTTATTATCCTCATATTGTTGCATCAATGCTGAACGCATTTCATGTCCGTACGCAGGTAGTTTGTTGCCAGCACAAGTTTTTCATGATTCTGAAGCCATAGAGAGCTAGTTAATCCTTATTTGATTCAGCCTTGTGTCAGACATAAGCGAACTTACAAAAGCCTACAAGATTTATCCATAATTATCATCATCCAAATTATAAGGTTGTTTGTCGACAGGTTGGAATATGTTGAATTGTGTGGAATAATATAACGATAAAATATACATTTTTCATGTTAAAATAGAATTTTATTAAAAGGAAAGGTTAACATAAGTTGTAAGAGTTAATGTGCAATTAGAAACATTATTAAGAAGTTAAGGGTAGAGTTCGTGTTGAATGAGAAAGTAAAGGCTATCAAAAGTTGAAGAAATTGTTCGTAGTAGTAATTGTTGAAAGGGTAGCTACGTATGTATGCATTAGCGCTTGTTGGTTGGTAGGAATGTATTTTGACGGAGAAGAACAAGTAAACTGAATCGGCACACGAGAAGGAAAGAAAAAAACGGACAAATGTTATGCACTATTGTAAGAACTGTAACCTTGAAACTTCTAAACGTCGTTTCTTATGTCTTTGTCTATGAGTGTATCAAATTTGATTAAAATCGAACCACTCATTCTATAACACGATTTTTTCGAAATTTAGTAAATGTACGAACATATATCAGCTGAATTCCGGAAGAAATTTATTTAGTCAAATAAAACGAAGTTGAGGTTTCCGAGAGAAACATGTGCAACCAAATATGGAGGAAAAAAGAAACTGAATGAAATCCATAAACACCATCTAATAATCAAATATATGATTTGAAAAGTAATGATTTAGGTATTTTTTTTTTCATATAAAGTATTGAGAGAAATGGAAGTCAGTGAAGGAAGAATAAACGCAGCAAAATACAAACACATTTTATCAATCCATCTTAAAAATTGCAAGAGCTTTGGGGCTTGACCGAGATATTTATTCCAACAAGACAACGATCCAAAGCACAGGGCTAAAAGAAATCAACACTGGTTCAAATGAAATTAAATTGATGATCTGGAATGACATTACCGGTCGAAATCCAATAGAAAATATATGGAAAATCTTGAAGTTGAGTTTACACTCTACAGATTCAAAAATATAAAGAAACTGAAGAAATGGTGTGAAGATGAATCGTTGAAACCTAAAGAAAACGACTAGAAATTTAAATGCAGAACAAACGATATATAACTGAATATTAACAAATTTTTGTAAATACTTTTGCAGACAAATTCGAAAAATAGGAAATAAAAGTACATCAAACAATGTTTCAAAATCTTACTTTGTTTAGTTAGTCCATTGTTCATTAAAATATTTGAAGTATCATTCAATTGAATGGGGCTTTGTGAAATTTATAAAAACACGATGCGTTAGATACCCACTATATATATATATATATATATATATATATATATAGAGAGAGAGAGAGAGAGAGGGGGGGGTGATAGAGAGAGAGAGAGAGAAAAAGAACGAGAGATGTAGCTTTGGTACTTCTCTTTTGTAAAAATTGTAAAAGGAGATGACAGTACATAGCAAGACAAGATTTTATCAAATTTTATTGCAAGTGTGTTTGACACTGGTAAAATGAACTCATGACATCAAAGCGATGTTATTTTTATGAAGAGCCGTAATCAATATCTCACGGAGAACATATTTAAAGTTTGAGACAAAAAAAACTTAATTCACTCCCACACAGGCGACGATATACATACAGTATTTAGCAATTGCAGTCATATTTACAAATCTACATATATTTATAGGTACACAGACATGTCTACATACTTGTGTATATTCCTAAATAAATGCGTACATACCGATATGTGCATGCACACCTATACATACATACATAAAAATATTATATATATATATATATATATATATATATATATATATATATATATATATATATATATATTCCATTTTTAAACGAGTTATTTCGCTACCCAGGTTTCTAACATGAGTGGTGTCTTCAAGCAATTTTTAATTACACAAAGAAATAATAAAAAATTATATATATATATATTAATGTAAAGAATTAGTCAGTTTAACTGGCAAGTTCATGCCGATTTCAAAATTATAAAATAAGCCCGATGAGTGAGAGCATCAAAACAGTGTCCTCACACAACTTCGTATTTGACATGAACCTGCTGAGTTAAAATGACAAATTGTTTGCACTAAAATTATAAATGTTCAATCTCTACCCCGATATCAAGCACTTTATTTTAAAGATCCTGCTTGCTAACATACTATTTATCAGTAAACTAATATAAATCAAGAATCTTAGCACCAAACATTATAATACCACTATATATATATTATATATGTTTGTTTGTGTGTGTCTCTGTGTGTTGCGCATGATATATTGTCTGGTAAACAGTTATTGAATGACGGAAGATAACAAAAATCAAATGTCTTGTGCAAAAAATATATATTGCGATATTTATATTTGTTAAAAAAATATATTTATAAAAATCATGTTACAGTGCAATGATCATAAGAAACCCAAACTGTTCTGTTATTTAACCCATAATTGGAGGGAAGAGACGGATTTATTCCTTTCTCAAGCGTATTTGCGCCGCGTAAGTGAATGCAAGGATTTCAACAGGAATTCAAACTTGGATCCCTGATTGTGTCTTTCCGAGCCAATAGCAGTTGCCCAACAACAGATAAGCTTATGAAGATTGTGAGTATAGCATTGTCTTGCAAAGGACAGTTTTTCATTGCTGAAGTTCATATTCCTGAAATTAACATTGTATTAGATATCGTGACTGCTAGAGTAAAAAGCCTGTTGTAGCTAGCTAGAACAGCAGGATGTGGATGCCTCCTGGTGATGGCGCGAACAAAGGCCGATGGCAAGCTGGAGGTGTTGATGGCTAGCTCGAAATGATCATAGCTGAAGCCGTGGGGTGGCTGTCGGCTGCTGATGCAGTAGATAGTATACCGAGCGATCTTAGCCGCGTAAAGCTTGGATATTTGTCGTACAAATTTTATAATGATTTCTTAGTCAACAATTTACGCATTTTGTTTAAGTTAATATTACGAGACTTACGACTAAAACTATTTCATTGACACATTATGACTCTGACGACCAAATATATGTATGATTTTAATTGTTTAATTCTGATTAGAGATCAAAATAAGGCTAATTAAATCCTCCTTTTATAAAATGAAGCGACAACATCAAATCTGCAACTGAATCTATTGCTTGAAATGCTGTGTCAATGTTTCGGGGAAAAGAAGTTTTTCTTGTCAGAATACATTTTGAACATTTATCACTCAGTTAACTGACATATGTAATTGATTTCGAAAGAGACATTGCTGACTGGGTAAGATTTTCCCACAGCAGGTCGCCATTAGATTCTGCGAAAGATTGGTTTCTAGCTAAAGCTTTAGACCCCAATCTGTCTTGTTATTTAACTCATAACTGGAGGGAAGAGACGGATTAATACCTTTCTCAAGCGTATTTGTGCCGTGTAAGTGAATGCAAGGAGTTCAACTGGAATTCAAACTCGGATACCCGGATTTTTTTTTCCGAGCCAATGTCCACTGCACCACAACTCATAAATCTGCCATTTGTTTGTATATCGAATATCATTTTCCATATCTGGTTGCGTAGTTCTGCTATTAAACTCAAGGTCCTCGACAAAATCCAAAGAAGCATCTGCAATCAAATCAATCCTGACTTGGCGTCTCGACTTCAGTCACCTTCTCACGATGTGCTGTGCCTAACCTCTGTTTTTCTTCAAATATTATGATGGCAACTACTCAGATGAACTTTTTTTATTTTTACTCTGGTGCCCTGACCTCCTGAATTTAAGAGTTCTACATCTAGGCTCCACCCTTTTACGGTTGAAATAGTTAAATATAAATGCCACTTCTACTCCAACAGTTATTTTCTCTCACTTCCCGCTTGTGGAATTCTCTTGGCTTTAATTACTTCCCTAATAGCTGCTATCCTCAAAACTGAAACGCAACATCAGTTGTCTTCTTCTGTCGTCTTGAATCCAGTACACCTTTTATACTTTCTTAAATACCCGTAGTGTACTTAGGCTTTTCTCTCACAGTAAACCACTGTGCCCTAGTGGCGGTCCTGCCCTGCTTGGGGTGAAACGATTAAAAGAATTATTACTAGTTTTTTATTTTTTTTATTTAATAATGCTAAATGGTTAAATATCAAGCCGATTTGTACATTGCTAAAGTTTAGGCAACAGTAAGACTATACATCTTCTCTGGATAATAATCACAATACGTTACTAGTAATCGATTTACGAAAATTCAGTCAAGTTCCATAATTAAAAATAATTAAATTTAAAAATCCGATTTTATGAGTTCATTTATTTTGTAACTATTTTTTGCCCAGTGGATAAATACGTTGGTTAACGGAATCCAGTGATTGACCTTCAAATTTGCAAGTGCAGCATCTAGTCAGAGCAGAAGTGAACCAGATTTGAATAGTTGAGTTACTAACGAGAAATAACGACAACTGAGTTAACTGGAAGAGACAGAGCACGTGGATTAGAACAATGTACCCCGGTGAACGAAATAAAGAGTTCATTTCGAAATTACAATTATCTGAAGAATAAGTGAGTATAACGGCCGAAACATTGTGAATATGATAGCAAAGATGTTGCATCAATGTAAATATTGTAAAAAATGTTGTACCTTCTATTTGAACCGCTTTTTAGAGACTCGCTTAAAATAGGAATGAAATAGCATTTACGCAGTTCTTCTTTGGTTGAGTTTAAAAAAAGAAATCACTGAAGATTGTGAAGCAGATTTCCTTTTGTTTAGAAAAAAAAATGTTTCCGTGGCAAATACAGAGGATTTTATCGGCATTTTGCTCCACGGTAGTGTGTAAAATTATTTCCGCTTTCTACACTTACGTTTTACTGCTCCAACACGGTCTATGCCGATCGATGCTCGTAGACTTTGAACCCATACCTCGTCCTTTGGTTCAGAAGCCATAAAAATAGCGGCCGCGAACTCTGCTCGAACTGCATTACTCATTACTATGACTTTGAGTTCTCCCCCCCCCCCCCCCGCTACTGAGTTCCATGCAAATATAACGCTCAAATGGCGAATAACAATAAAAGATATCTGAATTCTTAGTGAACTTTATTGCAAGCGAGGTCTTGCTTTGAAAGAGAAAGAAAAAAATCAAATAAAAAATCTCATCCAACTAAGATGAATTCCTTTTAAGAAACTTTACGTGTGTTTCTTGGCATGTTATGTTTTTACATGAATTTATATGTTAGTATGAAAAGAGTAGTGACACGTAGCATATAGGTGGCAATGTTTATATAGTACTCGTGTAACTAAGCATTTAATGTATGATTAAAATTTGATATGCATTTTTAAAAGCACTTTCTTCAAATGCGAACTCTTGTTTTTTTTTTTGTTTCAAATTGTTTACATTCGTATGAGGAGATAACGGCATAAAAAATAAATAAACTTATATTAAAAATTTATATGAAAATAAACGGGTGTTTGGATGATGTTTTAGAAAATACGCCAATATATTTATGACCAAAAGAATAGAAAATAGTTAAATTTACAGTAATTCGTGTTCAAGGAATTTTTCACAATTTCCCATAATTTTCTAGTAACCTAATGTATATTCCAAATTGCTTAATTATCCCTCAGATTATTTAACCCTTTGTTGCATATTGCTTACAATTCTAAACAATATGCAACAAAGATTAGAGAAAGGTTACAACTGTAATCAATATTCAACAAAGGGTTAACATGCAGTCTGACTATGAAAATGATATTTACTCGCACGCAAAGTACGACAGAATATAATACAAGGACAAGGTTTTAGTGAGATGGGAACTGCTGTACGTGAATTAAACATTGGTCAAGTCCCTACGGCACTTGCTCTTTCCCCTCAGTCACTAGATAATGACCTTAACCACATCCTGAAGTAGAAGGACTACTAACCACCACGCCAAGAATATCTGTATATTACAGAAAAAGATATACTTAAGTGATGATCTATGCAGCTTGAGAACAGATTTTACGAACGAATTCCAACAAGTACATTCTTGACACAAAAGCTTCTTTACAGTTAAATAATATTGCAGGAAATATGAAACGTAGTGAAAGTGTGCAACGTATTGTCAGTAGCTGCACAAAATAGTATAGACGGCGTTATTATAAAATCACCCGCGGAAAGCATTAGGAATTATACAGGCATTTTAGACTCAAGTTCGTAGAAATGTAGCACGAGCAGTTACTACCGTCATTCGCCGAGAATAAACAAGTGAAACTCGTGTTGAGTAAAACGCTTTCTACTGACAAGCGCTAATGAGCAATTACTCTGATATCGCGCCTGTACACAAGATCAGTAATGATCATGTTACGTTTTGCGCTGCTATGCAATAAGAACATCATGAAACCAAAGGTAAAGTGAGACATTTAGCAAGATAGGCAAGTTATATTCAAGAAATGTGCGAAAAAGCATTTTAAATTGTGTGTGTGTCTGTGGTTAGTTCAGTCAAGAATACGAATAAACCTTTAGTTCTTTTTTTATTAATTCAACCTCAAATTAATAGTACCACAAAGACTAAAGGGTCAACAAGAATTAAAGAATATGAAAAGTAATTTAGCCCGCTTGATTCCTTTGAAATTTTGTTTTTAATCATTTCACTCCGAGCAAGGCGGAAACGCCACTGATGTGCAGGGGGTTACATAAATATAAAAAGATTAATTAGAAAAGAGTGAGGAGTACAAGCTAGTTAGAAAGGAACAATAGAAAGCTGAGAAAGAAGGTGCGATGACAGATACATATGAGGAGAAAAAGGGTAGGTTATACCGGGGAGAGGAGAGAGCTAGAGGCCAGTGGTTAGTAGATGAGTATTAACTTTGCATTTAAATTTCTGGAGGTTGTACTAGACAATATTACAAGTTTGTTGATGGCAGAACTGCTGGGAATAGCCCATGTGCTGAATAAAGTTAGCGTTTAATGAGCTTCGTCTCTCTATCAACTCATGTAAGATAATCTCAGCAATTATAGTAAATGAGGCTCATAACTTCTAATCTTGACATATTAAGAACAACTATAACAAATATCCTGTTCAATAACAAAAATTAGTCTGGCCATAACCATTTCGGCAAAGTTGACAGGGACAGAATCATTGTGCATTTCTATCTGAACGTGACTAAGAGGGCGCATCATGAAAGCAGTTCTAGAAGGTTGATTCTTTTAAACATTGAATAATGAAGCAACTGAGGTGTTTCGTGAGTCAGATCTTAATATATTGGAAAATAATAAGCGAAAAATTATGAGCGGACTGGTTTATCCTACGACCTACGAGGTTATTCATTGATTTTATCAAAACATGCCGCGACAATCTATTTGTTCGGTATTTACTCGTAAGATTAGGTTTCATAATTGATATATTAGACTTTAGAGTTTTTCTATACTTTAGTAATGTTGCACCAAAAACAATCGATAGACGACGATATCAATAAGAGAGCTATAGTAATCGCTAAATAATTAGACCTTGATAAAAGAACAAATTACATCGCTAAGGCACAAACGTTTGTCACACTACAAGATCACAAGGATAATTTCAGAAGAAAGCCAACAGTCAGACTCATAAAGTCTACTAAAAGGGATGTAGGTAAAATAAATAAAACAATACTAGAAAGAATTAATTCTGGGCTAGGTAAGTGGTTAGTAGTATATCAGCAGAAAACACACAAAAAATACAACTGCTATAAATTGGTCCCGCAAATTTAAAACAAACTTAATTGTTAATATACTTGTTATATATTATCTGAGCTTTTTCATAATTTCGTGAGATAGTATATTTTTATGAAACATCAAAAATACGCAGACTGGTTAGCAAAAGAAAAATAGGCATTGTTTTTAACATATTTGATTGTTGTCAAGTTTTAAGATTGGGGGTGAAATTCCCCTATCAGGAAAATATTTGTTTTTTTAGCCAAGGCTAGATAATGCAGGCTTCGGAATGTTTGTAAACAATGTTCCTAAAGATGACATAGTCACTTATATAAGAAACGGATGTGTGTGTGTGTGTGTGTGTGTGTGTGTGTGTGTAAGAGAGAGAGAGAGAGAGAGAGAGAGTTGAGATTGTAACCCAGACCGAGAAAGATACAGGGGAAACCGCGGGCGAGCGCAGCCTCAGGGTGGCTCGATGCGTGTATGATGACAGCTTCGATCCCACCTAGTACTCTATGCCACTTCACCTGTGGAAGAAAAAAGAAAATGTTGTATGCTTTTATTCACATATACGTGTTATGTATTTCTTTTTTTAAATGAGAATGTCATCATTATATAAGCATAAAAAAGGCAAGTGATTTTATTAGAGAGAAGATAACAAGTTATGGATCGTCGTCGTCGGCGTCGTCATATTAATAATCGGCGTTTCATCAAAAGGTAAGCAACGTATATGGCTGCGGTTGAATTTTTTTCGCTTTGGTACACTGTATACAAGATATTGGTCGTTCAGTAGGCAGATATCGTGTGGAATACAACACACTGGTCGTTTTATCAAAAACATAATTGTCTTCGACGAATTGATATACAACATATAAAACTAAATATAAAAGTTTTCTACCCTTTTATAATAGAGGTCATTCTAGATAAGTCCATATATTTAGCCCCGAACCAAATTAAAATAAACACAGACGAAATAAAAATCAGTTACACTTTTCCCCAAAATCACTTATATTCGACAATGATGACGCATGGATTACAAAGAAGGAAACTTTGACTCTTGTGGTTGAAAATTAAAAAATTAATCAAATATCAAATTTCCGTTTTTATTTACCAGCCAATGGGAAGCCCAGAATCAAATACAAATATGAAATTCCAAACGAGCTGCTTTTGAATCAAAAGCAGATATAAAAAGCGGATAGAGACAAGACCCCAGCAGAGACACTGACGGTGACAGACGAGAGTAATCGATATCCCCTTGACTTAAGTCAAGCTGCTACTATGTTCGCCTCTCTTCACTTCACATCACTCCTTCCCTGTCTCAAAAGTACTTACTAACCTAAGGAGCGACTACTTCAAAGACATTCCTCACATACCTCCGCTCTTCACATTCCTAAGTACTAATTATCTTTTTCAGTAATATATTATTTTCCGTGAATATTTTAACCTCCGTTGGACTAATATCCATGTTATTAATTTAATTGTAAAAAAATCGATTGATATGTGTATATATAAATGTTATTTTCTACTCAAATTGCCTTTCTTGATGTTATAATCATTTTATGACTTATAGTGGGGTATCTACCACAAGGCCAACTTCCGTTAACCTGCAACAATATAATACTACCCTTCACTAGAACGGAATCCCACCACAACTAGAAAAAGAATGAGATAAGTTACCCACTATACACTACCACAGAAGACTTTTACGGGAGAAGAGACCTGCAAGCTCATAGTTCGTGTATAAAATATATATCCAAGTAAAATGATTGATAGAAATGATACAGAACTCTACAAGAAGATGTTGTTTATAATTTTAATAAATTATAACTGACAAAACACTAACAGAACTATAAACACTATCATAGTAATTTTCAAAAACATGGGATTCGACAAAGATATAAAAACTAACCTTAACGAAATACGTTTTCTAGATGACGCCTTCGACCTGAATTAATTTTCATATATAAACCATATGATAAACCCAATATTGTGCCACTGTATGTAAATACATCTTCCGAACACCCGCCATAAATAATCAAGCAGATAGAACAATCAATTATCCTTAAATTTTCCGAGAATTCTTCTAGTAGAACCATATTCAACGAAGCTGTGAAAGACTATAAAACAGCCCAAAAATATCGCGGATTCCAAGCAACCCTGATATACAAACCACACCGCACACAAACAAAAGTCAACAGGGTGAAAATCATCATCTGGTTCAAACCACTGTACAACAAAAACGTAAAAACAAACGAAAGAAAAACATCTTTAGACCCATACACAAAGAGTTCCCGTATCAACCGCAGTCCACAAGATATTTAACAAAAAACACAGCAAAAATCAGCTACAGTTGCACTCAGAACATGACACGAATAATAAAAAAAGAAATCACTCAACAAACTACCTGAACAAATTAAACCGAATTGTAACTGCAGCATAGCATAGTTCCGTAAACGGTAATTGCTTGAAGAAAACTGTAATATGCCGAGCCACTGTCAAATCTGCAGACAACGAAGAAAAAATATACATAAGAAAAATTGAAGGAGCCTGGAAACACATAAACTGAATACACACACATTCGACAAAAAGTAAATAGGCGAAGAGCAAAATGATTTCTAAATATACCCGCGAGATTAAAACGAAAACAAAACAAAAACAAATTAGACTAAAATTATTATGACAAATAAGGAGAAAAATATCAGCCTACAGCAATCTGTCCAAAAACGTATGATCTCTCCAGTGGAAAAATAGATATAATTAGCCTCTCAAACCGAAACAAACTAGTTGATAAACGTTCATAACTCATCTCAAATTGCTGACATGAAAATATATTTCTACTGAGCAACTTAAACATCGGAGGGGGAAAACGATCAGAATAAATTAAACAAATAAATAAATAAAATAAACAAATTCAAAAACAGCACCCACCGAGATTAGAAAAGAATCCTACTGGCGTCATTACTAATTTAATATAAGCTACCAAATTCAGTAAATTTTGAAGTTAGTATAAAAGTAGTTTATGAATTAGTCAATTCTAATGTAACTTTTAGTTATTTAAATAAATTTCGGATAGTACGTGAAGTTTTCGGTAGCACATTATATGTTTAAATAAAATGTTGATTTTTCTTTCAATGAAATATTTTAGGACATCATTATTTAAACTGGAAAATCATTAATTTATATCTTATTTGTTACTTATTACAAAATTCAACGATCTTAGGTGATATTAATTTCATAATTATACAAAAGTGCAGTTTGTTTGCTAAGATAATGAATTCGTATAATCTAAAAATCATTAACTCCCCTATGATAGTAATAATTTAAAGGCAGTATTTAATTTTGCTATACTTATTTTTAATGTTTTCTTACGGTTTTGATGATATTAACTACTTTTTGCTTGCAAAATCGCAGTAGATACGAGTTACAACTACAACTTTCACGAAATATTGTACATATTGCAGGGCATTTTATACTTTTTTGAAAAGTGAAAAAAAACGAATAGCTCGCGTCAACAGAAGCATCTATTTCGAACAATAATAATATATAGGAAAATATGTAACTTAGTAAACGAAAAAATAATAATCGGTCAACTTGGATTTTAGTACGCGCAAAAAATAGTGACAGTTACCTTCACTCCTCAGCAATTTTAGAATTGCAATAAAACCTAAGCATAAGATAATGAAGTTATGCACTTTTTTATAGGTGAAACAAAACAATAATTACTATTTATTTGTTAGATATTTTTCTTTAAAATATTTATTACATCGTTTATGAAACGTTGATAAAAATCAGCTAATTGCTAATCTATTCACAAAGTGGTAAATAAAGATTTTTTAAAGCTGTTTAATCTATTTTCTTGTAATGTATCATAAACAATTTAATATTAAATATATTTTCACAACGTGTTTACAATTAATTATAATTCTCATAATAGTTTTTTAAAATAATTATAGGTGAATAATGAATGTAGTTAAAATAGATTTGTTAAAAGAAGACAGTACTTTTGAAGATCTGCTACAATTTCTTTTTAGGTAGGGGTGCAGGATAATCCAAATGTGTCAAAAAGAATCGATAATGTTAAGTAAAACTTTCAGAATTAAAAGAGCAAACATTACTTTGGTCAGTGGAAGTAATTAGTATCTTTACAATAATTATCTAAACTCAGTGGAATTTTCTGTTTAATTACATGCTAATTAAATAATTATATATTTAAATACTTTGAAACGGTTTATGTTTATGCCATATCAGAGAGATATCATGCAAGGCTTTCCAGAAAAATCATGGTTTCAATGTGTCGTCATCAAGAGCATATTTTTTAAAGAGTAAGACGAATAAGGACTAGGAATGTCTTTTTTTTGCTGTGGATATTTTGTCGGGCATTCGTGAATAGTAACTTTCACAGAGAACTATTTGTACCCATCCAACAGGTTCTGATAGGCTAAATGTGTTAGTGATGCGACAATGCTTGCACATTGATGGGCGCACATCCGTTTTGAAAAGAAATGGTAAATACATTGTGATAAAACTTTAATAAAAGTAGTTCTCATACATTAAGTGACAGTTAAATGGGTATATAGCGTTTAACTCATAAATCCTTGCAGGGAAATATCAACTCACTAATATATATATATATATATATATATATATATATATATATATATCGTTTTGCAATTACTATTCGATTGCTCATAACGTTGTGTTCATGAAAGCTTTTACTACACCACTGGATGTGAAGACAGTGTTATTTTCTCTACGACATTATATAATACATTCTTCCTATTGTTATGCGGAGAAGGAGCGGGAAAACAGACGAAGGAATAGTGATGTGCACATTCAGACATAGATTAGTAAATCCTCTTAGAATCTTTGTAATCTCGTGGGAAAAACTAAAAGCAATATATGATGTCTTCCTAGAATGTTCACGCCATAAAGTGCACATCGATTGTGCTTTTCTAGCGTGATAATTTGAGACCATATTTTGGTGCAGTTCAAGAAGAAGCCATAAAATATGGCACACCTTTTCCTAAGACGATCGATCATCCGGCCATTACTGGAAGATGATTCAAAACCGGAAGTGCTTACTGGCAACTAACCATTCAGTGCCTACAAGGTTGTCGAGCCTATTTCGGTGTGTGTAGGTGAATGTGGATTATTGCTGATAGACTCTATACTGAAACTTTGTGCATTGTGATTAACACCACGGTTGTTTTTTTTTCAGTAGTTTTAATGATAAACTATGTTTTGGCAAGATATTTTTTATAGTATATTGTTCAATATCGAGGGGGGGGATAGAGCGTTTATAAATACAAAGTTCTTTCTTTAAAAGAGCAGATTCATACCGAAATCGAAGTTTCGTGAGGAGAACGTAATTATTGTTTTGAACGTTGCAATTATTTTCTTCGTTCTTCATTTATATTCACTTACATATATATATATATATATATATATATATATATATGTATATATATATATATATATATATATATATATAGAGAGAGAGAGAGAGAGAGAGAGAGAGAGAGGCGGAAGAGGAAGGGAGGGAGAGAGAGTGAGAGAAAAAGCAAAGCAATAAAAAATATATATGTATGGGGAAAAACAAAGTGGATAATAATTAAAATACAAAGTCCCACGATCGAACTCATAAACAGTAGATGATACTAACACATGTACAATCAAATACCATATATAGTGGATATAGTAGTTGGTTATACATGTGTTAATATCATCTAGTGGTCATGAGTTTGATCCTTGGATTTGGTATTAAGAGTATCGAATTCGAACATGAAAGAACAATAATTGATTTCACAGGATATTTCGCAATAATCAACGTTGTATCTATTTTACTATATATAAAACAAGATGTTGACAAAAGTTCGAAACAATTCCATGATTATTGAAAATAAAATTATTGAAATAAATACAAAGGAAATAAAAATTATTATAGATTAAAAGAAAAATATTAGTACCTAATTCCAACTGAAAGAATAATAACTGATTTCGCAAGATATTTCGCAATAATCAACGAAATAACCCACATCAGCTAATCTATGGATACCTGATGATGACCAGAGGGTACTTGGTCGAAAAGTTGTGTCGATTATAAGACCTTTATTAACCAAGATGAAAAAAGTTCAAAATATTTCCAAGATTACTCTATTTTACTTTATATGCTTGCTAGTGAGTGATTTGTATATGGAGCTCTAAAAACACATCAATCTGTGTAAATATTCCTTAGTTTTGTTTATTTATGCCAGTTATCCAACATTTTTTAGTTAATTGAACAATGGCCAGAAAATGATATATGAAAGCTTTCTTTAATCTCAATCAATAAAATAATGAATCAAAATAAAACTTCAAAACGATTAAAGCTTTATTGCTATTCCCATATGAATGTGTATTTTTTAGAAAACATTCTCTATGCATATTGTGCGTGTTTGTACAAAAAGAAAATATATACATTCTTTGCCCCTAACGAGCTAGAGCGGAATAAAGACAATAAATAGAAGTAGCTTTTCTTCACCATGTGTCGCTCAAACACAATTGTGGCTTAACTTCCGTTACTACATGCTGGGTTTAACAGAAGGCATGAGAAGATGATTCGTGACATGTTTATTTATTCATTTTTTACACTCATGATCCAAACAAAAGCAGCAACTTTACTACGAGGAAAAATTGTTGAGAAAAAACAAGAGAGACAGGATATTATGTTATCATTGATTAAAGCGAGAGACATGGGACAATATCTTGTGAAAAGCAAGCGACATTGAATAGTATCATTGATAATATCCTTGAGTAATGCAAGAGACAAGATAATATAATTGACAAAAATACGCTACATGAGATAATATCATTGAGAATATAATTGAGAAAACACAAGAATAGTTATCATTGAGAAACCCAACAAACTTCGGATAATATCTTTTGATAATATCACCGAGAAAAGCAAGTGATATAGATCATGAGAGAATTTTGTGTTGTAACGTCTTCTAGAAGCATAAATGAACAACTAGGTAAAATTATAAATATTATTATCCATATTGTATATTAATTTTCGACGGCCTACTGTACAATCTTATCGGATAGACCTGTAATTATGATCCCGTAAAATTAAAATATGAAAATTATGTTTTATAACTTCAATATAAAGCATAAAACAATTGCTTATTCATTCAAATTCGAAAATAAACAGATTTATATAGGCTGAAGTGCAAGTGACCGAAATTAAAGTATTATAGTTTTGATCTAGGTCGAATATGCAATCAAAAGGAAAGAGTTTATAGTGAAAGCTATGTTTATTGTGTAAAGTAAATGTTATTTCTTTTATACTCATAGTAAATTAATTAATTATCATTCTTAAGAAAAGAAATTTGACGAAAGTTATATGTAAGAAGTGTATAAATAACCTGAGTTTAGTCATACAGATTATTAGCATGAAACTCATTTATAGAATCATTAAAAGAAAATTATGCCCCACGTCAATATGGAAACACAACTTATCATCTCATTCTGAAATCAATCATAATTATTGTTTAAATATCATTAATTATCGCGTAATAAATAAAGGAAGAATATCAATGGCAGTCGTGAGAAACGCCGAGGTTTTTGGGTCAAAACAATGAAGTTAGTGTGTTTGAAATTATGACAGACATTACAAATATTGTCAGTGTAATATATCTGAAAAAATGTATACCCAATGTATATTAAAAGATTAAAAAGAAAACCAAACGCGACACACGAATTGAATATCTTTGATCTATATTTTCAGTTTGTATTTACCACAATTTTTTACAGCTGGCTGTTTTCTAAAATCTTTTTGCACACACTCTAAGTCACACACACACACACACACACACACACACACACACACACACATATATATATATATTTAGATAATATATATATATATACATATACACATATATATATGTATATATATACATATAAATATATATATATGTATATATCTATATATATATGTATATATATATATATATCGACATATGTATATATATATGTATATCCATATATATCCATATATATATATACAAATATATATATATATATATATATATATGTATATATAGTTATATATATCCATATATCCATATATATTTATATATATATCCATATATCCATATATATTTATATATATATACATAGGTACATATATCCATATATATTTATATATATATATATATATATCCATATATATCCATATAAATATATATTTATATATATATACATATATATTTATATATATATCCATATATATATATATCCATATATACATATATATATATATTTATATATATATATATATTTATATATATACATAGGTACATATATTTATATATATATATATCCTTATATGCATATATATTTATATATATATATATCCATATATACATATATATTTATATATATATGTATCCGTATATACATATATATATATTTATATATATATGTATCCATATATACATATATATATATTTATATGTATCCATATATACATATATACATATATTTATATATACTAACAAAATAGCAAGATCGCCAAGACCTACCGCGGTTTCGCACAACGGCTCGTCAGGGCAAAGGCAGATCATGATCAGGTTAGTACATGATCTGCCTTTGCCCTGACGAGCCGTTGTGCGAAACCGCGGTAGGTCTTGGCGATCTTGCTATTTTGTTAGTGTGTTTGCTCTGCGTTACTGCCTTCTAGTTAAATACTTTTCGGTTGTGTGTATCGAGCACTTTTCTTTTCTGGTTGTTTGTTCCGTTAGAGGGTTTTTTTTTCTTTTTACTGGGAGGAACCGTATGTATTGTCGGTCCCACGCAGTTTTCTTTTTTTCCCCCTCTTTGCCCAAAGCTTTATAGCCGAGGACAATAACGGATTTAGATTCTGCTGGTCATTCATGGTCTTAGAAAGTCCCTTCTATAAAATTTTGAGATTAGAATACAAGCAGAGTCGGTTTAATAATTATTATTATTATTATTATTATTATTATTATTATTATTATTATATTTATATATATATATATATATCCATGTATACATATATATGTATAACCATATATATATATATATATATATATATATATATATAACCATATATACATATATATATATATCCATATATACATAAATATCTATATATACATATATACATATATATATTTATATATATACTTATATACATATAAATTTATATATATACATATATATTCATATATATATATATATATACATATATATTTATATATATATATACATATATACAAATATATTTATATATATATATACATGTATATTTACATATATATATATAGAGAGAGAGAGAGAGAGACATAGAGACAGAAGGAGATATACAGAGTTACAGGGAGATATGGACTAAAGATTGCCTTAAAGCCTAATGTTGCTTTCAATGAACATTTATATATTTATATCTAATATCGAGTAATTTTTTTCCAGAAATGGCACATTTTAAAACTATTATATGACCCACACACACTCACAAACACAAATCTCTCTCTCTCTCTCTCTCTCTCTATATATATATATATATATATATATATATATATTGTAATTTTGTTCTTACAATGCTTTTTAAAAGCATTATATCACTACACACATTTTCCCATGTTTCAGTATGATATTCTTTTATTCTGGTGGTAACTCACAAATAAATAATGAAAATTAAATTTTCAGTAAATATAAGCTGAATTCATGCCAATTCAGAAAGTGAAATATAAGTGGTTGGAGGAAGTTAAACAATAAGTTTGTGGGTATGTTAGTATTACACAATTAAATGTGAGAATAAGTTTAAACTATGGAGTTGGATATTTGAGTCGTGTGCAAAACATAGCTGCTTAATATCAAAACCACCCACTTTTTTTGTTTGAACAAGAAAGTCACATAAGCATATATATATATATATATATATATATATATATATATATATATATATATAAGCTGAAAAGGAATGAAATGAAAAAGAGGTATGCAGTAGGTTTTAAACAAATTGTGCGGTCAACATAGATAATTTTCTGATTTTATTTATACAAAACATGAAAGCGTAATTCTTGAAATTTCAGTTTATTCAACATGGTGTACTTAGCTGGCGGATGAAGCCATCTAGTACTTCCCCATATTTAAGCAAAAATATAACACAATTTTACTTGAATAGTCAAACCTCTCTTGCTCTTAATAAATGACACTATTCTTATAAAATCTATCATTAAACTATCAATATAATTACTAACAGTGAAAAACGCTCTCGGGTATGCACAAGGGAGTCGGAAGCATTTCGTAATTATGAGTGAATAAAGCTAATTACCTGTCCTTTCATGATATTTAGTCATTGCGTCGAATCAATATGTACGAATTCAAAAGATTTTTCTTAATTGTTATTAGCCTGGAAGTATATATTTTTATATTTAGTGAAGAGGAAGAATTTGGCTCGAACGATCAAATAGAGTCGAGACAGATAACAAAACTTATGATTAGGGTATTCATTTATCGAAAGGAACACATCTGTTCGAGTTTGCAAATTATTGAGTAAAGCATTTTGACTGTTAGGGTAAATTTTGGAAGTGAGCCGACAATATTGTAAACCAGCTACAATCAGAAAAAGTAAATTCATAACGAAGTGAAAAGAAACATTAAACAGAATTGACTATACCTGGAGAGTAAATTGTAGAGTTTTAAATAAAGGAAGTATTCGTAAATCTCTTTACCTGAAATTACAACAGTGAGAATAATACATTATAGCTGCTTCCTATCCACGTATTATTTAATGATGTCTCTTTTCATATTCATGAATTGATATCATAATTATCCTGTTGATAAAGCACAGTTACATTTAATGATATTTTATTACATTTAGATCTTATCATTCATATTGATAGCAAAATTCCACGGTTGTTCCTTACACAATATAAAAAGCGATGAATAACTCTTATTTGTTTGTATTTTTATGCTTATATTACTTGACCTATTAGAATCCAAACCACTTTTAAAATTACACAAAATGTTTAACGCTTGATATAGAAAATTATCCTATAGTCTTGAGTAAAATTCAGATTCAACTGATGAAAACCATCTCAATTATTGAAAGTAAGATTTCTATTACCTCCTCGTCATTTACTTAAGTAAGATTTTCATTACCTCCTCGTCATTTACTTCCATCACATGAGTTTATCTCTCACTCCAGTCGTAGGATGCCAACTATAAGATTAGAGGTGCATAACAGAAAACTACATTCTGCTTATTGTATGTTAAGTGTATATACGGGGCCGAGAGCTTAGAAACTTCGCATTCTTACCATGAGATACTGGTTCAAACCTCAGTATTATTTTTCGTCATAGATGTGATATTGATAATATCATCTTGAAATACGATACCAGTATGCGGCTACTTTAGAAAATGCCCCCAAATCATACTATATATTGTGCTTGAAATTGGGTAGACGGAATAAATACGTTGATGACAGTGATAGCATAAATTCTTGCCACCGGAACCAATAGTTTCAGGGTAATAGCCCTAGTAAAAGTGTTGATCACACCAGGGTATTGTCTATCGCTAAAAAAATGCAACTAAGATAAGATCAGCATAAAATTAGAAACAGCTGACAGGCTTTCGATCTTCTCTCCATCAGAACACAAACTTTTTAAATACACCGACATGCAAATAAGTTTAAGTCTTCTGTGTCGAGTATATTGCATTCTGACATTCATCTGAAGGTTCTTACGTCAACATATACCAGATCGAGTCACCTTGCTTTGTGTAGACCAGTGATTCTGAAGTGGTAGGGGAGGTGGTTAATTATTTCTTTGATTCGGCCATGTGTCTTACTTAACCAAACTCTCTGCAGCTTGCAAGTTTTATGCAGAATTATCATCAGAAGGCTGGTTGTCGGCAGGTTGGAACATGTGGAATTGTGGGGAATAGCGCAATAGAATAAAATATATATTTTGCATTTTAAAATAGAAATTTAATGAAAGGAAAGAATTACATAAGTTGTAGAAGTTAATGTTCAATTAGAAACTTTATTTAGAAGTTAAGGGTAGAGTACGCAAAAAGTTTTCGTAGTATAATTGTTGAAAGTGATGAGAAAGAGAAAGAGGACAATGTCCGAGTTGCTTGTCGTTGAGTTACATTTTAGATGTTTGTCGAACGCCTCCCAATGACACTCTGTTTGACTGACGCTGATGAAATCCTTTTTTTGTAATTTAGATTTTTCGCAATTACTTTTCACAACTACTTGCGAATTCTGGGTATGACTTTTCGTTAAGCACATGGTCCACTTTTTTTCTATTTGGGAAAACCAGGATTTCACACATTGTTGTGGATTTTTGTAAAAGTGAAGATGTCATCTATGTTAAAATTTTTATGATCATTTTGTTGGTAATAACTTATTTTTTCTAGAAAAACGAGAAGATTTTGTTCGATTAAAACGGATACAATGTTTCCTGGCAGTTGAAAGAACTTGAATGAACATAAATGTACTTAGTTTGCATGTAGACAATTATCTATTTTTGATCTTTATCAGAACAGTTTTGCCAATACTTCCTCCGTTTATTTAATTTATGGAGCTAGACTGGACACTTTCCACTGACCATGTCTAGAGCTACCTCTTCCAGTTGGTGTTTAGTACTGTTCACCGACTGCTCACCTGTTTCTATTGAGTCCAAAATTTCATTTATTGTTCTATTTTCTAAGATTTATCAAATTCTGTCAGGTTATTTAATACCTGAAATGGGGTTTATTTTAGAAAATTATAATTTAGCAAATACAAGACTTACTCATTAACCAATAGGTAAAGGGAAAATAGGTGGATTTTCACTGAGTTATTTGTGCGTAAGAAAATATAACAAACCCAACTGGAATTAGAACTCGCCTCTCCGATTAACATGTGTTATCTTTTACACAAACCTTACCTCCAAGCTTGCAGCACTTAGTGTTACCAAGCGGTCACCCATAATGGTGATCACAAGGGGTCTGGTACTTCAACGTGATGTGGCCTTAAATCATCGCTTTCGTGTACACGCGGCCGAGGATTTGATCTCACAATAATAAGACTAAATTCCTGAACCAATGCTTCATTGCCTTGTGAAACAACCTTGATTGGCAGTTTGACAAATTAAATCTAATCTGCGCACTGATGACACTGATTTTGATCATGATGGAATGCATTTACATATGAATTAAGAATTCATCTAACTGTTCGTTCATTTTATACAGAGTGAGGAAGAGAAGACGGACGTTGCTGAAATGGCTATTATTGAGCCCCATGGAAAAGGATATTTGTCCGATAATTACTATTTGGTCTGTGGTGTGCTAGCATTTCTTTTCTTTTCAGTCCAAGCTATGGCGCTGTGTTCGCCTACGTCAGTTTCGTGAAGAATAACGAGTTTTCACTGCAGGTCAACGTGGTTTTCTTCGCTGATTCAATATTCACTAAAAAAAGGGCGGTTCCCACTCGTAACGCAAACTTTCATTCGGTTCATGCAGTTCGTACACGAGTAATATCAAACTGACGAGGGCCCTAAGAACGGTTCGTACTCCAGATGTTGAACGCGTAAGACAAGCGTTGCTGCGCAGTCCAAATCAATCTGTTTGGAGGCATCCTACTGAACTTTGCATCGATAATCGTTCAGTAAGGAATATTTAATATGAAGAAAGGTTTTTCTACTCAGAAATTGGTCATTAGGCAACAGTTGAAAACAGGGGTCTTTATACAGCAGCTTAACTTCGCACGTTTGATGCAAGAAGTTTTTCAGCCAAATGGCACCTGCATTATGTTAATGAGCAATAAATCATATATTCACCTCAGTGGCATGGGAAATCAACAGAATTGTCATTATTTGATTTTCGAAAAAGATAACATCACTTTTTTGAAGGTCATAATGTAAAACCTGTTATTATGAACTCCCGGCAGTTACACTGACATTATAAAAACATGGCATCAGTGGGTGTCTTTCGACGTCTCTTTGGTAAAGGACACATTTCCAGATTTGCTGTCACTCTGTGGTTCCTTTGGTCCCCTTTTTTACCAGGTGTGCGTATAACTTGTATGAAATCTCAAGGAACGTGTGTATGAGCATAAACTTATTACACTGAAATATTTGTGGGAAGCTATTCGCGTGCTAGTTGTCAAAATCTACAGAGCAATGCTGTCAAACAGTGACGGCCAACTTCCAAGAACGCCTTCAGAATGAAGTAATATGAAAACGGATATAAGCGATTTTTTTCTACATTTGATTTTGTCAAATAATCATTCACCACGAACCCATTGATATCAATAAAAGTATTTATATATCAAATTAATGATTTTGTGAAGTAAAAAAAATCTATCTTCTTTGCCTCAACAAGTAGGCAACTAAACAGTCTTTTCTCATAAAAACCATTATCGTTGAGTTGTGAGTTCACAAGGATGTGCGTTGTGGTGCAGTGGATATCGACTCGGAACGACAAATCGGGCTGCTGAGTTAGAATTCCAGTTGAATTCTTTGCAGTCACTAACGCACAAATACTCTTGGGAAAGGTATTAATCCGTGTCTTCCCTCCAGTTATGGGCTAAATCACAGGACAGATTGGGTTCTATAGCCTTGGCAGGCAACCAGTCTGCCGCAGAAAACAATGCAACCTACTGCGGGATAATCTTCTGCCCAGTCAGTCGTGTCTCTTTCGAGACATGATCACCCAAGCGTGCACTCACTGGGTCGGACAGACTTTCGCTTTTGTACAACTTCTAAGCTGCATTTATAAAATCAAATTGTTGTCTCAAACTCTTTATATACAATCAAAACAGGGCGAGAAATCACTTAGTCTTATTATCAGTGGTTATAAGCTAAACTACATTCGTCATTTAGGTCTCTGATTAGGAGAGTGCAGATTCTAAGTGATGCTAAACGATTTTAACTATTGTTGGTCTCAATCTACTCTGGCTCTCGGTAGTGGCACTTGTTAGGGTCTCAGGTATGAAAAAATCGCGAACTACATTTTGTAACAAAATAACAATCAGTGCAGCACAAACATAATATAAATTATATTTTTATAGTAAAAATACCAAGAATAAATTTCATGCCCTAAAAAGGTATATTTCTAAATACATAATTTTACTCTGAAAACATAAAATTATTTTAAAAATATATTTAACTGATGCCATAACATTGTGTAAAACATTTAGATTAAATACCCTATCGAGTTTGATAAGATGCCCACAAAATCAACCAACAGGAATAAGAAATCCTCATGACATTAATCCGTATAATACCCTAAAATTACTTATGTAATCAAACTGTATTCTAAAATATGGCTTCATCAAAACTAAAGCACAAAACAAAAATGTGCTAGTCTTTTGGCGCTTTCTGCCTGCCGTGTCGTGTAGTTTTCTATAAGACAAATTATTAAAGACCATATTTCTGCCGCAATTCGTCAAAATCATGTAATATTTATTATATATTATTAAAAAAAGACATAAAACCTTGTTTCTACTAATCAAAATCTAAACTAGCGATGATTAATGCAGTGAATGAATTTCAATGCACTGTTCAAATTTTATTTCTTTTCATAAATCAATCATCTATATCAGCCATATTACCACTGATCTGTAAGGACGCCTTACTTACCACCTATCTAATCATAATAATTCAATAAAACACCCATAACTTCCAGAATCTCTTAAGAAAAATTTTAGTAGAAAAGACAAAATATTATTTAAAAAAATATTAAAGGAGTCTCGCTATAAGAGATCACTATATATCAAGTAATGTTATCCTACAATCACCCATACATTATTTAATAGTTGAACTTAATTTAAAAAATTTAGTTAATATAATTAACTTAAGAAATTAGTTAATATTAAACTGGGACATAAGTTTCTTAAATTAATTAATAAACATTTTCCAAAAATAAAAAAAAATTTCAATAGGAATAACAATAAAATATTGAAATTAGACAATAACCAGAGTAATTCTACTACAATTTTTAATTTACCGCATTGTAAAAAATTATGTACTTGTCGAAACCTCAACCAACGCCTCTCATTTCATAAGTGTTTAAGTAAATCCCCTGTCTATATTTGCTCTATCTCTTCAGTTGAAAATCTTACGGTCAATAAAGTTTATGTCGGTAATAAAATGAACTTTTAAAAAAGCGTTTTCATAATTATCTCTCATTTTTTACTAATAAGGATAAAAAAAATTGAATTCACTTTCTAAATATTTTCGGAAATTAAATGAAGAAAATATAACAGCTACAGTTAAATGGAAAAATCCTCAAACAACCTAGAATATCTAGATTGGTGAATGAACCATGTTTCCTTTATCTGCAAAAAATGGAATTTATTAAGTACATGAAAAGTTACATATTACTAAATCAAAGACATGAAACAACAGTAAATTTTAGACATAGTAAATAGTTAATCTTACAACACTGCAAGATTTATAAAATCTAAGGTATGAAATTTTACCAATTGTAATATCTTTACAGCATTAATCTTATTATCATCATAATTTATTTAACTATATTATCTCACTTATGTTATTTTATCATTATTTTCTATTAAAAATTGCGATTTATTTACTGCCTTAAATTTAAATTTTAATATTAATTTTAATTAATTTTAATTTAATTTTAATTTATTTATCTTATTTTTCAATGTATGTTATTAGTGCTAAGGAATTTATATATTCGTGTTATATTTTTAAATATCCTCTAATTTACGTTTTACGAATAATTTCTTTGTGTATGTGATTTCATAATGTAATAGAAATGACAGAGAATTTTGTTTAAATATTGTAACTAGCGTCTGTATCTGTCTGCAATTCACTTCTGGCCAAAATATGAAATTTCTAGTTTTTAATCATTTGTGTTAGCTATACACTTCCTTTTTTCAGTGCATTATGTTAACTCTTTGTTCTCCTGTGGGCTTTCCGTTATTTTAATGCATAAAGGTCTGAGCCCAGACTCCATGTAACCGATGTCTATATATTGTCCACAATACACTTCCAGCCTAAATTAAAAATTTCTCTTCCTTTTCAGTTTCTATTGGCTTTTTCTTCTCAGTGCTTTCTGTCTTGTTTTCCATTTTGTTTTTTTTGTTTCCACTATGTTTTTTCCTTTCCACTTTATTTTGCCTCTCTTGATTTTTCATCTTTTTGCCCTCTCTCTTTTTTCCTCTCTTTTTTAATATCTTCTCACATCGTACAAAAATATTTTCTAAAATAAAGTGGAAATTTTTGGGTTTAATTGTTTTTTTCAATAATACGTTTATTACCATCATTATGAACAACCTGATGAGACCCTGTTTTTTCAGTGTCGAAAACATCTACAATTTTGTAGTAGTTTGTACATGTTCTAAAGTATGATTAATAATAAATATTTATTGCTCTATTTTTCTATTGAGAATTGTTTTAAATTAATAGTTTAAAAGTTGCAATAATTTTCTTCGTTCCTTATTCAATTTGAGATCCTGAGTCTATGTCTTAGGGGTTAGAAGCTTTGACTGATAAAAATTGAGCGGGATTCGATGCCAGCCAGAAGCAAGTGGATGTCTAGCCACGCTGAAGTTGTGGTATAGCAAAACAAACTTGTCTATGGATGACACACACACACACACACACACACACACACACACACACACACACACACATATATATATATATATATATGTATCGCATTTTTATTTGTTTTATTTCTTCAAATTATATTTCGGAATTAAATAACACATAAATAGCTTGTATGCTGTTAAGTAAAAACGAAAACAAAACTGAAGTAAACAGCATAAAAACAAAGTGCGATACATCCAGACGTGGTCGGAGTATAAAAACCATATACCCCACCGATTAAATATAGGTTTCGATTCTAAATTCCATGAATGTTTACACAAATTGTGATACAAGAGCCGAATCGTTATGATGATAGCCACAAATATGTGGACGATAGACCGTATGTAAATAACAATAAAATATATTATTTCAGAAATTTGGATACTCAGATTCCACACATGTAAAATATGACGAATGAACAGGTATCAACGAAAAATGAAACAAATGTACATTTATTTTGAATTAAATTAAAAGAAAGAGAGTGTTTACGTTTTGTGGACACATAACGAGGAGAAATGATCTGGAGAATTGTATGCACACAAGACATAATGTAAGCAAGAAAGCCTGGCCGAAACATCGAGAATCCTAACTAGAACTTGTGCAAATTGATGTCTGAAAAGCAAGTATGAAAGATGATTAAAAATTAGTTGCTAAGTACAAATAAGGATAGAAAGATGTAAACAGTAGTGATAGACACCGTTCTGAATTAAAAATTAAAAGTGACACAATAATTTATTTATTATTGTAAGATTTATGTATCGCATATCATTAAATTAGTGGAGATAGGGGCACTACATATATCTGTTGATATTAGAAACCAAACTTAATCAAGCATTCTAATCCTGAATATGACAATTAACTAAATCCTTTTGCAAGGTGTTTGGTCAAAAGATTAGAGGTTTAAGATGCGTGGAGTGATTTCTTAATGGTTGCAATTACACATTGAGAATAAAAATACCAACAATGCATACTGAGAATAAAAATACCAACAATAGTTATTGATAATAAAAATAACAATGTATATATGTTGATAGAAAAAATAACAACACTATAATTATAATAAAATAACAATATATTCTCTGGCCAAAATTATCAGCAGTGACTTTTATAGTAGAATTATCAAGAACACATTCTAGCAAAAAATGAACAACAGTACATTTTGTCTATAGTTAAAGGCATACAATAAATTTTAAATTATATGTAGCTGAACTATATGATTATTTTCAAAATATTTAGATTTTGTATTAAATAACCGATAGCATTTGATATTCCGTAAAATAAAATCAACAGACATGATGTAAAGTTTTTAGGCAGTAATGCATATAATGCCCTAAAATCTATTTAAAAACTCAAATTGTATTCAGTTGTAAAAGCAGAATAACATTATTTTTATTACTTCAAGGCCCCCATAGAAATTTAATTCTGGCATTAAATGACCCATAAGTTGATATGCTCTTTAATCAACTAAACAAATCATTCAACAATAATGTGGTGTAATTCTACAGGCATCTAAATATTAAATATGTACAATCCTAGAGAAGCATTGATGGAGTCATTTTGTCTATTTCAAAATGTGTTCCTATAAGTAAATGGTCGTCTTGGAAACTGAATGCAGAATCAGCGAGACAAATTAAAGTTGTCTTGAAAAGTATTCCGTCAATGGACGGGCTATTAAACTAAAGACCCATTTGTGAAAATCTCTGTCGTGGACACAAATTAATTTCCTAATCTACTTTTGGCAGAGAACAAAACTGAATCTCCGGATAATCCTGGTCTCCTTTGTGTCAAAAATCCAGGTACTTTATGACAAATGGATCTCCAAGACGTTCCGATTCCTTCCTCGCTTTTAAATCCTTACGGAATAGTCTATTCTCTTTTTTTTTCTTTCGGCCATCATTATTACAGCTCACATTCGTCATAGATAGTAACTGTTTTTAAATGGGAGAAGAAATAAGCCAATTAGTCGAAGTTTGCGGAATAGTCACACTAATGTCTTCATTGCAGTCAGCCGTTACCTGCCACTAACGAGAAAGAGAATTTATTATTAAAGTAGAATGGCCACCGCCAATAAAGAAAAAAGATCTACGCTGACAATTCGTCCCCAGATTACAAGAGAAATAATTCGTTTTATTTACCTATAAAAAAAAAGAAAAACATAACCGACAAAAATAAATAAATAAAAACAATATGCTACGAATACCTTTCTGGTTTATTGAGTGGAAGTCGACGCATTTTCATATTCAGAGATAAACTTTCCACTTCTTATCGAAACATTACAAAAGTTTTTCGATGAACAATGCTGGACACATATGTCACAGAAGAAGAAGACTTGAAGCAACACCTGAAAATACAATGGACTAAACATGTAAGCAACGACCAAGTTTTATAAAAAATCTAATATAAATAGCACTTATATTAATCATCAGAAAGAGATAGCTGTAGGAACATAATGAAGAAAGAAAAAATTTAAACTCGCAGGAAATTGAAAGCAAGAACGCTAAGAGAAAACATCTTAAAAAATACCTAACGAGATTTTTGTAAATGGATGGTTGAACAGGGAGATAGCAAAAAGACAACATTCACTAAGAGTTGAAAAAGAACATGAAAGTGTTGAAGCCATGATATGTAACGTCTTAAGGAGACACCGCAGAGAGAAAAAGAATCAAAAAGTGACAATAATAAACACTTGTAATCGTTACTAGTAACGACGTTATTCGATTACTTCTAACTATTGTTTTCATCTTGTTTTTTATAGCGATGTTGCTATAAATATAACGTTTCGGTCAAATACATTCCAGACGCTGTCAGATTTATCTTATGTATGCTTATTAAAACAAAAGGAAAATATCTGAAATATTCGTGTAAGGAGTTAACAACTCATTGTAACAAAATGCCGAAACCATTTGACATCATATTTAAAAGAATAACAAAGTACACAACTAGGAGCTGTCGGAATAGAAATTTAGTGGATATGGACATTGATTAATCAAATGCATTTAATCGCTGGCTAAGATACTAAAATATATATTCTTTAATTCATCAAAAACTAACAAGAAACGTAATCAGAGAAGCAAATAAAATCAGTTCAAAAAATTATTTAATTTACGGCAGTCTAATTGACATCTGAAGACGTATCTAGCCGAAGCAATCTACGTATACCTATGTCTATAATAATTAAATATTAAAATAATAGTTTCCAATCTCGAATAAAGAATATTTATATCATATGATTTTAATACTTGTGAAATGATTCAGCAGAAATCCTAGTAGATTTTTACTTAACTTACATTATACCAAAACGTTTATATATTAATACGAGCAGGATCGGATTATCGTTTAAGCTAACGTTGCAACTTAGCTTTTGGGACAGCGTTATCATTTGAGGTAGTATAATCTGTAGGTTAAAAGTTCAAGACTGGACTATAATTTAACCGAATATTGCCTACAACTTAAAGTCACTAAAGATTTTATAAAGTAATGATTTTAATTTTCTAGATTTTATAACTTTTAAAGAGTGTTATAAACTGAAATGATATATGACAAACATGTTTGAACTTGTTTTATTGCTATAATGCCGATTATAAAAAAGGATTTTATTATAGTTGTGCTGAAATATTTTATTATTTTTTGCAATAAATAGTACAACTGATGTATTATTTAAAAATAAGTTATATCATGAAACAGAAATAGTCATTCTAGTTTATATAAACGAATTGAAGTAGGATTTATTTGAAGCAATTACATTTTGCTAAAATATATCACGAAGCAAAAAAATATTCAAGATGGATGCAAGAGAGGTAGTTGGCACATAATTTCATTAACAAGGGGTTTTCAAAAGATCATTATGTGGCAAAGGAGTATGAGGTCATTTGTCAAAACCGTTACGAGACATTTCTCAAAAATCTGCATTTCAAAATCATACTTTCCTTTGGCCTCGTCCCCCGAAGATTAGACTTACGTTAGCATTTTAAATCATAAAGAAGGTTGATCCTGTAAACGGACTCGGAATAGGAGACGTACGGTAGAGCGATAAGTAAATGCAGTTTATGCAAATTGTGGGGGGGGGGGGGTAACGGTTAACCGTAGACGTGAACATATTAAGGTTGTAATGAACGGAGAAAAATCATTAGGAAGTCCGTTTCACAGAAGAAGGTGTTCGTGTAAAACTGACATATCGCCAATAGAATATGAAAGCAGTGTGGGTGGTTTTCTACAATATAAGTAGTATGGCGATTCCTCGTCGCGAAGGAGAGACCAGGCGGAACAATGCAATGTAGTTCGTCCAAGCACTTTCCATGGACATATCGACAATGTCGCGGTAGGTTTGCTACAACCCGCTTGTGAGGGAGAGAGAAAGAGAGACTTTGGAGAGTGGAGAATAATTTGTCACACGAAATGAGTTGGAAACGCTTCTGTATAAAATTATTTCTTTTAAAGAGATGAAGGATTGTGCCGGAGCACAACTGATCGAGAACTAGAAAGATTAAGAATTTTAGCTCATCTTTCAGATAGATTTATAAAGAGAGAAACGTCAATCAAAATACTGTGTTCAAATTTACGAAATCCACATAGACTTTACCTCTATTTATAACTGTAAAATTATAAGTAATGTCTTTGGAAACACGCTGATATCTGATAAGTGATATTTTATATTCGGTAAGAGATAAACTGATAAAATTCTCTATATAAACAACGTTATTATTGCGAGGTTACTCTTTGTAAAATCACTAGCTGATAAATAAGTCCTATCACATAATTCAGTTTCAATGCTTAGAAAAAAATTACCACATACTCGGTGAACTCGTTTTTTTCTTATTCGCATGTACGATTTCGCGTCTGTTCTAATTAAATTGTATTAATTAAAAGAACATTGGTTAACTAATGAGCTGTAATTTCAGAAAAACGTGGAAAAAATAGAAATGAAATAAAAAATACAGCGTTTGAAAATTCAGTTAAGATGACTGAAAATTGATTAAATTCATTTGAAAAATATAATGGGGAAATTCATAATGTTGATGATGTTGAACAGTGCGTGCAAAACAAATAGTGTGTGTGTGTGTATGTGTGTGTTAATATGTATTTGGGTATCAAGGTTTATTTTCACAATCTTTTAATAACCGATAAGGATGATTTAAACAATATTTTATTGAGTTTTCTCAGCATTATAATCTTCTTCTTCACGACGTAGGCAGTCATGGTTCTCCACGTCTCCCTATCCGTTGTAGCGCTTAGTATGTTTATTCCTGTTACTCCTAGCAACCCCCGTTCCATCATCCACCTGATCAGGTCCTGCAAATATGTTATCCGCCCCTTTCTTTGTCTAGAAGGAAAGAGAGACTAAGGAAATACAACATTATAATACTTTTCCATTTTTAGGAGTTAAAATATTGCTTATAGGTTTTATTGTTCCGAGCTGTTTTGGTCAGTGATTTCGACATTCTCAATAGTGTTGTATCAGGTATATATATATATATATATATATATATATATATAATGCAATGAATTCAACTAGAACTTAAGTTCGGCTCTCCGATTTCTTGATCCGAGTTGGTAATCGATGTACACAACGCACGTTATACACACATATGTATATATATATATATATATATATATATATATATATATATAGATAGATAGATAGATAGATAGATAGTTAGATAGATAGATAATGAAAAATTGATTGTTAAAACTGAGTTCAACATCTGATTTTATATCTTGTATTTACTACAATTCTTGTTAAAGGCACAAATATAACTATTATCTTACCTATCCATTCATGGGTGAAACAGCATTGTATGCTGGTATCCTTTTCTTTGAGTGATTGTCAATTAAGTGCTATACGTGATACACGCTTTGGGTGATTATATCTATAAAGAGAGATGAATGACCCGGCAGAAGATTATCTCGGAGTAGGTTGCCATTCCTTTTTGCAGTAGATTGGTTGTCGAGAAGAAGCTGGTTATTTTGTTATTTGTCCCATCATTTAACGCATAACTGGAGTGAAAAAACAGATTAATACCTTTCCCAAATGTATTTGTGCGTAAGTGAATGCAAAGAAGTCAACTGGAATTTGAACACCGCACTCCGATTTGTCGTTCCGAGTTGATGTCTACTGCACCACAACGCACATCCGGTCTTTGAGTGATAAACAATCTAGAAAATATCTCTGAATTCCAAGACGCTGTGTACTCACAAAGAAAACAACATCTCAATCTTTCTTAAGAAGGAATTTATTTGATTTGACGCCTCATCAATTTATTTTTAGAGATAAAAACATAATATTTAACCCTTGTCTGGGAGAATTATAGATGAATTCATACATTTCCAAATGGTATTTGCACTTAAGTAAATGTTACAAACAATACTAGAAATTCGCACTCCACTCCCCGATTTCTCATTCAGAGCTACTATATATTACCCACCAGTCTTCTCTAAGAATGCCTAGCATATCACACAACAGAAAACAGTATCATACTTGGTAACATGATAGATAATCTATTCAAGAACAAGTAAAAAGGACATTTTCATTCGTTTAATGAGAGGAAATTGATAGGAACTTATTCGAGTGTTTTATAAAAAAATGTTTTAAAATAATTTCACAAGCATAATTATCAAATCTACCTTAATATTTTGCATGTGTCGTAAGGGAGAGGAATCAGCTAGCCGCGTGCACATATTCGCCTAGTCTGTAACGTTCCCTTTTGACCGAATGCTCTGATGAAAATCATGAACCTGCTTCTTCTCAACAACTATGACTTCTACTAAGCAACAGAACCATATGTCTAAATGCAATGTAATGTGTTATGACCGGATTTAAACGTGAATTTTTTAAGTTTTGGTTGTTTGGATTTAATGTAGATGACCTCCAATATCTGAAATATATATATATTCTCAGTTTTGACTGCGTAAAATAATAATACTAAATAATGTTCAATGTTATTCGAACATTTATATGTAATTGCTAAAACTTGCAGAGAAAAAGGGAAAAATTATGTTGTTATAATATAAGACGCTATTCAGCATACCACGTAATTCGACTTTCAGACGTTACAATCACAGGATAGTCAAGTTACTATGATGCGTGTGTCACCTTTTTCCTCACGACGCAACGTGGTTGCGTATGTTATGTAGTGCCTTTATAAACATGATATCAGCAGCAGCCCGTAATAAACAGGTTGTCAGCAACTGGCATGTGATATAAAAACATGTGAACTTTAAATAGTTCTGTCTTCCAGTTTCCCCATTCTAGAATTTTGTATCATTAACTTTTCACATCGAAGGTAAAGTTGTTGTGAACGTTTCACACAAAATCACAACTACACAGGAAAATCCCACACAAATATGTACTTTAACCTTTTTCCTGTGCATGCATGTTACGTCTTATGTTTTGTTTAATAAATGTTATCCTTCTGCTACGACGAACTTATTTCCCTTGTGCCTCCGTCACAAGAATTTACTTGTGCAACCAGACTAGCAACAATATCCCACCCATTTACAAATAGATCAACCAAATGCAGCCTGTGGAACTCCCTTTCGTATACTTGCTTTCCTGACGGCTACAACCTCCAGGAAGTTAAATTCAATATCAATACCCATCTCCTACCCACTTGACTCCAGTTCATTCAACAATTTATTGTTGTTTTTATATAATTTTTGTGTCTAGTAATACATTTTTCTTTTCGAGTATCAAGATTCATTGTGATTTTGTTTTAAGGGCAGGGTCCCCTTGTTATTTAACCCATAACTGGAGGGAAGGGACTGATTAATACCTTTCTCAAGGGTACCAGTGAATGCAGGGTATTCAAATGGAATTCGACCTTGTCTCACATATTAATTATAGAATCAGCCAGATCAGGAATTTTATATCAGACCCATTATTTCGGTAATCGACGTATTTGTATATTGTTTTCGTGGGGAAATAAACGTCCCGTTAAGGTATTACCCGATCGTTTTAATCAAACACACAAGGACAGGTGATTTAATTGCATATTTTCATCTTTTCCTGTCATATTTATGTGCCAGTTATCTGTCATTTTACCGTAAGCGTTAATTACAGGTTGCAATTTCTCGTGCGCAAAACGATAATGCGATGATCATCTCCTCCAGTTAAATTGATGAAAAATTTAATATTCCCTTGACGCGGTGATTAAGTTTCAAGATGTTGTCGATGATAGCCTATTATGATGCCAAATTTGCTTGAAATTGCATAAACAAAATTAGGATAGCGGGAGGTGCACATATCAATATAGAGTAAGTTCGCTGGATCTCATTCACTGTGGATGTCTTTTTCTAGAGATGTGTAAAGGATATTTTGTTTTTCATTAGTTTCCTCAGTTTGCACCCCTGTATACCAACATTGGAGCCGATAGACGGGTATTTAAAATGAAATGTCAGCAGAGGAAACCAAATATATTCATATCTATAAAATACATTAAGAATAATGACAATAGAATAATGGGTTGGTGGGAAGATATATTTTTGCAAACGTTCTGCTGATTTTAATGAAAATGATGACGTTTTATTCAGGAAATCTCTTAATTTTTCCAAACATGCTTATAATTCATAGCAACTTATGAAATTTAAGAAATCTCTCCGTTACAAATACAGAAATAAGTATATATCTCAAAATACTGATTTGATTTTTCTTAGGGATTACAAATTGTTGTAGAGAAACATTCTATCCTACTCCGTAATGGATATGGTCTAGTCTCTAAAAGACTGTGACTAGGGCATACGTAAGCATACGTCACTAGACGGACGCATACGTCATAGGCGGAGACATTTCTTATTTGATCGTTATTTTTGTTACTATACGTTGATTGTTTTTGTACGGCTATTGGTTTTTTGTACTGTTGTATAATAAATCTCTTCTAATCTATCTTCAGTGTTAAGCATTTTTTTTACGCTATTTTTTTCCCTGTTATTCCTTCCCGGGATATAACAGATTGGCGACGAAGATTTGTCAGTTACGTGGGGCTCGTCAAAATATCAGATTGGTGACGAAGATTTGGCAGTTACGTGAGGCTCGCCAAAATATCAGATTGTTAAAAAAGATTCGGTATTTACGCGGAGCTAGCCAAATATCAGTCTGGTGACCAAGATTTGGAAGTTTACGCGATTTAAAAGAAAAAGGCAGTAACTTCTAGCCATATATCGGATTGATGAAGTAAATTTGAAAAGTTTGACGCGAAAAGAAAAATAAGTTATTGTAAGAGTTTTTTTTTACCCCCTCATAAAAAAAAAACACGTTTATTTTTCTTGCCGAAGAGTATAACTTATTGGGCAGCTGTACATATAAAAATATGGAACAATTGGCTGAATTTCCAAAGTCGCTGGGAGAAGCGGTCCAACAGTTAATGCAACAACTGCAAATTCAACAAAAAATACAAACAGATCTCCAACAACAAATGATACTTCAACAAGAGGTTTTGAAAAAAATGGTATTAAATCAGGGAAAATTGAAGGAAGTTTCTGGAGTCTTCTCTGTAGAGGGTATTTAAAACTCTCTTACAGAATTTGTATACAATCCTGAAAAAGGAATTACTTTTCCTTCGTACTATAAAAGATACGAAACGATTTTTTCGAGATGCTGCCAAAAAATAATGCATTTATTACAAAAGATAGGAACTTAGGCGAATATGAAATGCACAGACTTTATTTTACCGAAAAACCTGAACATATTTCCTTCTACGAAACGGTCTAAATTTTGTCGAAAATGTTTGGAGAAAGGGAAAATTTGTTTTATACACGATATAAGTCTTTAAACATCGTAAAAGAAGAACATGATGACTTTGTTATGTACGCTGGAAACGTTAACTCACAACGCGAACGGTTTAAAATTAAAGATATCAAAGAAGACATGTTTAAATGTTTAATCTTTTTACAAGGGTTAACGGCACCGAATGATAAGGACTTCTCCCAGGTCTATTCTCTTCTCTCTTCAGACCTTGGTATTGGTACTTCCGTAAGTTTCCTGCCATCTGTGAGGGTACCGGGTTGGCAGTTTCCTGGTTGCGGCTTCCGACTGGTAGTTAGGAGCCCTAACTCTTGCGTAGCGTCAAGAGCGGCTGCTCTGATCAACAGTCGGAGTTCTTGTAGTGCCATGTCGCGCATGGATAGGTGTCCCTGCAAGCGCTTTAGGTGGGCAATCCTGAGACCTCACCTTGTTGCAGCCCTAGCCAGTTTCCCTCCCGCCCAGATCGTGGATAATGACCGCCTGTATCCTCTACTCTAGGTCCCTTTCTATAAACAAAAACATGATGAAACAAATCAGAAATGACACTAAACCAGTTAAAATCAAACCACCTAAACCCATTAACCTTTCTTTCACTAATATCCGGGGCATTCGTACTAACTTTCCTAGTGTAGAAGCATTCCTGCATGAAAAGTCCCCGGACATCCTTGCGCTCTGCTATTCCCTCTCTATTCCTGGTTATGTTCCCCTCTTAAGGAAGGATTCCACTGTCCACATGCATGGGCTGGGGGTCTACGTCAGCGAACATCTCCCTATAGCTAGGGTGACTTCACTCGAATCTACTGACCACCAATACATATGTCTCCGCCTGTCTCTCCTCAGTTCGGTAAGTTACCTATTCTTTCTTTACCGTTCTCCCTCCTCTCCTGACTGCTGCCTACTAGATAGCAGTGATGACGACATAGATAAGGATATTTCCTATCACCCATTCGCCCACATATTTGTATTCGGAGACCTCAACGCCCATCACTCTGAGTGGCTTGAAAACGCTGTTACTGATCCAAGGGGCATTCACGCCATGAACGTCGCTATTTCCCAATACCTTACGCAAGTGGTGGACTTCCCCACTCGCTTCCCAAGCACTCCATCGGGTCATTCCTCACTACTAGATATATGTTTCACCTCTGCGCCTGGCGCCTGTCAAGTCTCGCAGCCTTGCCCTCTCGGTAACTCCAACCACGCTGTAATCTCTCTCAGTATTTCTTTCCACCCTCACTCCCCTCAGGAGCCCCCTACCTATAGGGCCTCCTAACTATACCAAAAAGCTGACTGGGATGCCTTTCGCGATTTCCTCTACGACGTCCCTTGGGGAAAAGTGTTCGATCTATCAGCTGATGACTGTGCCTCTGAGGTCTTTTGATGGGTGAAAACTGGCATTGATGCCTTCATACCGACCAGGAAGTATTGCCTAAAACCTCATTCCTCTCCGTGGTTCTCTCCTGCCTGCTCAGCCGCCATTGCCCACAGGAACCATTATTTCCGTCTATTCCAGAGACAGTCATCTGATCACAATAGGCGCCTGTTCATGTCTGCTCGCAATGAGTGCAAGAGAACCCTAAATGACGCCAAACAGTTGTTTGCTGAGAGAATGCGACAGCTCATAGCTGACCGCAAGTTCGGCACCAAGGACTATTGGAGGATTTGCAAACGAGTGCTGAACAATATCAAATCCTCAATACCTCCTTTAATCCATGAATTTGAGGTTCTCACGTCATCTACGGACAAAGCTGAATGCTTTGCTTGCCTGCAGATTCTCATCCAACTCCACATTTCACTGCAGCCATTTCCCCACCGTCAAAATGTGGCCTCCCTTTGTCTGTTTTATAAATATTTTCATGGCTTCTGCTCGGACGAACTTAAGTCACTGGTGCCTCCACAACAGATGTTTACTCGTGCAACCAGATTGGCAACTGGGTCCCACCCATTCACAGTTAGGTTAGCCAAATGCAGACGATAATTCTACTCCTGCAGCTTCTTCTCTCGCACTTCCCGCCTGTGGAACTCTCTCCCATATTCTTGCTTTCCTACAGAAATTTAAATGCAATGTCAATACTCATCTATTAACCACTGGACTCTAGCTCTCTCCCCACCCCCGTATATCCTTCCCTTTCTCTCTACCTATGTATCTGTCATCGCACCTATATTCTCAGCTTTCTATTGCTCCTTTATAAATCATTTGTACTCCTCACTCTTTTATAATTAATCTTTTTACAGTTATGTAGCCCCCAGCTCATCAGTGGCATTTCTGCCTTGCTCGGTGTGAAATGATTAAAAAAAAACAGTACGTTCTCAAGATTCTCACAATGTTGGATCAGGATGCAGAAATAACGCTGCAGTAGGTATCGGAAAAATGCCAAAAATTGATAAACATTAAAAAAGATAATGTTTGTAATAAAGAAAAAAAAGCGTTGCTCTAATTCATAAAGTTAAGCAACGGGCCTACGAAATGGGAAAACCATACTGCGAAGCATGTGGCAAAACTACTCACGTCAAAAGTTTAATGTTATTTTAGAGATAAAATATGCTTTGAATGTACGAAGAAGGGTGACAAAGCAGTGATGTGTAGGAAAAAAGGGACTGAATGTCCAAAAGGATAAATACTGTGGTAATGAAGACTGTTGCAAAGGGTTCCGGTACTAGAAAGTACGTGGACATAAAAATAAATGGACGAAATGTCACTTGTTTACTGGATACCGGAAGTGATATCTCTACAGTAGATGAGTATACCTTGGGAAAATATAGGTCGCCCGGAGTTACAGAAAACTTAAAAGATTGCAAGAGGCATTTCAGGTAATAAATTAAAATTCAAAGGTGAATTTTTCGCGAAAGTAGCATTTGACGGCAACGTACACAAGACAAAAATCTATGTGATTTTATAAAAAATTACAAGTCTATTTGGTATAGATTTAATCGTGTTATTTAATTTATGGGAAAGGCCCTGGAATATGTTTTTCACAAGGATAAATGCGTCAAATATAAAAAAGTCGAAGCAGACTGAAAAATTCGAAAAAGACTTAAAAAATAATTTCCCGGAAGTATTATCGGAGGAAGTGGGTTGAGGCACGCAAACTGAAGTGAAATTTGAAATAAAGGACAACATAAAACAAGTGTTCAAACTGAAAAGGAAAATTCTATTTGCATCATTAGAGCCGATAGACAACGAATTGCAAAGATTGGACAAAAATGGAGTTATTAAAAAAGTAGATTATTCGGACTGGGCATCGCCTAGGGTTTCTGTAAAAAAGAATAACAAAATAAGAGTGTCTGCAGTAAACGAACGCTTAAAAGATCACGAGTATCTACTCCCCACACCAGAGGAGATATTTTCAAAGTTAAATGGAGGAAATATCTTTTCAAAGATAGATCTGTCAGAAGCATATCTACAGGTCAATCTTGAAAAAGAATGTTCAAAATATTTGACAATAAACACACAGAGGATTATACAAATTGAAGCGTCTACCGTTTGATTTAAAGGTCGCACCTAGTGCATTCAAACAAATCATGGATACTATGTTATCGGGTCATGACTATGCAATGGCGTACTTAACCGACATTTTGATTAAAAGCGAAAGTATGGAAGAGCATAAAATCCATGTCCGCAAAGTGCTTAAGCGAATTAGGAATTATGGGTTCAAAGTAGGACCTGAAAAATGCGAGTTTTGCTTGGACAAGTTTGAGTATTTAGGTCAGATTATCGATCGCAAAGTTAGAAAACCTAATCCAAACAGAATTGAAGCAATTCAAATTATGCCTATTCCAGATAATGCAACTAAGCTACAGTCATTTATGGGATTTGCGAATTATTATAACATCTACATTCCTTATATGCACGACCTGAGAGCACTCTTAAATAAAGTATTGGGAAAAAATAAAAAGTGGTGTTGGACGAAGGAATGCGACGAAGCTTTTGAAAAAAATCAAAAAGTGATTGTTGCCAGATCTGGCGTTAGTGCATTTTGATCCCAAGAAAGAGTTAATTATAGCAACGGATGCAAGTGAATACGGCATTGGAGCTGTCTTGCTACACAAATTCGAGGATGGTGCAAAGAAACCTATCGCTCATACTTCGAGAGCGTTGGTTCCAGAAGAAAAAATTATAGCCAGATAGAAAAGGAAGCACTAGCTATAATTTATGCAGTAAGAAAATTCACAGATTCATTTATGGGAGAGCGTTTGGGTTGCAAACCGGCCATAAACCGTTATTATCAATATTTGGGTCGGAAAAAGGTGTACCGACTCATTCAGCCAACAAGCTAACAAAGATGGTCTGTAATTTTGTTAAATTACAATTTCAAAATGAAATTTATTCCATCTAAAGCAATTACACAGGCGGATTGTTTGTCAAGACTGATTCCAAAAATGCCTGAGTTGTTAGAAGAAACGGTGATAGTGGCGCTGAAATAAGAAAAGGAACTAAAGGATGTACTAATAAATACCGTTAGTGTATTACCGGTAACGCCGGAAGAAATTGAAAAAATAGCAAAAACAGATGACTATATTGCTAAAATGATTAAGCAAGTAAAAGAAAATTAAGAAAATAAAGTCGGAAAAGTTTCACCATTTTCAATTTGTAGTGGCACACTGGTGTATGCCCAGAGTGGTAATACCAAGTGTGTTAAGAAAATGGATTTTGAAATAATTTTACCTGGGTCATCCAGGCATATCACGAATGAAGTCCTTAATGCGGGGTTATTTGTACTGGCCTAGAATGTAGGTACTGAAACGATAGAACGTCCGGTCCTTACGTATTATCGGGAGGACCTTTGTGGCCCGCTTATAACACTAAGGAACTGGAAAAATCAGGCTTTCATCACCTCAACGTACAACTTTGTGGATTCGAACACCGGGGCTCATACGCAGACAGTGGAACGCCTATGGGGATCGACAAAGTGGCGAAACAAGAAGCACTGTGGCACTGCACGTCACCATTTGGAGTCGTATTTGGCCGAATTCATGTGGCGGAAGCATGTTGCCTGTACTGATGTCTTTGAGTCACTTTTGGAAGCAATTGGGACGTTCTGGCCTCCGGAATTACAAATGTAATGTTATTTTATTGTTTTAACCGTTTCAATAAATAATTTACTTTAATTTTTGAGTCGTTTTTTTAAAGGTCCTCCCGATAATACGTAAGCACCGAACGTCCTTTAACTGCAGGCATCGTATGAGATTCGGTGTTTTAATGGCATTAAACAGCATTTCAAATACATAGAGTAAATATCAGAGTATTTTACTCCAATGAAATATTCAGTCGACTCGTCTTATAGAACGGTACCTCTATAGACAGGTCTTCACTGTATGCTCTTATTTCCAACCATACTAGTTATTATAATAAACGTAGCGTTTAAATAGAATTGGCACTCATACGTAGAACATCAAAAATGATATTGACATATCTAGCATGCAATACAAAAAAGAACGGTCAAAATGTTATGCTCAAAGAATATACTGAAGGGGAGAAGAGAAACACTAAATAATATACCTAACAAAATTAAATAAAATAATATTTGAACAAGATAATGAGGGATAGGAAAAAAAGACACAACTTTCCTATAATAGAGAATCGAAAGTAATGGAGTACCACGATCACCCACGTTCTGAAGTGACGAGACAAAACATAAAAAAGAGAACATTTGTGTAAAACTTAATACGCAAGACCCGTTCAAATTCTGACTCCTTTTATTTCCCTAATGCAATTAAGCAATGATTGTATCTATTTTCGTACAGGCCAAACTATAAGTTAAATAGCAGGTTTGCCTGATCTTAATTTCTTTGGGTGGCAGAGAACAGCAAAACTGAATTAAAATCTGTAGATAAAGCAAATATATCTCCGTATAAGTTATAGCAATTCACATATACCATAATAATGGAACCTGCAAAGATTCATTATCACCTAACTCCTGAAATTGCATTAGAAAAAATAAGTTTTAAACTAGGCACGTTCATCGTTTTTCAAATAGTTAAATGCATATATCACTATTGCGTGCAAGCATTTTAATCAGTAATCTACAATGGATTTCCGTTGTGTTGCAGTGGCTATCTGCTTGGAACGAGAAATCGGAGAATATAGCCCAAATTCCAGTTAAATTCCTTGCATTCACTTACTTTGGGAAACGTATTAATCCGTCTATTTCCTCCATCTATGGCTTAAAAAATAGGACATATTGGGTTCTATAGCTTTACTTAGCAACCAGGCTACCACAGAAAATATTAGCCATCTACTGCGCGAAAATATTTGCCCAGTCAATCATGTCGCTTTCTAGACATAATCGCCCATGCATGTAAAACTATGGCGCTTAACTGATTGAGTTTACAATGACTACCGATTAAAATTACGCGCACACTATTTTAAGTTAGTGTTACACAAAAACTGAGCCAATTTGAAGAATATAGTTAAAAAGTTACATTTGTATCCCTTACTGGTATTTGTAGAAGTCAACTTACCTTTCAACATGTTAATTTTCTTTTGTCTCCCTGTAGGAAGGTGAACATTCAAGAGTGTAAGACTCATCTTCCTGATGTGTCCAACTAGCGTCCAGTTGGCAGACAAAAATAACTGAATACATATCCCTGTGTGGCCCAAAGACAAATGGTGGATATTGCGTTCTATATTTATGGAGCTCAATATACACACAGAAATTATCAGCCAATTACTTCTTACAGAATAGACTTGCCTGTAGCAGAACGGAATCTCCCAGGTTATTATTTAAACCGCACACCAATGAGCCTTGGTGTTTTTTTGTCTGTTAGACTCAACTTCTATTCTAGTTGATTACTGTCTAGTTATTCTATAAGATTCTTACAGCATTGTGAACCTGAAGTCTCTTGGATGTTAATCTCAACTGGGTTTTGAATAATTTATACAGAATACCTTAAAGTAAATTTACAAGTACATGTGTGGGTAAAAGAATTTAGACATATTTAAACGGAATGATTATTTTTATTTGAATTTCTAGGATAAAAAATTATCATTATTTATATTACTTATAGTTGAACCATTCAGATCTCTGTTCTTAAGATTCCAATTTTTCAGCCAAATATAACCTCCAGCCTTCTATTGTTGCTATTTAAATATTTCATCGGTTGTACACCCTGACCTTTGTCAGTTCTCTCTCAATCTATGGGGCATTCTGAGCAGTAGAACAAGAACATTCTACACCTGTAGATTAAATAAATGTCTCAGTTCAGTGTTCATTGTAAATCGATACACACCTGAAGAAGTCCGGGAGGAACAACAGTTGAAACGCCGTCATAACAACAGCAATGATGAGGAGAATAATCAAAATGTAAAATAATGTAAGGAATAATTGTGTCAATCTGTTTTCTGTACGATGTATATTTAGGTAAAAGTGGTGTGACACATTTTGAAAATTAATCAGCTTGAAGACAAAAACTTAACCTTTTAAGAAAATGTATTATTTAATGTTTAGTTGTTTAATGATTTTATTTCAATTACCGTGTTGTTTATTATTGTGACCAGCATGTTCATGAAAATATTTCTGTTTGTATACACACTAGCCTTCTTCAGGTATCTAGCGTTGAATTTGGTAATTTCGTCGTTTTTTAGAAGACATCCCCGATACAGTATGTTTGAGAAAACAACATCAATATTATTGTTGACTGTTTTGGAATTTAAGGCTTATCAAACCGAAACATGCATTTTTGATTGTAAAAATAAATGTTTTTCATTTTCTAATTTGTTGCGTGTGATTATTGTATTAACAATTCTTGGGAGATAACAAAGGTTTTTCAAGATATCATTTCAAATATTTAATCCATAACAAGTGGAAAGAATAATTGAATTATTTAAATTCCCTAGGTGTCGCTAATCAATATGCTGATATAGCAGAGAATCTCTCCGAAGAAAAAATACCTGAAGCATGGCTTTGTCAAATGACAATGCTCGTTAGGAATTCGCCAGTTCCGGGTTGAGAAATGCACATCAAAATATATATAACTTCTTTTTTTAAATATGTTTTATATTGTGCATGATAATAAAGCCTCAAAGACACAAGAGACTACAGAGTGTGGAATAATTAGGAACAGAAATATTAATCTGTAAAAATTTAAATGTAATTTCAACTTTATTAATGTTGGGTAGGATGACTGAAACCGGAAAGGAATTCTAAAAGCAGTTTCTGAAGTGCAAGGAAAAACCTATCAGCACAGTATTTCCTATTACAGTATTTCCTATTACATTTAACAGTACGTTTGATGATGCCTCGATGCCAATTTAGTACGGTGTTTAAATTTAAAATGTCGATGTACCATAACGATGATATCATCCGAACAGTTACTATGAAATTATCTATATAAAAATCACAGACAAGCAAACTTACGGTGACAAGTAAGTAACTGAAGTCGAGCTGCCAGATCAGAACCGATATTATCGCAGATAATTTGGATTTTATGAAGGTGTTCAACAGAAACACAGTACTATATGTGGCGGCAATATTATAAGAATCGACGAATACTAGACTTATAGAAATGTTAGACAGGTCTTATCGGAGATAAGCACCAGAGATCTTTTTATTAATTCCAAAATGAGCTGAAAGATAAATATTGTCTGTCTGAATTTCAGGGATGAAGAGGAGTCAATATTTATACTATTTATGTGTGCATTATTATCTTAATATTTGTTGTTATCAACATGTTCATAAAAGTAACTTATTAAATAATGGGTGAGTCAGGAATTATCTGTATATTAAAACAGACCGACAATCCCTGTAGGGCACAAAATGCTTATAACATTTTTTTAACAATCCCAAAAGTGGGGACAATCGATAGAATGTATATAGAGTAAATACAACATATCTTTTTGACATCACTGACATTCAGCATCAAATGACAAAACTATTGAAGTTTAGAATGTGCTTCAAGTACTTTTCCAGGTATGACACAAACTTTTCACAAATTCAAGAATAGAGAACTTGGAAGATGGTGGGAGTTAATAATTACCAGGTAATCAAATCTTGCTTTCATGAAGGCATTTCGAAAATTCAATTGTAACACATGGTATATCGCCAACTGTACTGGAATCAGATATCTCGGGGTAAGACTTTGATATAGTCTTACATTATCATCAACAACCCTTTGGTTATTAATACCATTTTCTAAAATATCAACGTCAATGTCCGTCGGCATGGGAAAACCTATAAGTAACCGTTGATTAATTTGGCAATGTTTAACCTAATGTGTGCTCTAAGTTTCAGCTTGCAATCTGTATTTTATACAATAGAGGAGAAATTATCAGCACACAAGTATTAAGGTGAATGTTACCAGCAGCATAAGGCTATATTATAATAATAATAATTGTTGATAGGTTGTTTTTGTTTAGTAGAATATCAATCTGAGTGCGTTATTTAGTAGCCAAATTTAAATGTTTTCGAGGCAATTTTATATTATTTATTTGGTTTTTAAGATGATAATAATTTTAGTGATACATGTCGTAATAATTAGTACCCACAGAAAAAATTGGATTCAATACACCCAGGTACTGGTCAAAAGATCCACCGCAGTGGATAGGTAATGTTTAGACCAGTACGCCCAGATCTCTTGTTCCCTGTTTAGGATGTGGTTTCCGGCTTTCTCTTTTCCAATATTTTCATTCTTTTTTTTCTCAATTGGAGTAGATAGACTAAACTATCGCCCGGTTCACACTCCACCCAAATTGATTGAACAGGTGAAGAGGCTCATCCCTTGTTCCCTGTTTCGGATGTTGTTTCCGGCTTTCTCTTTTCCAATCTTTTCACTTGTTCTTTTTTTTTTCTCAATTGGAGTAGATAGACTAAACTATCGCCCGGTTTACACTCCACCCATGTCTATTTGAACAGGTGAAGAGGCTCATCCGTTTTTCCCTGTTTAGGATGCGATTTCCGGCTTTCTCCTTTCTAATCCTTTCACTGTTATGTAGCCCCCTGCACATCAGTGGCGTTACCAACTTGTTCGGGGTTACATGATTAAAAGAATAAAACAAAACAAAATATCATTCCCAAGGTTATTTATACGTAAGTATTATCAAATTCAAGCAGAATTGGAACAGGGCTCACCGATTAACAATTTCGAGCCATTATTCTATACGCCATCCACATATCCAAGGTTTCTGCTCTTAGTATTCACCAGTGCTGGTACATCTATGTTCTAACCAGGCTTCACATTGCGTAACTTCGGCTATCGTACGGTAACCGGTGTTATAATGTGATGTTGCTGTCAAATTATTATTTCTTATTTGGTATGTTTTGCCCATATATTATACAAAAGATTTGTTTTCATAACGTAGCGATCAAGTTTCACTATTTGTATAGTTATGTAAATGTAGATACTGAGACGTTGGCATTAAATACTTGACAACGTTTTATACTAGAGAAAAAGCTGCTATATTTTTTAATCATAGACTAAACGTTAATATGAATTCGAGAGCACCTAAGCTAAAATAACTTAATTTCCAATTCTTCTATCTGATTAATTTTAGCACAATTTCCACGATTAAACAATTACTTCAGACAGTATAAATTTTATAATGTCATAGTATGATAACAAAGACATTTAATACTAGAATAGCCATTTTCATGAATAGTTTATTTTATTCATGTTTTTTTTTATGAACTACTAGTTCTTTCCATTTGGATACCCAAGTATTACGGCCTTAATCCAAACTAAAATCAGATTAGTACTTAAATATTGGTTTCAAGTGTTTAACGTTTCGCAAGGTAGACTGATAGGTAATAGTTTATTTTGATCATATCTATTATTGCGGCGAGTCTGAATAACTAAACGTTGATATTAAATTATCAATACACGTAAAACAAACACATCTATCTGTAATCTAACGTATATTCTAATGCTGAATGTTTTTAGACGTTCGCTAATTTTGGACATTAGCTGCAAAGCTACAATGACGAATCCAAGTGTTTGGGATGAGAAGCTACAGAAGCAGCTTAAGCATCTTCTATGAAGACGCCATCATAAATAAAGCAGTGTGACATACCATCAAGGGAGAAACAGTTCTTGTGGATGCTGTCATGTCGACCGTTAAGAAGAAAAAACCTTAAATGGTATGCCTATAACATAAGAGCTAATAATCTTCCCACGGTCAACCAAGAGTACCGGGTTGGGAAAATAAGAAGGTACAGTTAAAAAACAAAAACAAAAAAAACCAGGGCTATAAAAGTCGTAGAGAGTGCTCTAAGTTCATTTTCAGATTCATGAGACTAAGCCGATAAATTTAAGTAGGGCTAGTCACTTCTTTAAAAAAAATCTAAAAATGGGGTTAAAAGGATTATGATTCCGTGTTAAATCGGTTAATGTTGTAGTTTTGCTAAGTATTTCCTCCTCGTGCTTCAGATCTTTTTAATAATGTATTATTGAGCCCGGTTAAGCCAAACTTTCTAAAACTGATATTTCTTTTATTATTGTTGATGTATATTTAACCAAACTGCCAGTCATGTAATTGCAATTTAAGTGTGTATACCAGTTATTCCCAATATATGACTAAAATAAAATTAAGTTAATGCACGATTGAAAAATCTAAAATAATTCACCATAAAAAATATTTAAGATTACTCATGTATTCAGTGATAAAAACACATTTCTTTTAGATTACACAGCAATATTTTCTTACAGTGTAATCCAAGATATAAAATTTCAAGCAATTTTTACAGTATTTAGAAAAAGGAAAAGACTTTTCCTTTATAATAATCTGTCTCCTTAGTAGGACATAATTCATTCATTTTTTTCTGAGGGACTAATGAGAACATTACATGTTTCTGAGATGAATAAACGAGATCATGACTCATAAGTTTCAACTTTCCGGGAGTATTTGTGTGGGGGAATGCATTTGACTTGGACAGAATTTAAACTTGACACAAATCACACGTTCTTCCCCAATAAGAGCTACGCCACACGCACATCTGAACGCCTTTACATGCTCTCGGCTAAGTACATGTTATAATTTTCAGTAATTGCATCCCTATAATCTCCACATTTTTCTAATTCATGAGGGGTGCTTCGTAGAGTTCTAGCTATCTTTATCCCTATTCTATTGAGTTCATCTTGGAAATAACTGATTAGATATTGTATTTCCGTTGTCATTTTCAAGTGTGCTAGAGTCAAATATCACAGTTAATAAAGTACCTGAAAAAAATCCTCCTCCCCCAAAATTCACATTTAAACTTGATGTGTACTGTCCAGACTTTCATAAATGAGAATGTCTGCTAAGACGGCTACGCAAACCATGCTGCTCAGTCACGTTTCTATTCGATCAACACTCACAAAGCCCTACTGTGGTTTACACTGTAACGATTCTGAGTGGGAATTACTAATAACTCCTGGAAGATAGGGTATAATCTATTTTGAACAAGACCAATACACGCAAATTATCGGTCACACTGACTTTTGATTTTGTGTTAACAAAGCTATCGACGAACAAATCTTTCCAGCTAATATCTCTTACAGTACGTCAACCCACGAAGCACATTTTGCTGATTCGAACCTAAAACTCATTGTCAAGAATGAACATTTAATCACTCGGCAATACGCGTTCTACGCTTTGACATATTTCAATGTAAAAATGATGTTTATATCATTTCGTAAATTCGCACAAAATTATGGGGAAAGAATTCCGTGAAAAGACAAATTAAAAATAAAGGGTTTACAGCAAGGAGACATTTTCATAGTGGATTTAATCACAGAGACGTGAAACAACAGAAATTAGATTCGGCAGAAGAATGTTGAGCATAACATTGGCCGAACAATTATGCATCGACAAAATTTTAGAGAATAATGGAAACAAAAAGACACTTATCAGGAAAAGACAGTTTAAATCATTATGAGACAGAAAGAGGGTTTGGCAAATGGATACTCAGAGGACAGAATGAAAGCAAAAAGGACAGAGGAAAATAACGAACAACAAAACTAGAGAATTGTAAATTCTATGATGAAACAACTTTTTAAAGAGATAAAAATGCATTAATTACATTTTGGAAAATATCTATCCTTATTACAATGCTTCTTCGGATTTTCGTATCGCATATTCTTTCCCTTTATAGATATTTCCTGGATATTTAGACATTTTAACTAGCTTGATTTTGATTTCTTCAATTCACACTTGAAATCTTAAACTTTTCCTTTGGAGAAAACCATACATTTTATCTAATGTATATTAGTCCATTGCATTCGATTACCTTTATAATATAGGACTTTATGTAATACTTTTCTATGACTGCTATCAACACTGTTACATCTATATATCATGTGGTCGCTAATAATATATCATGGTAGGAATTCTAATTTTCTGAGGATTTCCTCTCTGTAATTTCAATAAGATTCTGGTTAACTTCATTTCATACTTTTAGCAACAAGTCTTAGAAAATTTTAACCCTGAATTTCAAAACTGTATAAAAAGGAACATTATACTTTCATACTGCTGATAAAAAGAAATAAAATTAGGGGAAAATCATACACGTCTAAAACTTGAAGGAAAGAGACCTATGCTAGTTCATGTATAAATATGTTGGAAACTGATAGTGAGAATGTTAATATATTTAACATGCTGTTATTCACTAGTAGTATAGCCTGGCGTTGCTCGGGTGTAATGAAATCTTGAAAAATAATCCATGGTCCTGGAGCTCAGACTCTTCGGACGTTGGCACGAAAAGCAAAAGTTGTTTCCAGTGAAAGCGAAACCGTAGATTTTAAAAAAATGAACGGATGTAAGTCAAATTTTGATTTCCTGGTATCGATATCAAATAAGTTCTTTTGTTGTAAACTGAATTTTGAAGGCTAAATATGTCCTCTGAGTAAATGGTATCATGGATGAGACTAAAAACTACAATTATATCTAAATAGAGCCAAACCCGAAGCAAAAACTAATATAAAAGGGCTGAAAAAATACAGATATACAGGACGATAAACAGACACACACACAAACATCTTGCCTTTCATATATATATATATATATATACATGTATATATATATGTCAGTCAAATTTTGATTTCCTGGTATCGGTATCTAATAGGTTTTTTTCGTCGTAAACTGAATTTTGTAGGCTAAATAAGTCATCTGAGTAAATGGAATCATGGCTGAGACTAAGAACTGCAATTATACCTTCTTAGAGTCAAACCCGAAGCAAAAACTAAAATAAAAAGGCTGAAAAAATAGACATACAGGCAGATAAACAGACGCACACACAAACATCTTGCCTTTTATTATATATATATTATCGATTTTCTGCACTGTTGTAAGAACTGCAACCTTGAAACTTCTGAATATCGTTTCTTATGTCTTTGTCTATGAGTGTATCAAATTTGATTAAAACCGGACCACTCTTTCTATAACCCGATTTTTTCGATTATCGATATTTATCGGGGGTACCTCGTCACAAAACCTAGCTAAGAACACTCACAGACGCTTATCGTACAACTGTGTATATTTTCAAGAAAATCGGTTCAGCCGTGTCGGAGTCTATAGGTAACGGACAGACACAGACACACACACAGACACACACACACAAAGTTCCATTATAAATAAGTTTAGATTAGATGATCACTATGCTAAACATGTATTATCTCTCAGAAATTTTTTGCTTTATATTAAATGTGAATGAATTGCTGGTGTAATAGTTATCAATATCGAAAGCAGATTTCATATTTCGGCATAGTCTACTGTATTTCACTTTCAAATTGATATCATTGTGAAAGGAAAGAAACCTTCTTTTCAAGCCTTTTGCGAAGAGTTAAATAACCTATTTGATAGCGCTCTCTAAAAGAATGTAAATTATGTATTCCAAAACCTAGAGAAAAAAAAATTCCTTAATCTTTTCAGAAAACATATGGCAATTCACAACTAATGAAGAGTAGTGATCTGGACAGAGATTTGTCCACCCATATCCAGATGGAACATTGTAATAAATTATGAAAGAACTGAACAGATGTGCGTAATCTTATGAATAGTTGTGCGAAGATTTGTGAATATAATCATGGCCTGGCATATTTCAACATTTACTGAAAAATTTTTAAGGCTCGAAAATCATGGTATATGTTTATTTGTGAGATAAATATTGCCGATAATTTTAAATACATATTTATATTTTTATTGATTTAAATGATATTTTTAGTCGATATCGAAATTTTAATAGATGTTTCTTTTATTTATTAAACACTATATACATATATATTTTTGTCTACCAGCCGTAATATTCGAGAAATTTACGGCGCAGTTTTTACTTGAATAATTATCTCAATAATTACTTAAACAAATATAATTAATGTAGATATATGTTATTACGTATTTGACTTTTATTAAGTGATATTTAGTCTGGCATATAATCAAAATAATAGTGAATCTTTAGAAAATCTATCCCATTTTAATATAAATGATTGTTTGTTTTCAAAAGAGCTTGTTAGCTATCATTCTCTGACAGTTGCCCTGCGAACTACTAACCGTTGCCATAAGAGAAATGTGCTGCTTAGCATATAATAAAAATATATAATAAAAATTCAAAAATGCATCTCGTTCCCTTGTACCAGCCATTAGTGCTAGTTTTTATATCTTAATACCTCATTCGCACAGTACGAGCAGGTGTTGTTTCCTAGCCAAATTGACCTCTTCCATCCCACGCCATCCCCTCTGACACAGCACGTAAAGACTCATCGTTTTCTCTCCGTCGTTAATTTCCCACCACAAAACCGAGGTATTGTTCATACCCGGATGCAGTCATATCGATAATCATTATCGATTTTTTTTTATTCCTCTCGTGTAGACCATCCTCGAGAAATTTGGAACTTTGCTCTACCTGAAGAGGAAAGAGTATGAGTGGGGAGTGGCAATATGTTATGCCAATAATGTTACTTTTGCACATCTCAGCTGAGCTGGTCATCTTCATAGTCGATATTCAGAGCCGGAGATAGAGTGGAAATTCATTGCTCTCAAACGATCACAACCCATATACGCACAGACATTCACATATGCTATGTCAAACGTGCAATAATAGATGATAGCAGCAACTACTTCTCGAAATTTTGCAAAAGCATCGCAGAATAACAATTTTTGAGTATGTCAGTTATAGAAATCACCGTGTTCTGAAATTTTAATAGGGGTTGAAAAGAAACTTACGTTTAATTTCGAAGGTACACCGACACATATTATTTTGTTTAGGCAGCGCTTAAAAATAGTATAATTAGTTTTATAGTACATTACATAAAAATATGGTTTTAATGATATCAGGTGTAGTACGGGGGCCTTATTACAAAGATGCAGAGTACAAAAGAGCCTTCGAATTGAAGCTGGCCACCCAATAATGCTTCCTTTAATTCCTGGATTACAGGGTTGAATCACGACTCTCAGTAACAATATGGCGTTCAGGAGAGAGATTTAGTTTGTCATAAAGACGTCAAAAGTAGTGGTTATTAGTTTGATAGCAGAGTTTATAGAAATATGTTTATATATATATATATATATATATATATATATATATATATATATATATATATTTATTTATTTATTTATTGATTGATTTATTTATATATATATATATATATATTTAGTGTATCGAGGCAGCAAATAATTTTCTAAACATATACCGTTCAATATAAGAGACAATGAATGTCTATTATGTTTAATCATGAGCCGTTCTAAACGTCGTATTCTGGCTTTAATTTCAGTTGAAAATAAAGACAAAAATTCTCCAACATTTGGATAATGCTTGGATAATGTTGGAGAATTTTTGTCTTTATTTTCAACTGAAATTAAAGCCAGAATACGACGATTAGAACGGCTCATGATTAAACATAATAGACATTCATTGTCTCTTATATTTAACAGTATATATATATATATATATATATATATATATATATATATATATATAGTCCTGCCGGGTTGCGCACATACTTTAATGATTTATCGAGTTTTAGGCCGACAGGTGAAAATAAAATAATTTTAATGTTTCATAAATAAAGGAAGCGTCTACTCATATAATAGTATCCACTAAATATAACGTTTAAATTGAGAGCAATAGAGAGAAGTTCTGAGTGAGGGATTCATTCTTCTAACTGTGTGGCGTATAAATCTACAGCCTCTCAATGCTAGCTTTGCTGCTGTGGTTTTACGGTATGAAACTGCGAGACACATTCATTCATCTCATCAATTATTTGCCAGTCAGTGCTACAGAAACCGCACTGACCAGCAATTAAACCTTTACTTGATGGTGGAGTAGAAACGGATCTATATCAATCTTAAGGCTATTTGCGCGAAAAGTGGAAGCAAAAGCTTAGGTTGCAATTTGAACTCGGTATTAACTTTCTACTTCCCGTGTCTATAAACACTATGTCGTGCGCACATACATTCCTTCACAAAAATACTTTTTTAATACACGTCATTTCATGTATTAAGTCCTTGTATACTTGCGTCATCAAAATATATCAATGTTTTCCTGTTGTCAGGCAAGAACGATTTCAGTACAAAGAATAGTTTATTTAGTTTTATATTACAGCGCTTAATAATAAGATAATTATTTTTATAGTACATTACATAAAAATATAGTTTTAATAATATCAGGTTTAGTACGGGGGCCTTATTACAAAAATGCAGAGTACAACAGAACCTTCGAATTGAAGCTGGTCACCCAATAATGCTTCCTTTAATCTTGATTAAAGGGTTGAATCACGACTCTCAGCAACGATATGGCGTTCAGGAGGGAGATTCAGTTGGTCATAATGAAGTCAGAAGTAGTGGTTATTAGTTTGATCGTACAGTTTATAGAAATATGATGTTTAATTTTATAATACATCCTATAAAATAATATAATGGTTTCTTTTATAGTACACATGGATGTGTGAAGTGGTGCAGTAGATACCGGCTCAGAAATCGAGAAACTGCGCTCAAATTCCAGTTGATTTCGTTGCATTCAATTACGCGCAAATTCCCCGAAGAAGGATGTTAATCCTGTGACACTCGACCCGGCTAGCTCGTTGTCCGTGGTCCGGACACTGCTGCGATGATGATGACCGGAACCTGAGGGGCCTGATGCTGTCGAAATGGCAGCAATTATGACGAAGCTTTTGGGGCGCTATTCGTAATGATTTCTTTACAGCAGCTGGTCCTGAAGACGTCTATTACAACGACGAAATCTCTGCCCAAGTTGTGTGCTTTTGATCTCAGAAAGTAATATTGAAAAACCTGGTAGCCGTCCCTCCACCATATCAAACTAGACCGGACACTTGTGTACACTTGTTTAAAAAAAAAAATACGGCATCAAAAAAATAAACAAGTTCGAAGACGCCTGGGTGAGTTACGAAAGAAATTTATATATATATATATAAATTAAAAACAGAATATAAAATCGCCGAATTTTATAGTTTACAACGGAATCGGAGCTTTCAAATATTCTCAAAAATAAGTCCTTTAGAACTTTCGTCAAAAATAATAGGAGCTTTCAAATGTTCCAAATAAAAATATGGATTTTCGAAGTTTCGTTAAAAATAATCAGAGCTTTCAATTTTAAAAAATAATCAAAATTTTCAATTATAAGAAATAATAAGAGCTTTCAATTTTCAAAATTAATCAGAGCTTTCAATTTTCAAAAATAATTAGTGCTCTCAATTCCCCAAATAAAAACATGTCTTTTCAGCTTTTAATCAAATTTTGCAGAGACGGCAGCGACTAATTGTGATGAACGCGGCGGGAGGGGGTCGTCTTGGTCTTTGTCGTCTGACAGCTCTGAAAAATACACGAAATCTCATTTTTCTCAATGAGTCTCGACTTTTATAGCTGTCCCCAATTCTCTCGGGGATTCTATGCAACTCAAAGCTTTGACCTATGAGATTACTTTCCACCCACACGATGTAAGGGGGAGTTACAGCTCAACGAATGAAATATCAACACCTCACATGACGTAATGCCTTTATATCTTCTTCCTTTCAATTACATCATCTATTTTTCTGGCGTTAGAATATGTTCTCATGAATAATTTTGAGCATTTAACCTAAACTGACCTCATCAACGTTGATGACAAGCTTAAAACCATATTCCAGCTAAAGCTTACTTTTAGATTATACTAGCGGACAAAACTTCCGCTTTATATCACAATAATGTCAATGGCCGGCGATATGTTGACCCCTAGTTGCAGTTCAAACACCTGAAAAAGTGTTTTGATCAATTCACTAGCGAGTTTCCAAGATTTAAAAAAACATATAAATTTGCAATATACATTTCTTTTTTTGCAAAATTTCTTAGCCGCGTTCATATTGCGATCGACGATAAAAAATTTTATCATCTATTTAACTTATTTTCCTCTCCACTCAAATCGCAATCTGCAAAATTAACACTACCACAAGTAACAATTTCCGTTGTATTAAATCAATAATGAATATATCCATGTGGAAATAAGGTTACAATCCTTCGCTTCTCTCTAAGGGTTAAATAGCCTGACATATCATGTAATATAGCCTTCAATGGCAACCAGTCTGCTGTAGAAACTAATGTCAAACTATTACGGAAAAAATTTCTACCAAGTCACTCATGGCTCTTTAGTGACAAGTTCGCTTAAGTGTGTACCACGGATGGCATTTAACTAACTGACTGGTTTAAGTAAATTGATTATTAGTTTTATAGCAGAATAAAACGCATGCAATCATCTAAAATATCTATTTATCGAACTAGGAATTTCTTGGATTAAACGGATAAGGTAACTTTCATATTCGGCAGAGTGACAATTCTGATTATTGGCAGAAATTTGCTTTTCTGTAGTGCTAATATTTCTTATGTATTTGCCGCACTACATTATTTAATGGCATTGACTAAGCGCGGCGAACGGACTATAAAACTACCAGAATTATCAAATTATTACACTAGAAGTGATTTTAAAAAGCACACATGTACATTTCTGGGGACTGAATGCTATATACGTTAGAGAGTATTATTTAACTGTTACGTAGAAAGGATTTTTGAACAAAGTGTTGTCTCACATGATTGAAATCTCTGATAACTTGCTGCCAATTCCAAAGTGTTAATGTATATTTTGGAAACTGAATTGTATATACGTTGGAGATAATATTTAACTGTTACGTAGAGTGGATTTTATAATATTGAACAAAGCTTTCTCTCATATTAATAAAGTCTGTGATAATTTGCTGTCAATTCTGAACTGGTAATATATATACAAGATACTTGAATATTTAAAGCTAAGGTTAAAGACAAAAAATATATAAAAGATAAAGAAAAAACGAACATTAATACCAAAAAAATACAACATTTTCACATGGTGTTAATGAAGGTAAGATAAGGAATACTTATTTCGGGAAAGAAAAAATGAAACCACGCTATCATAAATTAGGAAAGCTTATAAATATATGGAAGAATGGTAGACTTTGAAAAAACAGTAGCTACTCTAGCATCTACGCATCGTTCATTCAGTAATTAATTAGAACACCTTAACTGGCGTATGTATACATGGATTATCACATGCTACAAGCCTGCCTCCTTCTAGCGAGGTAGAATCGCCGACTGACGCCAATGCAGTCTGCTTTCAATCCTGGGTAAAACAATCGGATATCTAAACGTACTGGTGAGCTGTGATACAGCAAAATAGATCTGTCTGCGGAAGAATATATATATGTAAAAATATATTTTCCAAGTAAAAGTGGAGTTGTCGGTTTGCACACATTAGATATTTGTAGAGCGTTGTATTTTGCCAAAATTTGCTTTCAAGCATTTTTCTGTCATAGGTTTGAGACAGGAAAATACAAGGGCAGTTTCAAAATAACAAAAGCATGATAAAAATTGTAAGTATACATCTTTCTCTCTCTCATATATATATATATATATATATATGTTGTGAACACTTCCGTGTCAGCCATTGCTGAACACCGATAAGTAGCAAAAATTGTGTAAATCGCTTTAGTGTGAACCAATTCACTGTTTTGTCTGGTTCACACTCTACATTACATTTACAGGCATTAAAAGCAGGACCCCTTCTCTCTGCAAACAGATCTCCATATCATTACTATATAATACCTGCCCGTACACTCTCCATAATTTTTCCCCAATACATATATATATATATGTGTGTGTGTGTGTGTGTGTTCAAACTGCAGTTCCAAATATATATATATATATATATATATATATATATATATTATTGTAATGAATATTTAGGTTTATTTTATTTCCTTATAAATGTATTATAGATGCATTTTACTTTTGCTTTTAATAAAAATTATGTCTTTTAGTACATTTTTCTGCTGATGTCCGTTCTTGTCTATTTATCTATCCATATATGCCCGTTAATGTATGTATGTATGTATGTATGTATCTATCTATCTATCTATCTATCTATCTATCTATCTATCTGTCTGTCTGTCTTTCTCCGGTATGTATCTATCTAATCTATTTCCGTTCGTGTCTATCTGTCTCTCTCCGTTATCTATCTATCTATCTATCTATCTATCTATCTATCTATCTATCTATCTATCTATCTTAGCTATTGGGCGTATATAATAAAATACACGCTAAAAAGTCTGCTTGCTTCTACCGAGCACCCCATAGCTCAGAGGTAGTATCGCCAACTGATGCCACTTCGGTCGGGTTTCAATCCTGGGTTAAAAGCAATCGGAGTCTAACCGTACTAATGAGCTGTGATACAGCCAAACAGATTTGTCTGCGGATGACTGTATATATAATGTATCTGTATCTTCTATAAATACTTTCACGGCTTCTGTTCCATCTGCTTAACTTTATGGTGCTCCCTCTGAATTTACTCCAGCTACTAGATTAGCAACTAGGTCCCACCCTTTTATAGTGAAACCGATCACATGTTACAGCAAATTCTACTCCCTCAACTTCTTTTCTCACACTTTCCTGCTGTAGAATTCTCTTCCGTATACTGGCTTCAATGACAGTTACAACCTCCAAGAATTTTAATGCAATGTCAAATGCAATCTCTTATCTCATTGATTCACAATCTCTTCCTGACAAACCCTGTATCATGTTCTTCTCCCTTTTCATCCTACTCTCTTTAAATAAGTTTTCTCATCCTTCCATTATCTATTCTCTGACACCCCCTGTAACTTGTCCATCCTTTAAAACATTCTTGTCTTCTGTAACCCCCTGCGCACCAGTGGCAGTACTGCCAAGACTCTCGGAATAATAAAAATAAATTGTAGCGATGGTCACGGTACTGCCTTGCTTAGCGTGAAATGATTATAAAAATGTGTTTATTCATATGTGTGTATGTTAAAAATGACATGTAAAAATTGGAATTTAATATATGCGCGGTGTTTTGCTGGGTTTTCTAAATAAATTTATTCCGTTGATAATACTTATCTACTCCATTACTTCATACTGAAAACGTTGAATCAGAAACGATATATTTGTTTTGATAAGCTGAATACACAAAGAACATTATTCGAAACGACGTTTGTCTTCTGATCTTTCTTCTCAGGAAGCGGGAAAGAGATATGACAGAAGTGATATGACAAGGTCAGAGGCATGATAACATTATCTCTATACAACTAGATGTTAATTCTCGAAGTAGTCGTTTGGATTAACAATGGAAGAAATATTATCGATCGAAATTTGCAATCAAATCTTCGTAGCATCGTTAATAAAATTACATACAAAATAAATTTTCATAGAATCTAATTACAAGCAGGTTAAATCAGACTGAGAATCAATTATGGAAAATTTATTCCGTGTGATTTGCAATGATAATAATCGTTCAGTTATGAGCCATACGTAAAAGACGCTTGGGTAATCATGTCTCGAAAGAGATATGACTGAGCGGAAATTTTGTCGCAGTTGGTTGCCATTACTTTCTGTAGTAGACTGGTCTCCAAACAAGGCTAGACAATACAATCTATCTTGTATTTAACCCAAAGCTGGCGTGAGAAGGAGTGAATTCATATCTTTTCCTAAGGTATTTCCGCGTATGTGAATGCAACGTATTCAACTAGAATTCGAACTCGTCTCTCCGATTACTCGTTCTGAACCAATATCCACTGCACCACAACCCACAACCCAATACTAATAATAATAATAATAATAATAATAATAATAATAATGGATTCAACCATAACAAATCTTGTAACGATTTTGCCATGCCATCTTGCAAGATCTCTAGTTAAACAGAAAATACATTACGTCAAGCCCCGAATCGCTTAAGCCAATGTAGTCGTAGGGTACTATATTTGTAGCTGTGTAACTAGTTAGGTGTATAGTGCAAGATAGCCCATCACGATATATAGTTTCGTTGATCATTAATTCAGAATTTCCCTTCGCATCGATTAATTGCTGACCAAGTCTAATGATTCTTTTTAAACCATAGATTAAGGAAGATGTATTCAGATCATTTTAAATGACATTAGTACGCAAAAAACAAAATTGAATCAACCACAATTGAAACCGAACTTGCTAACTTTTTTTCCACGATAAAAAAAACGATACATTATGCGCGCACCGACAATAAAGATATATATGGTTTCAAATTCGACTTAAGATGCATTGCCTCGATCATGCAATAAATACAGCACTATTATGGCGCTAAGGATTTACGTGAATCGTAACCATGATTCTGATAGAAGCTAAATATCTGATTCGGAAATGTAAATATGTGCGTTGTGGTGCAGTGGATATCGGCTCGAAGCAAAAAATCAGGAAGCCGATTTCGAATTCCAGCTGAATTCATTGCATTCACTTACGCGCAAATACCCTTGGGAAAGGTATTAATCCGTCTATTCCTTCCAGTTATGGGTTAAATAACAGGACAGATTGGGTTCTATAGCTTTGGTCGGCAACCAGTCTACCGCAGAAAGCAATGGCAACCTACTGCGGGATAATCTTCTGCCCAGTTACTCATGTCTCGAAAGAGACATGATTGCCCTAGCGTGTATCACGTATGGCACTTAACTGACTGAAATACATCATTCATAAACAATGTCTTTTTTTTTCAAATTTATCATATAAATTGACATAATTAATATCAATATGAAGTAAGTAGGTAAAACCATGTGGTATGAAAAGGAATGCACCATATACAATAATATCGCATATATTTTTACTAATAATGTTCAACCTGTATAAGGCCCAAGGACCATAAGAGCTAACGCGTTCCAGAGTAAAAATCAGAGTATATCGGGATATGTGGGAAAGATAATGGTTGACCCTCGATTTGAACAGGTTAAGATTCTATTAATTGTGGAAGTATCCTTTTGTAATTCGGTTCCACATAGTAGCGGTTCGTGAGAAAATGCTGCTGCTGGAGTCGATTTAAATCTCACGAATGGAATACAGAGCAAATGTTATTGCTTCCATGCAGCGTGTTTGGCATGACAGGTCTTAGCCAGGAAAGTTAGAAGTGTTGAAACTAAGGAATGTAATTCATCTGACCAATTTCGTTGTTTATAGAGAGAGACTTGTGAAGTTCCGTCTGTGAGAATGTATTTGTATGTTAGAAACTAGTCTCTCGCTAAATGGAAGTGGATACGTTTGGGCTCTATTGAGACCGGGAAATGAAGACTCTACAGTCCTTTTCCATTTATGAAAATATTTCTACTTATTAAGTCTTACCTCTCCCTTGTAAAGGCAGAGGATACCACGACCTGTCAGGTCCATATGTATCGGTATCAATGTCAGCCGATATGTTGTTAAAGGAAAAGACGTTGCAAAAACTGTTTCCACAATTAATGTCTTGACAATAATAATCTAAGTGAGGAGAATTTCACAACAGCCAGATTTAACGAATCTGACAAAGAGGATCAGCTGAATGGAGCGACATATTTACGATGAAAGGGGATATGACAAAAAACGTTTGTTCTCTATAAGAGCGTAGTTATTAGTTGGCAAAAACTAAGGAGCATTCGAAAAATAAGGGTACCTCTAACACCGGATCAAACCGTTCAACACCTCTTTGCTGTGTTTTTTAACCGAACATAAGTTGCCAACTGCTACAATCGTTTCGGGCTTTTATTTTGTGAGTAAAGAGATTTTTTTAATCATTAGAAGAAGGTGCATTCGGATAAAGTACATAGTGTTTTGTTTAATTTTTTCTACACGTATGTGCGTTGTGGTACAGTGGATATCGGCTCGGAACGAGAAGCCGGGGAGCCGAGTTCGAATTCCAGTTGAATCCATTGTATTCACTTACGCGCAAATACCCTTGGGAAAGGTAGTAATCCGTCCCTTCCTTCCAGTTATGGGTTAAATAGCAGGACAGATTGGGTTCTATAGCCTTGGTCGGCAACCAGTCTACCGCAGAAAGCAATGGCAACCTACTGCGGGATAATCTTCTGCCCAGTCAGTCATGTCTCAAAAGAGACATGATCGCCCAAGCGTGTATCACGTATGGCACTTAACTGACTGAATGGAGCTGTAAATAAAACTGATAATTTTCCTGCATCTTTTACGATGGATCGTTTGTACAAATTTTACTAGAGCTATAGGTTTTGTTTATGTCCTAATGGATTCCAAGTATTATAAGTAAGTATCTAACTACTTACATCCAATTTTTTAAAAGATGGGAATACTATTTTTAAAAGATTTGAAAAAGAAAATGACAGAAGATACAATTTCGAAGCTCTCTGATCTTCTTATGATTTGTGTCGCTTTGCAGAAACACATTTTTTCATTTACGTAGAAATAATAAGTTTTGAAAGAAATTTGCAATACAATTTTAGCAACAAATATATGACACTTTGTCTAAGATTTCGTTCTGCCATAACGCACTTATGGAACGAACGCGTAGTTTCTGCTTGTTACATATTTTTCACAAATTTAAAAAAAAAAACATAAATTCAATATGACGCTTGTCAGCAAAACGTATCCAGCTGCATTAGATTCTCTCCATAAAGAAAGGTAAAGAAAGAATTCAACTGAGAGATTCGCTTCCGAAATTGTTTCCAAATAATTAAGTTGCGTATGCTCTTGAAACATAATATTACTATCAATTGGCAGCTATTAATCTCAGTATTTTATTTATTATAATAACATTTAATAAACATTATTGAATAAATATTTTATACATCTTGATTTCTCTCAGATTAGGTGTGATAAAGCTAAACTGATTTAGGTTTCATCACGTGAAAAAGAAAAAGAACGAAATTACAAACAGTATTCTGAAAAAATCGGTATATGTTCGGGTTTTGGTCATTTTTCTGACAGACCAAAAATGTTATGTCATATGATTTTGTAAAGATAGTCGTGATTTTTAATGTTCAAACTGCGGCAGCAGCATTTAATGTCATTGTACATTGAGGTTGTAAGCGCGAATCTAGGAAGAAGCCTTAATTTAATGTCTTTGCTTTTACGTACATGATGGAAAGAACGCAGATAGAAATACAATGAGAAAGTAGCGTAAAATGTTACCCTTTTCAGTATTATATATACTTGACACTCTCGTGGTTTTCCAAAAAAGAAGGACCGAATAACCGGACTAGACGCACATGATGTAATTATCGTGATGAATTCTTGTGTAGTGTAGTGATAACAAGCAAGCGAGGGACCGGCTGTTTGCCCTCAGAGATCCAGAAAGCAAATGATCAAAACTTGTCTTTGTGCATCTGGAATCCACCCAGAAGTTCCGGAGGTAAAACAAAAAATAAATAGATATCAAATTCCTTTTACAGACCTGTAGCGTAACTCTGTATCCTGATTGGTCAGCAAATACCAAAATTCAAAATACACCAGTGAAACGGTTTTAAGGTGTGTGGGATACGACTTCCGATTTAACTGATTCCAAATAGATTTTCACTTGTTTTTGCAAAATGTAGCCTAGCGTTTTGGGGACTGCAAAATCTCTTTGTCGTGTCTCTGCTCGTATAGCGGCCGCTTTTTCATCAATGCACGGTTCTTCCGCATCAATTGATGTTGATAGTGACTTTTCTTTATGGTTTCGATCGTTTTGCGCTGCTCATAATAAACTACACCATGCTGATTCCACTAAATGCAGAGCAGAAGCTTCGAACCATGGGTATTAAGCATTGTCACCGATGTTGATGCATGACCGGGCTTAGCCAATATTTTCTACGCTTAAGGTTATCGTAGTGTATCCACTTTTCATCGCCAGTCACGATATGATGCAACTCTCACGGTACGCAACATTATTGCTTTTCAATCATTCCTAATGCTTTCAAAATATTTTTCCCAAAATTTTATGGGTGCAGTAGGTGCTGAAGACGAAAGACTTCGAACGGTGTCTTCACCCTGCATTTTATTATTTCTATATTAGATGCACTCGCTTTGGGGCCATGTTGTTGCTTTTTTTTTTCAAGCCTTGTAGGAAATTAATGAAATGGGTGATCGATTTATCAGTGTAAGAAACTACGCACCCTCTAAAAGTTTTTTAAATATTGAATTTTTCCCATTTTATGTTTTTTTTTTAATCTAAAAGTTTAGATTCTAAACGATAAGAATGCAGTGAAAAAATTTTAAAAAAAGTAACAAAAATTACACGGGGGCAGTGTCAGTCGTACAGGTCCGCTCAGACCATAATTAGTAGCAATATTTCAAAGCATGTACTCATGATAAATTTATGTCTAAATTTGTAAGAGAGATTCTGAAGAACCAATAGACCAACTTCTCTAGCAAATGTCTAACAGTTGATTCAGCAAAATCTTAGTAGAAAATGATATCTCAAGAAAACGAAACGTCTCGTTCTTAATGATACAAGACAGTAAAGAGTCTCTCATAAGATGTGAGATAAAGATGTTAGAGTTGTTAAAATTAAAAAGCCATTAATTACCTCAAGTGCCAGTAGCATGATAACATATTATGAACAATATTTTCTCCCCAATGTCTTGAATATCAGTTACAAATTTACGAGTAAGTTTTTTTTTTAGTTACATTCTTGGTTTTAATACCAAATCAGCCTAGATATATCTGACCGTAAATTGTTTGATATCAGAATAGATACGCTTCAATTTTCGATAGCAGACTGTAACAGATTGCGCAAGATATTCCCACAGGGTAAAAAAGATCTAAGACTTCGTATAATCGGAAAATATTGTTGTTTTTACAGCAGTTATATATATCAAACGTTATATTTTAGGGTAAAGCTATGTTTGAAATAGACAGTTTTAAAAAATATTTAAACCTTATATATTATGTTTGACGGTCTCACTAACAAAAATGTGATAGAGTGTGTATCAGGATGTAAATAATTTTACCAATTTGGAGGCAGGTTTCTTGCACAAAAACATGAACAAAAGTCCATACAAAACTTTTTCCCCCAAATTTTATAATACACACACACACACACACACACACACACACACACACACACACACACACACACACACACGTATATATATATATATATATATACGCATCGCTCATTCGATAATGAATTGGTGCACTCTATATATCGGGCGTGTTTATACGCGCTAAAAAGCCTGTCTTCTTCTACCGGACGCTCGTCGCGTAGGGGTAGAATCGCCGACTGACGCCGATTTCAATCCTGGGTTAGGAAGAGAACGGAGTCTAAGCCGTACTGATGAGCTGCAATACAGCGAGATCTGTCTGCGGATCACTATAGTATATATATATATATATATATATATATATATATTTCGATGGATAAATTCTCGTATAAATTAAGCAACAACAAATATAAAACTCGCATCTCATTATAGCATATATATTCTAAATTTTAAATTGATTCAGTCAAGGTTTTCTTAGCTGCTATACCTTTTTAATCACAATTAAACTCATCCAACTTGTTTCCCAATCCTCTGCACTGCCCTCAGTTTAACTGTACCTCTTTCGGCATTCATTTTATCGGGTTTTGCTGATTTCTCCCTCATGGAGAATGATTCTTTTGGATTTATTTAAGGGAAGGGTTCCCAAGTCCTACTCTGTGTAGAATGGTTGCCAGCCAAGGCAATAGAACCCAATTTGTACTGTTATCTCACCCATATCTGCAAGGAAGGTATGGATTAAAATGTTTCCTAAGGGTATTAGCGTACAAATAACTGCAGGAGATTCAACCGGAATTCGAACACGGATCCCTGATTTGTCGTTCTGAGCCGATAACAACCTGCATCACAACGCACATCCATTCCGAACGCTGACAGCACCAGGCATTTCCAAGCGTTCACCCATTTAAATACAATTCATGGTCAATGTTGCTTAACTTCGATGATCGAAGAAGAACCGGTGAATTCAACGGGATATGACCGTAAACAGATTGACTACTAAACACTCTAAAATTGGAGCTTCCGGTGCGATGCAATTGCTAAGCAGTACAGCATGCCCTTTCCAGATTTCTGGAAGAGGTGAATTTCGTCATGGTGCAATTTTTTTCACAAACAATAATTAACTGAACCTATTATACTGTGTACTCGATAAAAATGAAATGATATGAAATAGCAACAATTTACACCATATATATATATATAACAATAAGTGTAATTATATCGGAGTCGTTTCCCTATTGTTCGGATTTGAACACGGAAAAAGAACTAGTGGAACGTCTCGATTTGATATTCCTTCGAAAGCGACATCAAAAGATAGCAAACACTTTGCACACTTGTATTACTCTCAAATTTCGGAGGTAAATATCCATGCAATCCTCTCATTTCAGACGCTTTTTAAATGTTCACAATGATGCACAACGTATATCTGCATTCATTGTTATAATTCAGTAATTCAGATTTACTGTTTTATCGATTATTTACTTAAAGGGTTTTAACAAAATCAATATATTCTAATCCGTATGTATAACGATGTTTTATTCTGTATTGCTCTCCAACAGAATACATCCCAATAACCAATCTATTCTGATCTTGTAAACAAAATTAAACTTTATCTCCAAATTTAAATTCTTAGATAGTTGACAGCTCTATTACTGAAATAATAAATGAAATATATAATAGTAGGGTTTCTACCAGATTATCTCAGCAAGTCTGTCTTCATTGCACTACCTAAGAAGCCAGGAGTAGACGAGTGCGAACTCTACAGAACCATCAGTTTAATGAGCCATATAACAAAACTGATCGTCCGAATCCTGATGAATAGAGCGAGAAGCAATATCAGGTCAGAGATAAGACAAAAACAGTGTGATTTTGTTAAAGACACGGGAACAAGGAATGCCATATTCATGATTAGGGTGCTCTCCGAAAAGGCAATACAACTGAAGAATGACTTATAATTGTACTTTATTGATTATGCGAAGGTGTTTGACAAAATACGCTACAAAGAACTGATGGAGATGCTCGGCAGCCTGAATATATTTAGGAAAGGAAAAACTTGAGAGTAATACAGAATCTTTACTGGCAGGAAACCGCTTGTATACGGGCAGGTAATGAATTTAGCAAATATACAAAGATAGAAAAGGGCGTAGAACAAGGACGTGTCTTTTCTCCGGATCTGTACAACTTGCACAGCGAGAATATTTTGAGGACTCTAGAAGTTATGCCTGGATTCATAATCGGAGGCCACATTTGAAACAGCCTAACGTACGCAGATGATAAAGTGCTGATAGCAGACACAGAAAGGAAACTACAAGATCTCTTACAGAAGGTAGCAGAAGAAAGTAACAGAAAAGGACTAGAAACAACCTGCCGAAAACTGAATGCATGATCATCAGTAAAAAGGGCAGTCCAAAATGTCAAATACAGGTCGGGGATACCAGAATCAAGCAAGTACAAAAATTTAAATACCTGGGAAGCGTTAAAAGAGAAGATGGAAAGTGCGACACACAGATCCGAATGCAAATTGACATGGCAAAAGAAGCATTCCAGAAGTTGAGTAAGGTATTAGGAAGAGAGTACTGGATTGCTGCGTGATGTCCGCTCTTCAATATGGCAGTGAATGCTGGACAATACCATCAAAGATGAAGGTAAAACTTGAAGCAAGTGAAATGTTGTTCTCCAAAAAGATGCTGCGAATATCATGAATCGAGCATGTAAGCAAGGATAAGGTCATGGAAATGATGGAAACAAAAGAAAATTAATACTTAGTATCGGGAAGAGACAGCTGAAGTTCCTGGAACATGCAACGAGGAAGGAGGGCCTGGAGAATCTTATACTAACAGACCAAATAAAGGGAAAAAGAGACAGGAGAAAGCAACGGATAACTTATTTGAAAGACCTAATCAGGTGGATGACAGAACGAGGATTGCAAGGTGTAACAGAAGGCCTGCTCAGAGCCACTAGGGATAGGGAAACGTGAAAAGCCATGATCGCCTACGTCCTGAAGGGACAGGGCACATAAAAGAAGGAGATTCTCATATTTCTACCAGTGAATGATATGGATTTCCTTACATGTCCCACCATTTTACTGTGAAACAGATAAGATGTAACCGCAATTTCTACTCCAAGACAGAAATTTTAATAATTCTTAAAAAGAAGAAACTTTTTAAGAATTATTAAAATTTCTGTTTAAGGGAATAACTTCATGGAAATTTTTCATTTAGAAAATATCTGAATGAATATGACTAGAATGTTTTGACAGTGATGCTGAACAGGTGAAGGCAATTTGAACTCAGTTCTGTTATTCTAATAAATTTATTTAAGGGGGTGACAGTTCTATAGAATTATCTTGATACTCATAAAGAATTACCTGATTGAGAGTTATTAATATTTCTTAAATGACCTTTTCAGCCACACTATCAAACCATGCTTGAAAATTGTTGTATCAATATTTACCGAATACAAGTCTCGTGAGACACTCATATTAGTGGGTTATGAATGCGGTTGGCGATATGAATGTAAGGGTAGGAAGTCAGGTCTATGGTCATATGAAGTGCAGGTAAGACTGAGCCTTTCACTTGTTTTTAATCATTTCACCCCAAGCAAGGCATTACATTGTCACTATTGTACAGGGGGTTTCATAGGGGAAAGTGATTGGAAAGAGTGGTTAGATATAAGAAATATCAGAAGGAGGGTGATAAACGGGTAAAGAGAGAGATGATGGGGGTTAGGTAGATGGGAAGGGTGTTTGAGAGAATGGATGCGAGTTAGTGTGTTAGAAGGTGTCTATTGACCTTACATTTAAACTCCTGGAGCTTGTAGCTGTCAGGGAAGCAAGTCTATGGAAGGGAATTCCACAGGCGGGAAGTTCGAGGAAAGAAGATCTTGGAGTAGAAATTGCGGTTACATCTTATCTGTTTCACAGTAAAATGGTGGGACCTAGTAGCTAATCTAATATCAAACAAATTCATACCTGGGGGCACCAGTGTTCTAAGTTCGTCGGAACAAAAGTCTTAAAAGTATTTATAGAAGAGGCACAGGGAAGCCACGTCATGCCGATGAGCGAGTGACTGCAGGCAGTCTGCCAAGTCGGTATCGATCACATTACAGATTCTCAGGTGTATTTTGTCAAGAACCCTGAAAAGAATAGCAGGGGCACCTGACCAGATGTGGCAGTAGTATTCAATACCCGGGCGGATGGTAGACTTATAAATGCGCAGGATAGATTCAGACGGGAAAACCTCCGTACCCTGCACAGAAAACCGACATTCATAGCAGCGGATTTAGCGAGGGATTCGATATAGTGATTCCACTTGAAGTCCGGTGAGAGTGCGAGACCAAGGAAGCGTAGTGATTTACTCTCTGGGAAGTTAAGAAAGTTCAATGCTAATGGGAGGTAGGAGCGATTGTCTATGATGGTTAATTGATAGAAGCTTCGTTTTGGAAGCATTAAAATTTAAGAGCCAATTCTTGCCCCGGTCTACTACGGATTAGAGGTCCTTCTTAAGCTGGGCAGCGAGGATCGCTTTGTCGCCCACACCAGATTTTTAATCGAGGCGAGAGTAAACTGTGGTGTTATAGGCGTACATGCCTTCTTGAGATCTTATGGCATCGGGGAGATCATTAATGTAGATCAGAAAGAGTGCAGGACCTAGGATAGAGCCTTGAGGGACACCCGTTTTCGTAAGGTAGTTTTGGGATACATGTTCGTTTAATATCACCTTCAATGTAAGGTTAGAGAGGAATGACTGGATTAGGTCATACACATGTCCAGTTATACCATAGCTCCACAGTTTGTGTAGGAGGCCAGCATGCAAGGCAACGGTTCGAGCTTCGCCATTCTTGTCGAGAGCCTGGTATATATACTCGGTGATTGGTCGTTAGTATATCAGAAGTAGACCTGGTGAAGCGGAGAAAATACTGTTTGTTCGAGAGGAGCCTGTAAGCTGTGAGATGCTCAACCACCTCGGCGTTGATAATGGCTTCGAACACTTTGTCAAAGATCGGAAGAAGACTGATAGGGCGGTAATTTGCGGGGTCGGAGGCTTCTCCAGTATTCTTATATATAGGGACTACAGAGGAAGACTTCCAACAGGCAGGAAATCAAGAAGTAGACAGGCACGAGTTGTAGATATTAGAGAGGACAGAGGAGAGTTCAGAGGCACATTTCTTCAAGACTACGATTGGGATTCCGTCCCCTCCGCTCCCTTTGTGACGGTCAAGTTTTGAGATTATCTTAGTGACCATCGAGGCTGTAATGTGGACGTCATTCAGTTGAGCCTCAGTTCTAGGTGGGAAGAGGTGTAGATTCTCCAAACGAATCCAGTTTCGAATTGATGGAGAATCTGCGGGCAAAGCATACAGTCTTGTCCGCTGAGGAGGTGAGCACCTCGAGTTCAATGATTAGTGGGGGTATTGAGGTCTTACACTTGTTGAGCACGCTTTTACAGAATCGCCAGTAGGTTTTGGCGCCGAACTTACAAGATGCTATGCGTTGCTTCATTCTGACAGCAAACAAAATCTTAGCTTCGTTAAGTATCTTTTTACACTTATTACGAGCTGAGGCGAAAAAGTGCCTGTTTTGGTCTGACGCGTGGCTTCGATAAATCCGGAAAAATGATTTCGGTGGGCAATTGCGGCCGAGTCTGAAATGGAAGTGAAGCTAGTAGTGAGTCCCTTCCATTTGGGTTATTGGAAAAACGCGTGAGGAAATCCACCACTTGCGTAAGAGATTGGGTTATTGAAAGATTCACGGTGTGGACGCCAGCAAGATCGGTGACAGAGTTTTCCATGCCACTTGATGTGGTGAGCGTTAAAGTCACCAAACACAAATATATGGGCAGAGGGATGAGAAGAAATGGCTTTATCGATATTGTTAGAGATGCTATCAAGGACCGAGCCGGTTAGAGAAAGGAGGGTGAGAGGTAGAGAAAGAAGAGATAGCTAACCGAGCTTAGAAGTGAGAGACGGAAGCACATGAAAGAATGTTTCAGGGATTCAAGAGATGTCACCCTAGCAAGAGGGAGGTGTTCGATGACATAGACACCAAGCCCATGCATAGGGACATTGGAGTCTTTCCTAATAAGTGGATGGTAACTAGGAACGTAAAACTCAGAAGAAGCGATAGAAGTATCAAGGTTAGTTTCACAGAGAGCTAATATATCAGGTGAGTTAGTATGAAAGAATGATTCTACGCTGAAAATTTAGTGCGGAGACCGCTTGTATTTGCGAAGGAGACGCAGACAGGTTTTAATATTAATTTAATGTTATAATTGAAGCGATCTAAAAAGCGTCAATGTTCATCTCTTTAAATAAAATGCCAATCATTACCTAACCTTAATATCTTCATAATCTGCCCTTATACACTTAAATTTACATGAAAATCCTTAATTATTAGGCATGTAAATTTTATAGCTTTTTGACCTTAAACTGCTGAATATTAATCTACAAAGATATCCCAGCGAGAAATTTCATGAGTGTATTTTATGGGATGTCATGAGAAGTAGAAACATTTATATCAGTTCTGTTTCCTATTAAATGATTGTTTTTTTAATGGCATAAATTCTTAAGGGTCATTTAATACTAAATGCAATTTTGGGGGTTGTTTTGAATAAATGAATATATGATATGTTATTTTGCTATCACAACTAACACAACATAAGAGATAATGGCGTGTGTGTTTATGTTGTATGTTTGTGGAAGTTATACTTTGGGCCAAATTTTGATTTTGTTAAGAAAGTGTAAGATAGATTATCAATTAATGTCCTGGCAGAGATTTTTCATGCTCGTTGATCGGTTGATTTTGCATAGCAGCATATAAAAATCTCTATGGGTTATATGCCGAAATTTAAATATTCCGAATAATTTTTAAGACTTCAACTACAAATAAATTATATCGTTGGTCATCTTGTTATGCATTTTATTGTTGTCTCTTGCTGTTTCAAAAATATATTGTTAGTGATTCAACTAAATCATTGTCAGTTTTCTTTTGGCATAAAAATATATTGCTAGTATTTTTGCTATAAAAATATATGTTTGTATAATACTAGTAGTGGGGGGTTCCTTATTTGCCCATAGCTGGGTCCCGAACAAATACCTCCACTTCAGGTGAGGGTGGACCTCAAAACAGCAACCATTAAAAGGTGATTTCAAGCTATTTAAAATCCCTAATTATCTTGGTCAGGGGGCTTGCTTCCGGATTTAATTTATCATCATGCCCAGGACTATCTGTTTTTGGAGGAATATTTCTCACAGGTACAGTCATTGAACCATTTCTATTCTTTTAATTATATACTCACGTCTGAGTGTCAATAATTACCTAATTATCTTCTATGAGCCAAAACTAGAAGTGAAAACTTTAATCACACAAAATATCGTCAGAAAACATGGTTTTATTTATCTTGAAGCTCCGTGAATACCGTAAAGTCATGTGTATTCGTTTGTGGAGAATTTATAGATATTAGCTAAACTAATTCTATCACAGGTTCACGCTGTAAGAGCGCGAAGATCAGATTGGAACAGGAGATCACAACAATGGGGATTCCAAGCGAAAATCGAATTCAATATAAAAGCGATAGTCTACGAGATTTTAAATGCCTCTTCTCTACAGCTATTTCAATATGTATATTGGCGTGCATGTAAATGCTTTTATTAATACAGCGCTTAGCCATGGGACAAAATTTTGTTTGACGTAATATATTTTGTGTTAACTTTTAAGGCCTTCAAAATCAATATTCCTATCGGGCTGAGAGCAAAAAAATCTAAAAGAAAAACAATCTGCTTGGTGACTTGTGCACCTCAATGAAACACCGCTAAAAAGTAGCAGGTGCTGTAAGATTGGATGTATGGTTAGGGTAATGGATAACGTCTAGTGGAAATCAGAGCGCAGATTTTCAATACCAGTCGTGTTCATTATATTCGCTTTCACCAAAAACCTTTGCAAAATATAAGAATCACCTTTCTTCTCAAACAACTATGAGATAATTAGTAGAACGTTTATCTGTGATACACTGCCTCCAAAAACGAATAACACTCTAAAAAATTATTTTCAGTCTTCAAATAACCTGCAGCAGAAATCAATCAATTGAAATCATAAGAATAGGTTTAATTGATTTTAAATAAACAGAAATTAATTCATAAGAAGTGAGAAAAAGTTAAATATTCCAGAAGAAATATTTGCATTGATATAACAATATTTTTAGGCATAGTTTCTAGATTTAAAATAAAATAAATATGAGACGTAATGATAAAGAAATAAATTATCTTTTTAATCATTTCACCATCAACAAAGCAGTAAAGAGAATAAGAAGCATGAGATTACTGGTTGTTAAAGAATATTAGAAAAAAGAAACACTGTGAGAAAAATAAAATAACAGGAAATTAAAAAGATATAATATAACAATAGAGACTGCATTTGAATTGTTGAAGATCAAAGTTTACTCGGAAGGAAGACTACGGAAGACAGTTCCACAAGCGAGAAATGTGAAAGAATGAACTTGTTGAATAAATTTATGGTTACATATACCAATTTAAAATTTCTTCTTCTCCTTCTATGTGTCGTGTCGTTTCAAGACGTAGTCGATCATGGCCCTCCACATTTTTTATCCTTTGTAGCACTTACCAACTTTTCTCTTGATATTTCTCTCAAAACTGTTATTCACTTTTTTTAGTCCATCAATAAGTCAAAAATTGCTTTCCTCTTGTTTCCTTTACCTACTACACGCCCTGTACGTATCAATCTTTCCAAGCAATCCTTCCTCATTACGAGTCCTAAAATTGTTTAGCTGTCTCTTCCTGATGCTAAGCAGAAATTTCATTTCCGTTTCTACCTTCTTCAAAACATCGTTGTTGCTCACATTTTCGGCCCATGGTATACTCAACATCCTTTTCCGTTCCTTCAAGTTTTTCATCATCTTTGATGACATTGGTCTAGCAATCACTACCATAAAGGAGTACAGATATCACTTTACAGTCGTATTCTTTTCTTTGTTTCGAACGAAATTTTCTTGTCTCTCAATATTCTGCTTAGAATTTGGAATGCGACTTTGGCTATGCCAATACGTCTTTGCATCTCAGTGTCGCACATTACGTTCTATCTTAGAAGACTTGTCAGGTATTTAAATTCGTGTGCCTGCTTGTTTTTGGTATCCCCGACCTGTAACTGTCATTTTGGAATTCTTTTTTCGTTACTGACCATGCATTCAATTTTCTTGTAGCTTATGTTTACTATTACTACGCGTAAATGTCACAAAACATCGATAACATACACGAAGTTTCATCGGATTAATTGCCAAATATGCACAGAGAGGTTATGTTACGGAGCTAGAAATGTGACTGAAGTTACGCTAGGATAGATTCGTTTTTTAGATTTCATCAATATTTTCTAAATAGATAGGAACACCAGACCACCAAAGGTGGCAACAATAGTCTAACAATAACGAACGGTAGATTTATAAATATTAAGATAGATAATGGCGAGAAAAATCGTCATGCATGGCACAGTTTATTTGTATTTATAGATATAAGTAAAACAATGACATTTATTTATCACTGAAATCATGGATTTGCGTGGGAAATAACAATTGCGTTCATTATTGTGTTCTCGCGTCTCTAATGGATTTCTACTTAAGAACTAGAAATACTAAATGTAAATGTCAATACATATATATTTCTCCATATGCCAACTGTTTATATATATATATATATATATATATATATATATATATATATATAATAACTTCACTTCCAAGCAAAGCAGTTTTACTGCTACTGTTGACCAGGGGGTTACATAGGAGAAAGTGATGAGAAAGAGGGGTAGTTTATGGGGGATGTCAGGAGGAGGGTAATAGACGGATGAGCATTGCGGAGTAATGGAGGTGAAGTGGATGAGAAAAAAGCTTGTGAGAAAGGATGCGAGTTAGTGAGATAGATGTCAATTGGCCTTACATTTAAAAATTTTGTTTGATACATACATGTAGATATAAATACATATGTATATAAATACATATATATATATATATATATATGTGTGTTTGTGTGTGTGTGTGTGTGTGCGTGTGTCTGTGTATATATGTATTTATACATATATTTGTTATCTCTTTATAGTTTTATTTGTTTTTATCATTATTATTTTTTATTATTATTATCTATTATAATATTGTAGTATTTCAGATATTTTTTAAGATTTTATTTTAACAAATTATATTTTCTTATTGAGAGTTATTATTTTAAATATAGTTAGAATAAATTTCTACTAGTGGATATAATGTAATTTATGTTAGGATGTATGATCTATTATTTATTTTTCACCATGAATGTTCCCTATTGTCGGTATATTTTAATTTAAGTGTAAATCCCGTGTCGCGTTTCTAAGAATGACTATGAGTGAATATGAATACATCGGTTTCGATATAGCTTTTTTTAAATTATTTTCAAATCCGTTCTATTGTGATTTCTTTCTTTTTCTTTTCTTCTTTTTGTGTATTTTCCCCTTCTGTTGGGTTTATTTTTTTTCTGTTTCTATATTTATATTTTTTTAATTTTTGTATTTTTAATTATTTTAACAATAATTTTTAAATTAGCATTAATTTTTAAAATAATAGTAACAGTAGTTATTTTTTCAAATTGTATTAAAATTTTGATGTACAATTTTTTTGTACCGTACATATCCCAGTATATTTGAAATTAAATTTCACAGTTAAATTTTCCATGTTTTTCGAAGAGAACAGTTAGTTGGTTTGGGACGCTATTACGATTAATGGAGTCAACATTTATTTCTAGTGATACTGTATTTCCTTTCATTGTATCTCTTTGTCCTTTCTTTTTCTCTTTTTGCTTTCCATTCAGATTTTTCTGTTTCCTCTTTTTTCTTTTTTTCTCTTCTTTACTTTAATCAATCGTCAATCATTTCTTAATGCATGCTTTCCTTTCTTTTTTTTTTGGTTATTTTCGAATGAGCGAGAGATTTTCGGAAATAACTGTTACAAATATCTAATCTAATATGGACATATGAGCGTCTATGCAAAATAATATGAAAGAAAATAAAATTTTTGGTGGGATATTTTGTGGACCAAATGTTGTACAATTTGGGTCTGACAAGCCGCGTAATAACATCAGGACGCGTTGAAATATGTATCACACATTGTAACAATCTAAAATATTTTATAAATTTTATTACTTTAAAAAGATGAATTTAACATTGAGTTCTTGAGTTCTATCGGAATTTACTTGGATTGTATACCAAGTATGCTAAGTTATATATATATATATATATATATATATATATATATATATATGGAAAACCTATAAGACGCTTTAGGAACAATGCTGAAAATAATTTCTTTTAATATATAGTAGAAAGTAGTAAAAAAAATGAATCATCCAGATGAAAGTTTGACTTAGAGGAAAACACGAATATTTGAGTATAATATATATCGTTATCCGATTAAGCTCCCTAGAGAGGAAAACTTTAAAAATAGTAAAGACTTCTGCGATTTACACATTACTCTTTAAACATGAATTGAGTTCTCTCAGCGTATGTATACTCCGCGTATTTATAAAGTATTAAATTTCCACCTCTCTCAGCCGGCGCCGATAAATTATATGTAGACTCTCTAACTGATACCAAATCGGTGGAGTTTCGATCGCGGTTAGAATCAAGTGTGTGTCTAGGCCACACTGATGAGCTTAAATATAGCGAAACGTGCGTGTATGTGGATGTATGTATATATAATGCGACTAATGCCTAAAAATGGTCGGCAGTCTAAACTGGTAAGAAAAACACATAATGTAGTATAATATATAATCCTGATTTCCATTGAACTATAAATGTTAGATTTATGTGTAGCTGTAAGGTATACAGATAATAAAAGGTTTTTCAAATGACAATATGACGTGTGTAAATTACCTCCCCAAGGGAAAGTGAAACATTCGTATCGATTTTTTGTTGACATTTTTTTACATTTGCAAGAGATAATTAGTGACGCAGACATACGAAAACATTACCTTGATATCTGGTGCCAGTCCGAACAATTCTTTAAAAGTGGAATACCTGAAAAAAATAATAATTGAAATTGACTATCACTAATGAGGGGTGAGCAAAAATTACAAAAAACAAACAGACATCGGATTAATTTTCTCCGAGATTTTACTAAATGATCGAAATTTACTGAATAACCTCTGCTGAGGACGTCATGTCTTGCTTTGACCACAATATAGAAATATAAAGCAGAATATAACACAAAATTCTCTTATGCTAATGATAATATAAGTAGTTTCCTTAAAGAAAACATTAAGTGGTCATTAAATTAGAAGCCAGAACTACTTTTGGTAAAAAACTGTAAAAGTCTTCATCTTACAATGACTTTTTAGGAATATATATATATATATATATATATATATGTATATATATATATATATATATAGTGTATCGAGGCAGTAGATAATTTTCTAAACATATACTGTTAGATATAAGAGACAATGAATGTCTGATATGTTAAATCATTAGCCGTTCTAAACGTCGTATTTTGGCTTTAATTTCAGTTGAAACGCACTTCGCAAATTTGCAATGCGGTTCTATGATATCACACCGCGTCATAACGCGAAAATGACAACAGAACCATGTATTCAAATGCAATGTAATGTGCTATGACCAGATTTAAACGTGAATTTATTAAGTGTAATTTGTTTGGATTTTCCTCCAATATCTGGAAGGTTCTTTTTACAGTGTTTATGAGTGAGGATTATTGTATTGTTGACTAAAATCTGTCTGATATTACCTACGTGTTTATGTTTTTCGGAGAAATATTTTTTAATTGTCCTCTCATCAGAAAGGTGACAGGTAAGTCACCTTTCTGATCAGAAAGGTGACTTACCTGTCCTCTTTGTATATATATATATACAAAGGGTTTATCTCTTTAACGGAGCACATTCGAAGTTTCGCGAGGACACCGTTATGATGTTCTCACTTATCATGATGGACTATAACGGTGTTCTCACAAAGATACGAAGTCAACATGAACCTGTTGAATTAAAGTGACAAATTTAAGTATATAGAAATTGACAATAAAAAAGCTACTTTCCAAAATTTATTTTATCAGTAAAATCATTCAAAATACAACCTTGGAACTAAACACTACCCCAAATCAAAATTTATATATACATAAAATCACCTCTCATCCTTCACTGACAAAGAAAAACAAAACATGACGTCTCTTTACGAATACATTTGGAAGTTAAAAAACAAAAATAAAACACCTAAAATTAAATGGAAACTCCTCAAACAAGCAAGAACATCTAAATCCATAAAGGAACCATGTTTCCTATGTCTTCAAGAAAAAATTGAAATCATTAAATATAGGAATAGCAACAGGCATTTAAACCAGAATCATGAATACACAAGAAACTGCAAACACATTAAAGAACCAACCTTACAATTATGTTAAAAAATACTACAAAAGCCAAAGCTAGGACCGTTTAGAAACGATACACCTTTATGATATTAACAACAGTTTTACATCAAATTTGAACTATTCCACACCACAAACTGTGATTTGTTTTAAAGTTTTATAGAAAAAAGTGATTTCCTAAATTTAAAATTAAGGTTACATATACAAAATTAAATTAATTATAGAAACTGAGTTTAAATACAAAAATATTGTATAGTTGTACAAATAAACATTAAAGATAGGTCTAATCTTATTCCTCCCCACCCTTACACTTCCTTACCCTCCCATTCTACTAAACCCAAAGAATAAAGTCTTGCCATTTGGCCTTAAAGCTATAATGCATCTTCTAATGTTCAATCTCTCAACAAAATTCTCGACATATTCATTAATCAACTCTATTCCCTACCCATCCCTCTTTTTTAAAATTCTTCTAACGGACAATTTACAAGGCTTTATCATATCGCAACCACAACCCGACAAATATTTCCATTCCATTCCTTTCCACGATACCTGATGAGACATTGTAATTTCAATGTCGAAACAAAATGTACATTTTGTAGTGGATGAAAATTTGTACATGTTCTAAACTATAATATATATATATATATATATATATATATATATATATATATATAATCATCCGCAGACAGATCTGTTTCGCTGTATCACAGCTCATCAGTACGGTTAGTCTCCGATTGTTTTAACCTAGGATTGAAACCCGACCGAATTTTAGCATGTATATTGTCATTATACACACCCAATAGCCAAAGTGGTCTAATTCATGAGTGAATTATATATATATATATATTCATTCACTTTTATGGGAGAGTATGCTGAATAATATCCCCACCCCTGATCTGGATAAGACTGAACACCATAGAAATGTAGTCCTACAGAAGCCTACTAAAAATTTAATGACGAGAGAATAAGCAATTGGAAGACTTAAAGAAAATGGCATAATTAATAATGCTTATTCTCAGAATCAAGAAAAGGCAGCTAAATTTCATTTCACCACGAAGAAGGTGGGACAAGAAAAACATAACTCTCACGTGACATATTCAGGACAAGAGATTGAGGGGAAAGCAGCAAGACTCTTACCTGACAAGCTTGTATGAATGGATGATTTTGTGTTCGGAACCCTAGCAAAATTAGAATATTCTAAATGTAAAAATAGAGTAGGATGTTGTGGAGAATCATGATCAGATGTGTTCTGAAGTGATGCAGTATATTACAATTTGATAGTCTCTGAGATTGTGGAAATGATGATAGAGTGATTGTTGATTGTCTACAGAAGTTAGACTAAATTGATATTTTACCATAATTGGCGAGAGAAAGTTGAGTTCATGATTTTTTGTTGAGTTGTGCAGGTAATAACAACGAAACAACAGAAATATAAATATAATAAAATGTATTACGGAAGACATTACAGTTGGTTAGTATAATACAGGAAAACAACGTATTAATGTGTCCGTCTCTGTACGTGGTAGAGTGCAATTAATCACTTCCGGTTTACAACCGGAAATACACGACTGACTCGTAATCTGTACTGATCTGAAAGTAATCTGAAAGTCTTGAAAATCATCTCGAACTCCCGGCACTACCACCATATTTAGTGCCTGGAACAGTTCATTACTTTTGAAAAGGTGGAGAGCGCCCTAACATTTTTCCAGAGAGATATTAACGTAAAATAGACATCGTTAGAATTAGACACCCGTTTTTCGATTTCAGGTTCTGCACTGACATGTTTGCTCCCTTAATATCTGATCTCGTATTATTTTATACATGTACGATCTTGGATTAATATTCAGGCTAAAAAATAAGGATTTGAACACAGTGAAGCTATTAATAACCATTTGATACTGTGTCTAATGAAAATAACAAATACCTATAACTGAACTGGCTGCATCATGACTGATCCTAAATATGTTGTATTTCATCAACTATTACCACTAAAGGAAGCAAAACATTACAAATTTTAACCATTTTACGTACACAATACCTTTCCCAGTGTGTCTCTACATATGTACTTATGTCTTTCTTTTACATGAGTAAATGGCTAAAGTGATTGCTATACTAGGTATGTAGCGAATGTGCAATGTTTGAAAATATATTGTCAGCGCCCTTTCTATTAAAAGAGACAAAATGTGTTTCTTTAAGTGCATCACTTCCGCTAAATTTAATTATTCGAATAAGCAACTGAATATGTGAAAGAACTATAAAATGGTAAGTAATTTACAAATAAATATGCAGAAAACGTGACGTGAAAACCTGAATAAATTTCTAGAAAACAGAATAAAAGAACGGAAAATTAAATTAAATACAAAGGATATCCTAAAATACAAATAATATTTCATAACTCTTTTGTTGAAACTATCGATTTTCCATTGAATTTTATTGGCAAGCAATTAGCATCATTTATAAAAGGACCAATAAATTAAGTTTTGTTTTTCATGCCTCAAATTTCGGCTCTTTTGCTTTGTGTCGACATAGCAACCATTAAGAAATTTAGAAGTTTCTTTAATCGAATTTACCCCAAGCAAAGCATTGAAATCACCAAGACGCAATAAGTTGATAATTGTAAAAGTTTTACAAACAGGCACATTGCTAAAAATGAGAAGAGAGGAATAGTTATCAGGAAGACAGCAGATAGCAATTGACAATATATTTAAACGTCTGAAGATTAAAGCAGGCTGAAAAGGAATCGGAAGTTTTACAAGAAATATATGCGGCAAAAACACCTTTTAGCATTGAATTTACAGTTACATCTAGTCCGCTCAAATTTAAATTGGCAAGACCTTGTCGCTTGTCATCTACTCGAAGACTACCTTGTCGGGCTCTCTGTGTACGGGCGAAGAGGAACACATATGTGTATGCCGAAGCGCAGAGTCACTTCTAGCAAATGATAAAAGGGGACCGACTTTGTGTTATGCAGGGTGGACGGGAAATGTTTACCCGAGATTACGGGCTCGGATATATCACATTACAAACCGGTCGTGTGTCACATCCATATATTGTTTAGTACTGCGCTTACATTTGACGAGTACAGAAAACGTAGCGAAGATCTTATCCAAACAATTACCATGTAATTATTTATAGAAATGTCAAAGGAAGATAAAATTACGGCAGTGGGAAAGTGAATGGAGCCGAAACGCCAGATCGGGGCAAATAATATTGTTGATTTTTTTTTAATATTATCAATGAGACGTAGGTAGATAACGTAGATAACAGAAGAATGATACTATTTTTGGCAGCATTGACATATACATAATATGTAAGACTCTGGAGAGAGAACTGTTTAACACGATTCAGTGAACCAGCCTTCTTGGCAGCTGACAGAGCAATGGTTCGCTGAGTCGTTTATTTAATCTTCTGCAGTAGATTTCTATCGCTGTTTTTGTAGGGAAATGTCTTTTACGTAAGAATACTCTGAATCGGTAATAGCAGACTCAGAGAATTTACACAGATATTAAATCGGAAAAAATAGCAAGGTTATATACGGACAGAAGAACGATAACTATATTCTATCGTCGATTAAACATTGGGTTAAAACTGAAATTCTGTAAATATTGCTCAAATCAACAGGCACCTGATAATGACAAGAGTAACGGTCGAAACTTTCAAATAAATTCAACTGCAAATTTTCTGTATATTGAGTCATATAAGTATTGAAAAAAGAGGGGATTAATGAAAATCAGCAATACACCGCACAAAAATAATTCGAATTTTAATTAGTATTAAATTACGGACATCAACATACTTATTGAAAAAATTGTAAAATATATGTAATGGTAATAAAGCTAAATAATATAAGTGAAATCCATTGCTGAATATGTAGTAAAATGTTCGAGTCGTTCTATGCCAATCTATCTCTTCTTCCATGGCAAATATTTAGAAAAGACCCCTTTTTAAATCATCCATTTGAGAAATTTGCAGCTACGCTTTGTCATTTTATATCTACAATGATCACCCTCCTTTCTCTGTATTACAATATTAGGAGGAACTTTTATCTCGGGCAATGTAGTTCCAGATTCTGCAACTTTATTGGACAAGCACTCCCGTGGATATGACCCTTGAATAATCCAATTAACCTTTACATATCCACCTTGTTCATATAATCTTCAATTTCTATTAGCCCATATTACATTCATATCAGAGTTTATTTAGAAATCGGCTACCTTGAATGATTCTCGAGCGTTTTATAAGGAAAATTTCCATCGACTTTCATATTCAGTGAATAACGGTGGAATAAAACTAGTCTATAATATTAAGTTATATTAATGAAATAAATTTTATAATGCAATATTATTAACAAAAAGAATATTAATGATAAAGTAAAAACCTCTAAAAACTGCAAGATGTACACCGAAAGAGGGAATGAAATAAAAACGTGGGTAATTCTCTACAACGCCTGAAAATGATTACAGAACAAAAACGGGACCGAAAGATGAGTTACTGAGATGAGTAATGTAATGAAAGTATTGTTGAATGGCCACGCTTCTAGATAATTGCACAAAAATAAAGAGTTCCCGCAGGGCTCTATTCTTGGCACGATATTATTTCTTATCCTTTCAATGAACTTTTCAGTGTCAACAGTTCCCAAATAAATATTTATTCTGATGGCAATTATTTACTACTTCAAATCCAATATTTCCAAAACGTTAAAGTGGTGTCTGCTCTCGAAAATAAATAAGGTAAATCATTGCTCATAAATTGTAAGTCCAAAAAACTAAATTCCTATCATTTAATCATCATGGAGAAATAATTTTAATAACCAACAGGATAATTAATGCCTACCACAAGGAGAAGATTTTCGTGCTTTAATCTTTTCAAGGGAAGCCGTTATATTGCGTCAACAAATCTCCATCAGCATAACTAATGCTAACCACAAGGAGAAGATTTTCTTGCTTTAATCTTTTCAAGGGAAGCCGTTATATTGCGTCAACAAATCTCCATCAGCATAACTAATGCTAACCACAAGGAGAAGATTTTCGTGCTTTAATCTTTTCAAGGGAAGCCGTTATATTGCGTCAACAAATCTCCATCAGCATAACTAATGCTAACCACAAGGAGAAGATTTTCTTGCTTTAATCTTTTCAAGGGAAGCCGTTATATTGCGTCAACAAATCTCCATCAGCATAACTAATGCTAACCACAAGGAGAAGATTTTCGTGCTTTAATCTTTTCAAGGGAAGCCGTTATATTGCGTCAACAAATCTCCATCAGCATAACTAATGCTAACCACAAGGAGAAGATTTTCTTGCTTTAATCTTTTCAAGGGAAGCCGTTATATTGGGTCAACAAATCTCCATCAGCATAACTAATGCTAACCACAAGGAGAAGATTTTCGTGCTTTAATCTTTTCAAGGGAAGCCGTTATATTGCGTCAACAAATCTCCATCAGCATAACTAATGCTAACCACAAGGAGAAGATTTTCTTGCTTTAATCTTTTCAAGGGAAGCCGTTATATTGCGTCAACAAATCTCCATCAGCATAACTAATGCTAACCACAAGGAGAAGATTTTCTTGCTTTAATCTTTTAAAGGGAAGCCGTAATATTGCGTCAACAAATCTCCATCAGCATAACTAATGCTAACCACAAGGAGAAGATTTCCTTGCTTTAATCTTTTCAAGGGAAGCCGTTATATTGCGTCAACAAATCTCCATCAGCATAACTAATGCTAACCACAAGGAGAAGATTTTCGTGCTTTAATCTTTTCAAGGGAAGCCGTAATATTGCGTCAACAAATCTCCATCAGCATAACTAATGCTAACCACAAGGAGAAGATTTTCTTGCTTTAATCTTTTCAAGGGAAGCCGTAATATTGCGTCAACAAATCTCCATCAGCATAACTAATGCTAACCACAAGGAGAAGATTTCCTTGCTTTAATCTTTTCAAGGGAAGCCGTTATATTGCGTCAACAAATCTCCATCAGCATAACTAATGCTAACCACAAGGAGAAGATTTTCTTGCTTTAATCTTTTCAAGGGAAGCCGTAATATTGCGTCAACAAATCTCCATCAGCATAACTAATGCTAACCACAAGGAGAAGATTTCCTTGCTTTAATCTTTTCAAGGGAAGCCGTTATATTGCGTCAACAAATCTCCATCAGCATAACTAATGCTAACCACAAGGAGAAGATTTTCTTGCTTTAATCTTTTCAAGGGAAGCCGTTATATTGCGTCAACAAATCTCCATCAGCATAACTAATGCTAACCACAAGGAGAAGATTTTCGTGCTTTAATCTTTTCAAGGGAAGCCGTTATATTGCGTCAACAAATCTCCATCAGCATAACTAATGCTAACCACAAGGAGAAGATTTTCTTGCTTTAATCTTTTCAAGGGAAGCCGTTATATTGCGTCAACAAATCTCCATCAGCATAACTAATGCTAACCACAAGGAGAAGATTTTCGTGCTTTAATCTTTTCAAGGGAAGCCGTTATATTGCGTCAACAAATCTCCATCAGCATAACTAATGCTAACCACAAGGAGAAGATTTTCTTGCTTTAATCTTTTCAAGGGAAGCCGTTATATTGGGTCAACAAATCTCCATCAGCATAACTAATGCTAACCACAAGGAGAAGATTTTCGTGCTTTAATCTTTTCAAGGGAAGCCGTTATATTGCGTCAACAAATCTCCATCAGCATAACTAATGCTAACCACAAGGAGAAGATTTTCTTGCTTTAATCTTTTCAAGGGAAGCCGTTATATTGCGTCAACAAATCTCCATCAGCATAACTAATGCTAACCACAAGGAGAAGATTTTCTTGCTTTAATCTTTTCAAGGGAAGCCGTAATATTGCGTCAACAAATCTCCATCAGCATAACTAATGCTAATCACAAGGAGAAGATTTTCTTGCTTTAATCTTTTCAAGGGAAGCCGTAATATTGCGTCAACAAATCTCCATCAGCATAACTAATGCTAACCACAAGGAGAAGATTTCCTTGCTTTAATCTTTTCAAGGGAAGCCGTTATATTGCGTCAACAAATCTCCATCAGCATAACTAATGCTAACCACAAGGAGAAGATTTTCGTGCTTTAATCTTTTCAAGGGAAGCCGTAATATTGCGTCAACAAATCTCCATCAGCATAACTAATGCTAACCACAAGGAGAAGATTTTCTTGCTTTAATCTTTTCAAGGGAAGCCGTAATATTGCGTCAACAAATCTCCATCAGCATAACTAATGCTAACCACAAGGAGAAGATTTCCTTGCTTTAATCTTTTCAAGGGAAGCCGTTATATTGCGTCAACAAATCTCCATCAGCATAACTAATGCTAACCACAAGGAGAAGATTTTCTTGCTTTAATCTTTTCAAGGGAAGCCGTAATATTGGGTCAACAAATCTCCATCAGCATAACTAATGCTAACCACAAGGAGAAGATTTTCGTGCTTTAATCTTTTCAAGGGAAGCCGTTATATTGCGTCAACAAATCTCCATCAGCATAACTAATGCTAACCACAAGGAGAAGATTTTCTTGCTTTAATCTTTTCAAGGGAAGCCGTTATATTGCGTCAACAAATCTCCATCAGCATAACTAATGCTAACCACAAGGAGAAGATTTTCTTGCTTTAATCTTTTCAAGGGAAGCCGTAATATTGCGTCAACAAATCTCCATCAGCATAACTAATGCTAACCACAATAAGAAGATTTTCTTGGTTTAATCTTTTCAAGGGAAGCTGTTATATTGCGTCAACAAATCTCCATCAGCATAACTAATGCTAACCACAAGGAGAAGATTTCCTTGCTTTAATCTTTTCAAGGGAAGCCGTTATATTGCGTCAACAAATCTCCATCAGCATAACTAATGCTAACCACAAGGAGAAGATTTTCTTGCTTTAATCTTTTCAAGGGAAGCTGTTATATTGCGTCAACAAATCTCCATCAGCATAACTAATGCTAACCACAAGATGAAGATTTTCTTGCTTTAATCTTTTCAAGAGGCCGTTATATTGCGTCCAACAAGTCTCCCATCAGCATAACTAATGCCTTCTGACGAACATTTCTTGCTTTCATCTTTTTCAAGGGAAGCCGTAATATTGCGTCAACAAATCTCCTTCAACGTAGCTAATACTAATACAATAAGAACATTTTTACTTGCTTTCATCTTTTCAAGGGAAGCCGTAATATTGCGTCAACAAATCTCCTTCAGCATACTTCATTACCATTACAAGGAAGATTTTCTTGCTTCAATCTTGTAGGAAGCTGTTATATTGGGTCAACAAATCTCCCATCAGCATAACTAATGCTAACCACAAGGAAGATTTCCTTGCTTTAATCTTTTCAAGGAAAGCCGTTATATTGCGTCAACAAATCTCCATCGTAACTAATGCTAACCACAAGAAGAAGATTTTCTTGGTTTAATCTTTTCAAGGGAAGCTGTTATATTGGGTCAACAAATCTCCATCAACCTAACTAATGCTAACCACAAGGAGAAGATTTCCTTGCTTTAATCTTTTCAAAGAGCCGTTATATTGCGTCAACAAATCTTACATCAGCGCCATTAATGCTAACCACAAGGAGAAGATTTTCTTCTTTAATCTTTTCGGGAAGCCGTAATATTGCGTCAACAAATCTCCATCAGCATAACTAATGCTAACCGAGAAGATTTCTTGCTTTAATTTTTTCAAGAGAGCGTTATATTGCGTCAACAAATCTCCATCAGCATAACTAATGTACAAGGAAGATTTCCTTGCTTTAATTTTCCAAGGAAGCCGTTATATTGCGTCAACAAATCTCCATCAGCATAACTAATGCTAACCACTGGAGAAGATTTTCTTACTTTAATCTTTTCAAGGAAGCCGTTATATTGCGTCAACAAATCTCCATCAGCATAACTAATGCTAACCACAAGGAGAAGATTTTCTTGCTTTAATCTTTTCAAGGGAAAGCGTATATTGCGTCAACAAATCTCCATCAGCTAACTAATGCTAACCCTGGAGAAGATTTCCTTGCTTTAATCTTTTCAGGGAAGCTGTTATATTGCGTCAACAAATCTCCATCAGCATAGCAATATATACAATAAGAACATTTTCTTGCTTTCATCTTTTCAAGGAAGCCGTAATATTGCGTCAACAAATCTCCTTCGGCATAACTAATGCTAACCACAAGATGAATTTTCTTGCTTTAATCTTTTCAGGGAAGCCGTTATATTGCGTCAACAATCCATCAGCATAACTAATGCTAACCACAATAAGAACATTTTTCTTGCTTTCATCTTTTCAAGGGAAGCCGTAATATTGCGTCAACAAATCTCCTTCAGCATAACTAATGCTAACCACAAGATGAAGATTTTCTTGCTTTAATTTTTTCAAGAAATGGGTGCATATTGCGTCAACAAATCTCCATCAGCATAACCTAATGCTAACCACAATAAGAACATTTTCTTGCTTTCATCTTTTCAAGGGAAGCCGTAATATTGCGTCAACAAATCTCCTTCAGCATAACTAATGCTAACCACAAGATGAAGATTTTCTTGCTTTAATCTTTTCAAGGAAGCCGTTATATTGCGGTAACAAATCTCCATCAGCATAACTAATGCTAACCACAATAAGAAAATTTTCTTGCTTTAATCTTTTCAAGGGAAGCCGTTATATTGCGTCAACAAATCTCTATGTTTATAACTGATGCTAACCACAGGAGAAGATTTCCTTGCTTTAATCTTTCAAGGAAGCCGTAATATTGCGTCAACCAAATCTCCATCAGCATAACTAATGCTAACCACAAAGAAGAAGATTTTCTTGCTTTAATCTTTTCAAGGAAGCCGTTATATTGCGTCAACAAATCTCCATCAACATAACTAGTACTAACCTACAAGAGAAGATTTCCTTGCTTTAATCTTTTTCAGGGAAGCCGTTATATTAAATCAACAAATCTCCATCAGCATAACTAATGTAACCACAAGGAAGATTTTCTTGCTTTAATCTTTTCAAGGGAAGCCGTTATATTGCGTCAACAAATCTCCATCAGCATAACTAATGCTAACCTGAGAGAAGATTTCCTTGCTTTAATCTTTTCAAGGAAGCTGTTATATTGCGTCAACAAATCTCCATCAGCATAACTAATGCTAACCACAAGGGAGAAGATTTTCTTGCTTTAATCTTTTCAGAAGCCGTTATATTGCGTCAACAAATCTCCATCAGCATAGCTAATCTTTAACCTACAGGAGAAGATTTTCTTGCTTTAATCTTTTCAAGGGAAGCTGTTATGTGCGTCAACAAATCTCCATCAGCATAACCAATGCTAACCACAATAAGAACATTTTCTTGCTTTCATCTTTTCAAGGAAAGCCGTAATATTGCGTCAACAAATCTCCTTCAGCATAACTAATGCTAACTACAAGATGAAGATTTTCTTGCTTTAATCTTTTCAAGGGGAAGCTGTTATATTGCGTCCAGCAAATCTCCATCAGCATAACTAATGCTAACCACAGATGAAGATTTTCTTGCTTTAATCTTTTCAAGAAGCCGTTATATTGCGTCAACAAATCTCCATCAGCATAACTAATGCTAACCACAATAAGAACATTTTCTTGCTTTCATCTTTTCAAGGAAATAATAATATTGCGTCAACAAATCTCCTTCGGCATAACTAATGCTAACCACAAGATGAAAGATTTTCTTGCTTTAATTTTTTCAAGGGAAGCCGTTATATTGCGTCAACAAATCTCCATCAGCATAACTAATGCTAACCACAAGATGAAGATTTTTCTTCCTTTAATCTTTTCAAGGAAGCCGTTATATTGCGTCAACAAATCTACACATCATACATAACTAATGCTAACCACAATAAGAACATTTTCTTGCTTTCATCTTTCCAAGGGAAGCCGTAATATTGCGTCAACAAATCTCCTTCAGCATAACTAATGCTAACCACAAGATGAAGATTTTTCTTGCTTTAATTTTTTCAAGGAAGCCGTTATATTGCGTCAACAAGTCTCATCAGCATAACTAATGCTAACCACAAGAAGAAGATTTTCTTGCTTTAATCTTTTCAAGGAAGCCGTTATATTGCGTCAACAAATCTCCATCAGCATAACTAATGCTAACCACAATAAGAATGTATTTCTTGCTTTCATCTTTCAGGAAGCCGTAATATTCGTCCAACAAATCTCCTTCAGCATAACTAATGCTAACCACAAGATGAAGATTTTCTTGCTTTAATTTTTTCAAGGAAGCCGTTATATTGCGTCCAACAAATCTCCATCAGCATAACTAATGTAACCACAAGAAGAGGAATTTCCTTGCTTTAATCTTTTCAAGGGAAGCCGTAATATTGCGTCAACAAATCTCCTTCAGCATAACTAATGCTAACCACAAGATGAAGATTTTCTTGCTTTAATTTTTTCAAGGAAGCCGTTATATTGCGTCAACAAATCTCCATCAGCATAACTAATGCTAACCACAAGAAGAAGATTTTATTGCTTTAATCTTTTCAAGGGAAGCCGTAATATTGCGTCAACAAATCTCCTTCAGCATAACTAATTAACCACAAGATGAAGATTTTCTTGCTTTAATTTTTCAAGGAAGCCGTTATATTGCGTCAACAAATCTCCATCAATATAATAATACTAACAAAGAAGAAGATTTCCTTGCTTTCATCTTTTCAGGGAAGCCGTAATATTGCGTCAACAAATCTCCTTCAGCATAGCTAATGCTAACCACAATAAGAACATTTTCTTGCTTTCATCTTTTCAAGGGAAGCCGTAATATTGCGTCAACAAATCTCCTTCAACATAACTAATGCTAACCACAAGATAGAAGATTTTCTTGCTTTAATTTTTCAAAAGGAAGCCGTTATATTGCGTCAACAAATCTCCATCAGCATAACTAATGCTAACCACAATAAGAGCGTTTTTCTTGCTTTCATCTTTTCAAGAGAAACCCATGTGTAAATCAACAAATCTCCTTCAGCATAACTAATGCTAACCACAATAAGAACATTTTCTTGCTTTCATCTTTTCAAGGAAGCCGTAATATTGCGTCAACAAATCTGCTTCAACATAACTAATGCTAACCACGAAACTCGAAGATTTTCTTGCTTTAATTTTTTCAAGGGAAGCCGTTATATTGCGTCAACAAATCTCCATCAGCATAACTAATACTGCTACAATAAGAACATTTCTTAGCTTTCATCTTTTCAAGGGGGGAAGCCGTAATATTGCGTCAACAAATCTCCTTCGGCATAACTAATGCTAACCACAAGATAGAATTTTCTTGCTTTAATTTTTTCAAGGAAGCCGTTATATTGCGTCAACAAATCTCCATCAGCATAACTAATGCTAACCACAAGAAGAAAGATTTTCTTGCTTTAATCTTTTCAAGGAAGCCGTAATATTGCGTCAACAAATCTCCTTCAGCATAACTAATGCTAACCACGAGGTGAAGATTTTCTTGCTTTAATTTTTCAAGAGAAGCCGTTATATTGCGTCAACAAATCTCCATCAGCATAACTAATGCTAACCACAAGAAGAAGATTTTCTTGCTTTAATCTTTTCAAGGGAGAGCCGTAATATTGCGTCAACAAATCTCCCTTTCAACATAACTAATGCTAACCACAAGATGAAGATTTTCTTGCTTTAGTTTTTCCAAGGAAGCCGTTATATTGCGTCCAACAAATCTCCATCAGCATAACTAATGCTAACCACAAGGAAGATTTTCCTGCTTTAATCTTTTCAAGGAAGCCGTTACAGTGCGTCAGCAAATTGTTATACTATGAAGTTTTATTCCCAATGTTACATTTGATATTTTTCTAGTGAGAATTCGTATCATAATGTTAATAATTATAAAAACGAACAAACACTAAGGGAAGAATACAGACTAGTGACATTGTATCACTTTATGTCCACTGTTTATTATTAAATTTACATTAAGCGGTAGAATCAAACCGAAACGAAAAAATAATAGCCGGTCCTGTAGTAACGTGGAGGTTTGGGGATGTAATGGATAGCAACTCGAAATAAAACAAAACCGATGAGCTGAATTCAAATTCCAGTTTAGTTCCTTGTATTTATTTGCACACAAATATCCATTGCTTCCACCTACCACCGCTGTGAGTAATTAGCCTGGCAACAAGTCTTTAAGTAATATACTTAATTCACGTCAGCTTTCAAATATTTGGTCCTGTTAGGCTATCTTATCTAAGACCCACCTCTGTTGTGCCTCTAACTGGTCATGAGACTTGTGATAGTATGTGTAGCAAAAAATTGTAATAATAAAATCGGATGGTAGAGTAGAACAGCAAAATATGTTTTCAGAAAGTCAATTAATTACTAATAAACAGAAATCGAATGCTAAACAGCAATATAATAACAATTCTCTGAGAATGTTGATGTGATGTAATGTTTAGATAAATTCTGGCTATGTTTTGAGTTATAGCCTCACTGGCTGCTCTATACGTTTACGCTGAGAAAAGCCATAATATCGATTCTTTCATCAGAGAATGCTGTATAATTCTCTCCACAGATAAAAGTAAAACTTAAACGCCATTAATGTGGATCGTAAAAGGGAATTCGGAGAATACCATGGACATAACAAACAAGGAACAAGGAAATTCTAAAAAAAAAATGAAATAAATAAAACTATTTACACCGATAGAGAGAGAGAGAGAGTTGAATATTCTGGGACAAATAATTAGTAGTGAAGCCTTAAAGAATTAAAATTTCTCATTGGAAATGCAGGTGAAAACGAGAGAAACAGCGAGTGCCTACACATATAGAGAGTCTGGATATGACTGGCAGGACAAAGAGAAAGCGTTATAACGCAAATAACATTACTGTGACATATAGAAGACAGGAAGATGTGGAAGGTCTAGATACTCATAAAAGAAAGAGAATGTTATTATTGCTATATTGTCTAAAATATGACCGATATTTCTGCGTATGTAGCAACGAATAAAAGTAATAATTAACAGTAGTAAAGATAGTTATTAAACAAATTAAATAGCATCAATAAGGAGACATCTGATATTAGTTTCAGGAAGATTATTAAACAAATTAAATATGGCTTTCGTTGGATGACAAAATGAAAATGACAAAGTATCGTTGAAAATCGAGATAATGGAAACATAATTTTATTAACAAGAAAAAGACAGCTATCTTTAATACAGCTGGCAATCTTAACAGTATGAAAATGACAAATGGATTTCTTAATTTTAAGTCTAAAAGTAATATTTAAGAAGCCCCCCAAAAAGAAAAAAAAACTCTTTTGTTAAACACTATTCCCTACTGATTTATTCTAAGTACAAGAAAGTGATATCTTATGGTATATATTATAGAATACAAAGACATTTCAATTTCATTATACCACTAAATATTTTTACTGATTCGGACATACAGACGTTACGAATGAAGAATCGGTTGTCATTATTTTCGGAATAATTTTCTCTCATAATTTAAAACGATGGAATTGTGTTTTTTTTTGTTTTGTTTTTTTTTGGAAAAAGGCAATTTTAATTTGTAGCAGAGTACAACGCTCATGGCTGAATAAAGGATCTTGAAAGATCTAAAATTAAGCGAAAGTCATTAACAATTTTAATTACTAACCTCATTCATCTCACAAAGAATAAATTAGAAAAAACATCAGAATGAAGGAAAATAAAGGGAAAAGGGAAACCACAATATTAAAATAGATCATAAATCTGTTTAAGAATTTCGTCTTTATTTTCATTAAAATATTAAAGAAATCACGCAAAAAGAATCTAATATTGCGTTATTTTCTGATTTTTTTAAAAAGCAAATCGACATCTAGTTGCTGTGAGAAGTAAATGGATTCATTTAAAAATGTAAAATTAAAATTGTAAAATATTGAGCAAGCTATTCTTGCTGCACCTTTCTTGAAACTATGAATTACTGAAATACAAAAAAAATTACATGAACAGTTTATTTAAAAATGAAAAATATATCCCAAATGAACAAAACGATTGTACTATAGAACCAATGACAAAAAATACTAAAATATATTACTTCAATCAAGGTATAACGGTAGCATAGAGCCCAATCAGTTGTATAAATATAATGAGCATTTTACAAGTATGCCCACATCTAAATGAAATGATTTTAGTCAATTAAAAGAAAGTGTGGGGAAATAAAGAAAGAATCCATGGGTGGGCAAATAGTGAAAGAATCCATGCAATTTTTACCATAAAAAAAACTTGTAAAATAATGTATTCCTCTCTTCTTCAAACAGGTTTTAATAGCATTTATTTTAAAAGTAAAAAGTCGGTAAAACTAATACATAAGACAAACACAATGAATATTAAATAAACCCAATCCTTAGAACCAAGTAAAATCCTGTGGGTAACAAAATGTCTCGGGCAAGAGAAACTGATCTAGCGCAAGCTTCTCGGAATTTTCATTCGGAATTTTTCATTCTCTTACCCAATTAATATTACAGGGCTTACTCTGTACCACAATTTACCTATAATTTGAGCAGAGGAAATTATGGATTTATAAGTTAATTGCACTTAAGTGAATGAAACAATTCAACTGTTCAAATCTCATGACTTTTTAAAGGGTAATGACTTCCCATGCTTTTCTGAGAAAGCAGTCATTTATCGAGTCACCATCTCTACAACGCTTGCCAAACCAAGGCTACAGAACCCCATCCGTTCTTCTATTTCACATTAAGAACCGCTATAGATTACACTAGCTAGTATCCAGAAACAATCATTGGCTAAATTTGCAAGATTTAACTAATTTATTTGCATTTATCCTAAAGTTTATAGAGTCTAAAACTCACCAAGCTATCATTCGCTGAGAGGATTTTTGTATCAAGGTATATTCATAAATTGCTAATGCCATAAACACTAAGTATCGATTTCTCTGCTTTTCTTCTAGAGTAGTTGCTATTGGAGAAGATAGTTCCATTATTATTTGTTCAAATATAAAGCGACAGAATCAGGTGGATTTCGAAACCAATAAGTCAATATTAGCGAGTATATTTTAACGTTTTACTTTTGAAATAGCCAGATGTAAACTCATGTTATATTCTAATATATTCTTTTTTTCGCACATCTCACTAATTAATCCCTCTCCTGTTTTTTTATTTTTGTTTTTTTCTTTTGCTTTGCTGCTACAATCATTATAATTTAAATGCAGCGTCAATCACCATCTTTTCTACTCCTGAATCTTCTTATTATATTAGTCTTTTTCCTCATTAACAAAACCAAAACATTAACCTGAAAACTTGAGCCATGTTCTGAAATAGTTTCGGCAGATCGAGATCTTTATATGGATACCATGCATGGCGCCACACACTTCAGAAATAAACTAAATATCTAAAGATTTGTCTCACTCTTCATTTACGTACCGGTTGTAATAGCGTTTATTTTGAAAGGGAAGAGTCTGATAAGGCAGAACAATTTATACGAGAAAAATAATGAATACTATATAGCCCCGATTTGTATACACCCCCTTCTTGAGATCAATGCTGAAAAGAGGTATTGAACAAGTAAAGCTAGTGCCTTGGCAAAAGTAATCGTTCTTTGAAAATTGTGGCCTGGCACTGCAGAAACAGAAACGAAGTACTTAGCTAAATGTCAAAAATCTCATTATCTGAGAACTAAGTCTAGCAGAAACAACTAAATTGCACGTGTCACTCGAAGAGGAAATGATATAACCAAGATGTTAACATACAACACCACTTCAAATAAAAGATTAGAAAGAAAGCACTTATGAATACCCAGAAACATCCTTAACAGCTACTGCACCTGAGAAAAAAGGTTTTCATCAAAAATAGTTTTAAGAGACATATTTTAGAAATTTCACGCGAAAACAGTAATGGCATTGTGTTGAATGATTACCTAATATTTCGTTGTAGAGAAATGCTAAATATTACTATTAAAATTACGAATGTTTTTCAGTGTTGGCTTGTTTTGTATATGATTATTTACATGACTGTACTCCACCTGATAAATTGTCCAGACTCTTCTTCCTTATTATGGCTAGGAAATTTCACCTTTGTGAGTAACAAATCGAATTTCCTTGTATTCATCACTTTTCTTAGTTTTTCATCTATTCAGTTAATTGTATAATAATTGTTCCCGCATGAAAATAGACATGACACACTTTCAATCTATGTAGAAACTGGACATCAGCTGTCTACTAATTTTATTGGTTATAAAATCTATATTTATTTCAAAACATTTCAGATTAATTCTACACTACAGAAAATAGATATTTAAGCAATTAGCTAATATTCATTGATACTTTCAGTCTTTATATATGTCTCATTTAATGCTAAAATTAAATTGATAATCATATCTGAAAACCAGTCCGAAGACAGAAGATTTGCTACCAAGACTAAAGAACTGATATGAGCAAGTTCATCTGTTAATTAGGTATCTGAATACGAATGAATATAGAAAGCGTAATCAATTTGAAATGGTTTTATCCTCCCATATGAATGAGTAGAAATACAGAGATAGGCTCACAAATTTCACTTTCTAATGTTAGTGGATAATAACCGTTGTTTGTGATAATATTCAGCTATGACACAAAAAATTGCTTTTCTTGTTTTTTCCACAATATTTTAAAATAAAAGGCTAAACTATGACATCAGAAACCGTCCAATATTGACGAATATAACACTAATCCCCCCTGACGAAATTAAGCCTTATTTTCAAAAATTAATTAAGTCCAAAAGTAGCATTGCAATTATTGTATTTTGTTCAGAAAAAATAGCGATTTTTATAGGAAATACTTCTCTGGTGCATGATTCCAGATTTTGTGTGTGTCTTTTTAAGATGGTATTTTTTTGAAAGGTTGACAAATTAAAATCGGAAATACGCTGAAGTTTTGTCAGTTCTCATAAAGGGATTTAAAAAATGTTCTTTTTCCTCGATATAATTTCAAAATTGCATCACATCTTTCTGACTGCATTTGTCTTAGAATGAAAACATTAAATAAAAGAAAAATAATATTAAGTTAGTAAAATTTATATATTTATTGAACAACAATATTAAAAAAATTTTGTATTTATAAGACAAAACTTATATTTAACAGTTTTTATAACCATATCTCAGCGATTTAACTTAGCCCTAATTCGCACACACAAGTACAAAATGTTTGATTTTTATTTAGTACCTATTTAATATTTCTCAGAATGAGTATTTGGTTACAGTTGTCATTCCCGAAAAGGTTTTGCTTTTCATGTGTATGAAAGGTATTTTAAAAGTATTTTAAACTACGCACACTTAAATATATTTTAAAAGTCAGACTATTTCATTTTTCACATATTTATTTGCAATTTACCACCAAGAAAGCAAATTTTGTTTCCGTTTTTCTAGTGTTCTTACAGTTTTTTTATTGATAGAATTGTAGTAACTTGACATACGTATTATAGTCGCAAACACTTTTGGTCAATTTATGAAAACATTTTTGAGGTATAGATGAATAGTATATTTTCTGTGTTTATATTTTATGATCTGTTGTGAAATAGAATCCGTAAACTGTAGTAGTAGTAGTATTTTCATTTTGGTTATTTTAAGATTAAAAAAACGTTCCGGTTTTTTCAAGGAATGTGATATTGAGGGTTGCGCTCAGATAATTGATTCCCTACATATAAATGACTTTTATAATATATTTTTAAAAAAGTAATGACAGTATCTATTACAGGATTTTTTCTCATAAGAGGAAGGATAGTTGTAAGTGCTTACTTTTCTAAATATAATCACTTAAGTTCGTTGTTAGTCTCTTGCGAGCACCTTTTTATTACACGAATCAAACCTGTGAGAATACTAGAAAAGAAAACGAATAAATTATATTTTATCTTACGTCGCATTCAATGAAACATGCACAGAAACTCATTGTATACACTTATCCAAACTTTTAAGATCACGTGACATAAAATAACTTTCCTTTGTTAATGATCATCCACATTTATTTCATGCACTTATGCTACATCACACTCAATTTGGAGAACTACACAACAAGATTCTAAAGAACGACGATATCTCAAATTTGTAACTAAAACACACTAAACATGATGATTTCACGTCCATTATTTCATTTGCCAGGGAGACTTTTGCAAAAAGATTAAGTTGTATGACTTATCGGGAGTAAAGAATTTAGTTTATAGGACTGGTTCTCACAGATTGTCTAATGCATTTTGATTATTATCTGTTGTAATGAAATGATGCACACTCCCTATCACCTATGTAGGCCGACTGTATTATATGCTATATGTAGTGAGCACAGGAGATATCAATGATTTGCTTTGGCAATTATTAGCCTGCCACCAAATTCCTGTCTTGCCGTAGTGTATTCTTTTTACAATAAACCTCACATCTTTTTTCATCTACACACGTTTTGCTGTTCTTTCACTCGAGTACCAACTTGTTTGTTCGTAATCTCTTTAAGAGTTAGAACAGTATCAGGAAAAAGTAACTGTCAGCTTTGAAATTTAATAAAAACATGAACTTTAAACAGAAAACAATCGAGGAGATATTTTGTCCACTAATGAATCATCACTGTTGCATTTTATTAAAATTCGGAATTATGGTAGAATATTTCCAATAAAACTCTTCGTGGACTTGGATGGTTGAAAAATATTTAAAACGATGTATGATAAATCAGAGATAACCATATATTTACAATGATTGCAGCACATTAAATCAATGACCAAAGGCAAAGAAAGTGAAAGTTTAGCTTAATATGGGCAAAATCACTACTTCGGAAAAGCCTGAAAATATCACAAATATCGATCTCAAATATATGTTTCGGTATAGCAGACAAAAATCCAGCCAATAAAATTTATTTTATTTCAATTCAGGTTGGGTTCGTTATAATAATTCAAATACCTTGGGGAAAATCTGAACTCAACTCTTCTCCCACCTGCAAGGATTTAATTATAAATTGTATTACTAATTATTAAAACTATACTACGGCTTCACATAACCTGCAAATGATTGATAAGCAGTAGAAAATAAACAAACATCAATCAATAAAATACAGTTGATGCTTTGAAGGGAATACAACATTTTCCGTTTATCACATATCTCAGCTATTGTTCATCCAGCCCTGAACAGAAGATTTACCGAAATCTAATGTGTGATTACCCTATTTAACCATATCAAAATTCTTTATATCATGTTTACATTTCAACAAGATAAACGTAATCATTTTATTTTGCTACAATTATTTGAAAATAAATGGAAAAATGTTAGTTTACTCAAATTTTTAAATTAAGGAAACGCTTATAAATAAGTAGGTTAACTGAAAGGTCTAGATATAGTATGGTTGATGCAAAGAGGCGTGGTTATAACAAACGAAGGTGAGAAATCAAGTTGTTGAATTTTTTCATTGCAATTGGTATTTAAAATATTTTATTTTTGTATGGGATTAATTTATGTATTATATATTTTAAGTAATTACCTCCATTTATTCGCTAATAGCATCATATGATGAAAAATACCCCAATCTTAATAGAATCAAGTTTTTATCGTCAGGATATATATATATATATATATATATATATATATATATATATATACTTATTAAGAGAAAAATTTAAATTATTTTTTCATTATGTAATTTTTTAAATCCATTCTAGCATATTCTAAATTTTACTTAAAAATAGTTTGTTTCCGTCAGTGGGTTACGTAATGTTTACAATTTGTGTTTTGGTGCTTATATAGGGAATAAAAACATTAACTTGGAAATTCTTGCAAAAGTCTAATAATTTTCGGATTTTAATTAAATTTTCAGGGATTATTACTAACAATTAAATTATATTTTAAATATTTCTAGAAAATCTTTTTTACATTTTTACATCTCAACAGGCTTTGCAAATCATTCTTTAAAATTCCCTAGTATGTTTTACTTTTTAATTTACATTTCATTAAATATTTTAGCCAACACTGGTCAACCATACTTAGCTTTGAAACATGTCAGAAAAAAGAGCTCTGTAATTTAAAAACGCTTATGTTCAACCTTTAATGATATAAGCAAGTAGTACTTCCTTCAAATAAGATTAATTTAAATTTGCTAACTTTATTCAAATAACGTGCCACAGATGTATATCTTATTATTGAATGATTTTTGAAATGTGCCAATTTGTATAAAATGGGTTATTTTAATTATTTAACTGAAAACGCTCAATATAATTTGTATGTGAAATACACCAGACTATGTTGTTTACTAGAAATAATAGATTTAATCATTTAGCTTTCAATTAAAGCTCATATGAAAGCTTCAAATAAGTTTTTTTCAGTTAGCAAAATTCAATTTTAAAAATTAATTTGTTATCGAAAATTAGTGAAAATAATTTATTTTAAGTAACCAGAGTTTAGGAATTTTACTGTTTTCTTTTCATCTTTTAACATTTTTATAGTCATGTTGGTATAGAACTTTGGCTTGGAAAAGAGATGATTTTTTCTTTCAGGTGTGAAAATATTTGAAAAGAATCCGGGTTGCATTTCATCATACTATTGCTTCGCTCTTTATTAATATTATTCATATATCCGAGACTTATATATATATATATATATATATATATATATATATATATATATATATATTTGTGTGTGTGTGTGTGTGTGTGTGTGTGTGTGTGTGTGTGTGTGTGTGTGGATGTGGGTTTGTGTAATCGTAGTTGCGTATGTAAATGCATACAAGCTGAGTGTTAAGTATGAGGCTCTGTGGGAAAATGAACGGAAACATAACTTTATCATCAATATTGATCTCTCTTATCACTTTTGAAACCATAATCAGACTGGAAATCCTCGGTACTATCCTCAGTCCGACACCAAAAACAAAGTATTGCTGTAAAATTTCATATACTGTGTCCTAAATCTTGAATTGAATCATGGTGCTCTCTTTCTTATTGAGCATGTCCAGCTGAACGTACTATACTATGAAATAAAAAAAAGTCAAAAACAAAAAAACATGCATTGGCAAAACAAAAAAATATAAAATTTCGACAATTAAACCATTGAACTCGGTATATATATATATATATATATATATATATATATATATAGAGAGAGAGAGAGAGAGAGAGAGACAGAGAGACAGAGAGAGAGACATAGAGAGATTATTTAATTACTTATTGTTTCGTCATAATAAAATTAGACCAGTGGACGTTTGTATAAAAAAGTGTCAATACAATTACATTATAGAACTTCTGAATATTTTCCATTTGTAAACGAGTTATTACGCAACCTAGGTTTTACCATGAGTGGAGTCTTCGGCAATTTGCAATAACTGCTATTGCAAATCGTCTGAAGACTCAAATAATGGTAGGAATCTAGGTCCTGTAATAACTCGTTTACACATGGAATATATATATATATATATATTTATATATATATATATATATATATATATATATATATATATATATATATGTATGTATTGTGACTATTTATCCCCGTGATTTTATATCAGCCAATCAAACATTTGTGATAACTTCTGCACAAATCTGTGTATATAATATTGTCACTTGGATTTTGTTTTCCAACGTCTGTGTGTAGCCGAATAATCGGTCTAATGAAGCAGCTAGAAGCAATCCAACTTCTTGCATTGTCCGAAGAACTCTGATCGCTGCTATTAAGTCTAACTTTTTCAAAGACCACCATTCCTTGTAGAAACATAAAAACCAAAAATTGAGCAATCCGAATTTTAAGAAAACATTGTCGCTTGGTGACACGTCTATTTCGAATGGACAACAGTTCACATCAACAATAATTTAAGCGAACAGACGGAAAGCCTGGCTGGTTTCTGATGCTTTTACGATTAAATGGTCCGACAAAAGAAATAGACGAACAAGTTTCGATTCTGGTAGAAAATATTTTATGAATGACCGCCTCTGAAAAGAATAAACCTAATTATCCGTGTATTCTGTCAACAGCAATATTGCCGTACGACTGGCAGCACTAAATGGTTATCGGAAAATCTATGTAGAAATAAAATGTTCAGGCAAACGATTGAAAATATGTTTATGATTTAAATATTGTTGCCACATATGTTCTGGCGCGCTTGTTTTTTATTTATAGATTCTGGGATGTAGAATCCGAAAAATAATCGGCAATGTTATTGGTCTTGACTTGGTATACAGGTTTCAGTCACTTTCCTAAAGCAGTAAATAAATTTTCTGTGCCTTTTCTATAAGTTGACTTCATGACAATTGTTCTGATTAACTTTTCTCTATAGTACTTAGATTGTATGAATCTAATCAAAATAGTAAATTGGCAAGAATTGCGTATCCTTTCACAGTTGAATTGGCTAGAATTTACCGGATGTTCTTTGCTAACTGTTTATTTTATAACACGTCTTGCCAGTGAAACTTCTTGTTTTCAGCCAACTGCAAAAAATTAAAAAGTAATGTTAATTTTTATTTTTGTCTATTTGTATATATTTCTGAGATGAGTTAATAATTACATTATTTACATTATTTGGACATGACCGAATTCTCTAAGTCACCAGTGATGTAGCCTGGTATTGAACCCACAACTTTTTGGTCAAGTCACTGAAACTAACCAACACCTACCTATCTTAACCTATCTTGGGTCATGTGTCTTGAAGACAACAGCGAATTGAATTTCTGGGAATTATAAAATTAATATTTCAGTAATTTTTTCTTTTTACCGGTGATCATATTGCAATTTTCTGATGTAAATTGTTTTCTCTATTTTTAAACTACATAAATTTAAAGAATTTAAAGCCTTAGCTACAGAAATCTCTTAGTCTGACCAAGCATTTAGATGAATACTATGTGGAAACCAGTAATCTGAAGTGCCAGAGAAAACCATTATTGCCAAAACATTGAAGAAGGTCGGAGCGTACAACGACCGAAACCTCGTATAAATGGCAACAAAGATGAGGACAATAATCAGAATAATGTAAATAGTGTAATGTTTTTTTTTCCCTATTCTTTCTCACTCGTCAACACCTAAAATCTTAGAGGCTTTATTGTTTGCTTAGGGTGAAATTATTAAGTAAAATATATAATAACCAGTTATTTGCATTGTCAAAATAAGACACGTAAAATAAAAACAAACTATAACTAAAATTTACTGATTCTCAATATTATATATTTTAAGAAAAATTAAAGCAAACACGTTATTTCACGGTAAATCGGAAGTGTAGGCTTATTCCAGGTGAACCATCATCAGCGTCCGTCTTTATTGGACAAAGGATACAATAAAGAGGGAAGCTGATGATGGTTCGCCTGAAATAGGCCCACACTTCCGATTTACCATGAAATAACATGTCTGCCTTAATTTTTCTTATATGTATTTATATACATATATATTTAGAGCTCTCTTAGATAGTAATCCTACCAATGTATGTACAAAGATACTCCCTTGGATTCTTCAATACCCACACTGCATGCTGATATATATATATATATATATATATATATATATATATGTGTGTGTGTGTGTGTGTGTGTGTGTGTGTGTGTGTGTTAGATGATAATTTGTACCTGTTCTAAACTATAATATAATTATAAATTATAGTTTAGAACAGGTACAAATTATCATCTAACACACACACACACACACACACATATATATATATATATATATATATGTATATATGTGTGTGTGTGTGTGTGTGTGTGTGTGTTAGATGATAATTTGTACCTGTTCTAAACTATAATTTATAATTATATTATAGATAGAGATAGATAATATTACGAACTGGGGAACAGGTAAATATAGATAAAGTAATTAACAGATACATCGATAATAATGTCATAAACGGAAACTGATACATAATAAACAGAGTGAAATATATGAATTAACAAATTAACCGTTAGATATATAATTATCTATGTTTCTAAACCATGAACCTGACGTCTTCTGAAAAATCCATCTCTGATTGACCAGGTTTAGTAGTACCGCGTGTTGGTGGTTTTGAATGTTTGTTCTTCTTCTAGAATTTCCTCTTATTTGTTCTGCTATGGATAAATAGTAAATTGATTAACATTTATTTACCCCTAAAGGGAGAAGAAATAAATTTGTATCTTTCCCAAGTCTATTTGCCCGTAAGTGGATGTCAGGAAAATAAGTAAAATTTGAACCTGGCTATTTGATTGCCTTAATCGGAGCTGCTACCAATTATTCCATCAATTATTCCAGTTGGCTCCATGTAGCTGTACATAGAGAGAATCTGATAGATTGTTAGATTAGAATGCTGAGATAAATGGTATAAAATAAAGAAACTGAATATAAATATTACTTGTTCAGATAAAGTGATGATTTCACACTAGAGAAAAAGATTTTTAAAAAAGCCAATGAATAGTAAAAGAAAACAGAAAATAAATACTGAATGTTCGATTGATTCTTGAATACAATACATCACCATTGAGTTCCCCATGGTGAGCATGGCATTAATGAATTTTCAGGACAATGCATCAAAGGCGCCACGAGATCTCAAATGGCCGAAATGGCGAATAGAAAAACTGTTGTGACACTAGTCAGGTGTATTCTTTGATAAACAATCGCTTCAAACAGTTGTCAAGAAGATACGCCTTTTATGGTCTGATCTTGTTACTGACGTTTAACTTCGAAAGGAATTTATCGATAATTTGGAAAACTTTGTTTTTTTCCTCTTCGAGTTTTAAGAAGATACAAGCTAAGAAACAGTCATTTATTTGTCTCATTAAATATTCTTAGCATCGTCTTTTAAAATACCAAAGTAGTTTTAATTCACTCTAACAAGCTGTTTGCTTAATTTTAATTAGTTATTTCTAAAGTATTTCTCAAAAGGCCATACCGTAGTTAAAAATAATCTCAAAATTAAAAAAAACAACGGTTTATTGTTTACATTTTTCTGTCGTTATTAAGAAAAAATACCAAAATATTTCGATTATTCTATCAATTTTTCATCCATTATAGCACGTTGGAAATTTTGGTTTTCAATCTTTTTTCTTTTGCGTCAGAGTTTGAGCCAAGTAACATTTAAGTGCCTTTTTTTGGTGTTAAATCACACATGGATTTGGAGATACAAAAATCAAATGATTGTCGAGTTTTAATAATATTTTCCAGTACTTTAATATCTACTGCAATGAGAGTCGTACTCTGACAATTACTGCATTCAAAACTGCCCACAATCGATTGCAAAACGTTCTCAGAATTCAGTTTAACGATATACAAGCAGCCTAGGTAAATATTTGAAACAAAGAAACTGGATCTCTTAAATTCTGGATGATCTCCAACCAAATTATGAACAGAGGAAATTCACATGTGATTACAATTATAAATGGCCATGAGATCGTATCTTTCTTAAAAGAAAATACGAAACTATCTGCATCGAATCCAACGTTAGATGACGAAGACCATTCACTATTCAATTTTCCAAATCTCACTGAAAGAAAATGTGACAAGAAGGTTAGCTGCTAAAACTCTTCAGCCATGGAATTAATGGACGATTCTTCTCATTTATATAAGTATCTGAATCTACAGGGTGTAAACGATAAATTGGCAGTAATTTCAATCCGCAATTTAGGTTTTTTAAAGCGGCATTATCAGTCTAAAATGTTAGTTTCTGTACTCTTTAGAGTCTGAAGTCCAGATTAGCCATCTAAACATACTAACAAAATGAGTGCCAGTGTAGAATTTAACCATAGAATGGTTATTGCTGAATTGTTCCGCGCGGGGCATAAGACATCTGACATTATCAGAGACACTGGCTATGCTCCTAGGACTGTTTATCATATTGTAGCAAACTTAAGGGAAGGTAAAGACATGCAAAGGAAGGTTCACAGCCCGATAAGTGATAAAATCCCCACCAAAAGGTTTGAAATGATCCACTGCAGAAAATCCATCATTTCTAATGCAGTACGGAAAGATCTTGGGATGAAGTCATATTGCAGACGATGTCGTAACATTCTTACCGCGAAATCTAAGACCATTCGTAAAGAGAGAAGCCACTTGCTACTCAATCATTTTTGTGGAGAGAAAAAGTTCGTGGTAGACGAAGTCGCCAACTGCAGAAACTCAAGAGTTATCGCCATTGACCCTTCTTGTATTCCTCCAGTCATGCAGAGTAAACACCCTGTCTCTGTCATGGTGTTTGGAGCTATTGCCAGCGATGGGAAAGTCATGCCCCGTCACTTCATTGAAGTTGGCCTGAAGATCAATATGGCGGAATATCTGAAGATTCTGGACGAAGTTCTCTTACCCTGGAAATTAAGAAGAACGATGATCCCAACAAAATGATATTCATTCTGGACTCTGCACCTGCTCATGGGTCAAAAACAGTGCAGACCTTCTTGAAGAGAGAGTTGCCGTTTTTTGTGCCCTCAAATATCTGGCCCTCTAGTTCGCCAGATTTGAACCCCTGCGACTATTGGTTATGGGGCGATGTTGAGAAAGTCTCTAATGCTCGCCCCCATAACAGTGTGGCCTCACTGAAGACCTCCGTAAGGCGAGCATTCCGCGATATCAAGAAAGAGTTAGCTGTCAAGGCCTGTCGTGCTTTTAGGGCACGCATTCAGTAAGTTGTGGTCGCAGAAGGTGGACGCATAGAATAAAATGTTTTTATTTAATAAAACAGTTAAATAAACATACGCAAATCTTAAATGTCTTTAAATGTCCCTTCTTTATCAAGGTTTAAAGTCTGAGATCTCAAACTGCCAATTTATCGTTTACACCCTGTAGTTGTTAACAGCCACTTTACCGGAAACCTGGAAATCAACACATATGCACCCCAGTGGTCATGGAAATGTCGATTCTCCTATTGCTTTACTTAAATTATTAGCCTAAGAGTATAATCAGATCATTTATGAATATTTATGCTGAAGATACGATCTAGTTCTAAAATATTAGTGGAGAAAAACTGCATTGTTACATTCAATACATCGAAAGCCAAAATAAGTACATTCCATCATCGCCGACGGGATGTGCGTCGTGGTGCAGTGGATATCGTCAAGGAACGAGAAATCGGGAAGCCGAGTTCGAATTCTAGTCGAATTCCTTGCATTCACTTACGCGCAAATACTCTTGGGAAAGTTATTTATCCGTATCTTCCCTCTAGTTATGGGTTGTATAATAGAACAGATTGGGTTCTGTAGCCTTGGTCGGCAACCAGTCTAACGCAGAAAGCAATGGCAACCTACTGCGCGATAACCTTCTGCCCTGTCAGTCGTGTCTCTTTCGAGACATGATCGCCCAAGCGTGTATCTCTTATGACACTTAATTAACTGACATAAGATCAATCGCTAAATAATCAAGAAAGACGATTCACTTACCTATCTAGTATCTATCTAACTTTTCAGGTTCTCTTCTATATTTACAAGAGCGTGATTAAGCTTAACATGGAATGATGTAGTTATATTTAGACAGGAACTCCGCAATCATCAATTTCCAATCTCAATAGGGTCTTAAAGCGTCCTCAAGTACTTAAGGTTAAAAAAAAATTTTCCACTTTCAAAACTCTTTCTCACTGGCAGGTCTCTTATTGTTCTATTCCTAATTTTATGGAATGTGCTTCGGCAAACTTTATTATTTTGTTCCGCCAGTTTTACTATTTAAAACTAGAGCCTGTCATCGTACACATATTATAGCAAAGCAACATCTATCTCTCCATATTTCTTTGGTGAGAAGTAGCTTCAACTCATGCAGTTTAACACCTACATCTGCTCGATGGAATTGACTCCAAATAGATTGTTTCCCCGATCAATACAATCATAATTTGTTCACGTCCATGGTTAATGGTTATATTCCCCTCCTATTCACATTAACTATCTTTTACTCTGTCACTCTCTACTTCAAGTGGCACCCGGGTCTTGTATAGAGTGAACAACACTGCACAAAATTTGAAAGATATATAATGAAGAAAATTTTAAATATTTGGCAGTAACAAGATATATTTAAGTGATAAGAGAAAGAGTATTAATTTAAAAGATTGTGTAAATGCATAACATAATGCGAATTCAGAAAGATAGTATTCAAGCAAACCTTTAAATTTACAAAGAATAATATTTTTTCCGGTCAGGCATCTTATGATTGTCCCCTTTCTTATCAATGTGATCTTTTCAAACTACAATCGTAAAAATTGGCTGAATTCGGGGACCTAACGATAGTAGCAGTTAATACACAATTACTGTAATAAGCATAAGTTCGATAACAATCTTTTTGTTACAGGCATTGCCATAGATTAACACGTCGATAGATATGCATTTAAAATTACCGTACACATGTCTAAACTTATTTATAAATGGAACTGTGTCTGTGTGTGTCCGTTACCTATAGACTCCAAAACGGCTGAACCGATTTTCTTGAAAATTTACACAGTTATACTATAAGCGTCTGCGAGTGTTCTTAGCTAGATTTTGTGTCGAGGTACTCCCGATAAATATCGAAAATCGATAATCGAAAATATCTGGTTAGAAAAGGAGTGGTCCAATTTTAATCAAATTTGATACACTCATAGACAGAAACATAAGAAACGGTATTCAGAAGTTTCAAGGTTGCAGTTCTTACAATAGTGCAGAAAATCGATAATATATATATAAAAAGCAAGATGTGTGTGCGTGTGTGTGTGTTTATCTACCTGTATGTCTCTATTTTTTCAGCCCTTTTATTTTAGGTTTTGCTTCGGGGTTTTTATCCAAGTAGGTATAATTGTAGTTCTTAATCTTAGCCATGATACCATTTACTCAGAGGACTTATTTAGCCTTCAAAATTCAGTTTACGACGAAAAAAACTTATTTGATCTGTACCAGGAAATTAAAATTTGACTTACATCCATTCATTTTTCTTTCAGTGTACGGTTTTGCTTTAACTAGAAACAACTATTGCTTTTTAGTCTTTCGTGCCAACGTCCAAAGAGTCTGAGCTCCAGGACCATGGATTAGTTTTAAAGCTTTCATTACACCCGAGCAACGCCGGGCTATATTGCTAGTATTGATATATTTAATGATAGTCACAACTTAGACGGAAATATTAAATACATTATATAAGAAACATTAGTTTCAGGGAGGCAAATATATTCTTTTCTTATTCAGTTTTCAGAATACGATTGGACAAAAATATTCAATAGAAAGAAAAGCTCAGATTGCATGAAATGGCGACGCTGAGCTAAAATATTTTTTTTTTTTACAAAATGTTTCAGTAACTTTCAAGGGCTAAAAAATATAACTACATGCACGAGTATAATATTTTAATATGATTTTTTCCTACTTTTACGCGAGTAAACTCCAGGCGCCATCTTATCTATAATGATTTTATTTTCTTCTACTACAGCCAGCATTAATCTTTTGTTTTATTGATTTTCAATAGAAGGAAGTTTCAGATATTTGCTACATGTCATAAGCACGATCATCTTCAAGTCTCACTTATTGAGTTAGGTCCCGACATCTTTTATAGATATTCGCCATGGGACGAGTAAATTGACGATGCCAAGACATTGAGCTGGGATAAGATACGAAAAATGCTAAAGAATGAAACAAGTAGGATGTCGGAAGAACGAAAAGAAAAAACTGAAATAAAGAAAGAATAAGGCTGGTTTTACTTCAGGAAGAATACAATAGGTGTGCTTCGTGAAGTGCTGGGAACGACGAAGCATCTCTTTGTGTAGAATTGTGTCTTTGTGATCTCTTGATGGCAGAATAAGCGAGTACGAGTGATAACATTATTGCAGTAAAGTTGACCGGCACCTAAGTGACAAATAGCAATTCTCTGACATTGTAAATTTGTTCAGACGAAGAGCAATCTAATGTTGCGTAACGTATATTCTAATAAGATTTTACTTAAAGAAATAATGAATACGTATCATCTTATCGATTTATAAATAGTATAGATGTGGTTTCAAATAATAGGAATATGATTGTACGATATTTACAACAACGTGCAATATAGGTTATATCTATATCTATATATATATATATATATATATATATATATATATATATATATATAGTGAGCAGAATTAATAAATATACATATGATGGTGCACATATGTATAGTATTATTATTCAGGTATTAATAAAAATGTGGTCAATGTATATACATTACCGGCTATAATTATTAGGTCACCTCAGTGTTTTTTATAATTTATTTCATTCATTTTAGTATTCATTGCTAAATGAATAATTTTAAATGAAAATAGAATGGTTCTTTTGTTAATATTGCACGATAAGATGTGCATAAAATGAATTTATAAATATTTAAAAATAACCTATTTTTCAGTCTCATCAATGAAATAATCTTTGCTTCCCTGCCTTGTAAAATTTTGCAAATTAAAAATAACAAAAGAAACATTCTCTTTTCGTTCGGCAATAAATACTAAAGTAGTATGAAATACAACATTTCTTTAAAATAATTGGCATTTACTAATAATTATGTCCGGTAGCATATGTTATATATATATTAATAAATATAGATATTGTCCTACGTTGATGGAACGACTCGGAATTTCATGTGTTATGCAATCATAAGGCATCTGTTGCAAACTGACAGTATAGATTAGAATTCTAGTTCCCTCGATGTTTATGAGAATTAAATCTTATAAAGTTAAGTTACAGCTGGTTTTGAATTTAAAATAAATATATTTAAATATTAAAATAAAGGAATGAGAAATCAAAAAGACATTTAAAAAATTAAATATTGTAATATATCATGTATATAAGAAACTAAAATTTTAAAATTGTAAAAATTTAATTAAAATTATAAAAGTAAAATTTAAAGTTCAAATTTAAAATAAAAAATTAGAACTAAAAGATATTGCAGGTAGCAAAAATAAATAGTGATGTCATTCATAATTGTTAAAATAACATTTATGGGGAAAGAAAGAAAACAGGAATGTAAGGAAAAGTTTCGAAAGAAAGGAGCAAAATTGTAGAGAAATCTATGTCAATCTGGGTCTAAGAATTTAAATAAGAATCATCTCTATGATAGTATGGGTTTATTAAATGTCTTTTTTCTTAGGTAAATTAGGATTGTTAATATGATTTAAGATGACAAATTTTCTAATGGCAAACTTACATATGATGAAGCAGTACATTTGGTGTATTTATAACTTTTAAAAACAAGTGATTGTTAAATTTTAATGTTTCACCTGTTACAAGTGCTCCCAAAGTTAAATCTAACATCATTAACTTCCGAATGAATTCGAGCTATATATATATATATATTATAATTTTTAACTTTCTGCTTTCTGTCTGAATTTCTGATATGAAGAAGTATCACAGTTTACAATATTTATATCCGGGCTACTAATATCGTCTCTGTGTTTGTTATTACATGACTGCTCAGATGAGCAAAATACTAATTACTAACACACAGGAAAATCTCAATAGAAACGAAGAAAAGAGTGCTAGACTGCTACGTGATGTCAGTTCTTCAATACGGCTGTGAATGCCGGATAATATCATCAAAAATGAGGACAAAACTGGAAGCGGCCGAAATGTGGTTCTACAGAAGGATGCTACGGATATCGTGGACTGAGCATACAAGCAACGACAAAGTGTTAGAAAGAATGGCAACAAAAAGGAAATTTATGCTGAGCATCAGGAAGAGACAACTGAAGTTCCTGGGACATGCAATGAGGAAGGAGAGCCTGGAGAACCTGATACTGACTGGTCAGATAGAAGGAAGGAGAGACAGAGGAAGGCAGCGGATAACATATTTGCAGGGTCTGATCAGGTGGATGACGGAACGGGGGTTGCCAGGAGCAACAGGAGCAAACATACTAAGAGCCACAAGGAATAGAGAGACGTGGAGATCCATGATCGCCCACGTCCTGAAGGGACAGGGCACATAGAAGAAGAAGAAAGAACCTTTTGCTCTCCGGTCTTCTTCGTGTGTATATCGAAGACCGGATGGTACAACGGTAAAAAAAATTGTGCTGTCAAAATATATTTGAAACGAATACTCCTAACAAAAATAGTTCTTTTTAATAACATATTATTTTTGGACACATCTGTTCATGGTTTTCCACAACTTCCGAGTTATAATGTTAAGTAAATTAAAGAATGATAAGAATAACCAGCGTAAATTCCCGTCATAGAAGTAGAATATGATGCGAAGCGGAGGTGGCAATTTTAGAGGTAAACAACAAGGGTTGTTTGGTCCCTGAGATTTCAATTTTACGGAAGCATATCCTGTATTGCGTCAATGAGGAAGGGTGAGTCGAATATCGAAGTTAGGGTAACGGTGCTTGTGTTACCAGGCACTTTTGTCCTTAGTCCTCGGTGTACATTATTAAACACTGCAGTTTAAAGGTGCCTTGTGCCACATACTGCCACAGTTTGTAAAAAGTGAGCAAATAAATAGAGCAAAGTAATTATATATGACTGCTGAATAAAGGTCTGAGCTGGTTAGTTGTAGGCATATTCTTAAACAAACATTGTGCTTTTTGCTAGCGGGTTTTGGGAGATTTGTTTACAGTTTTTGTTTTCTTTCCATAATTTATATTTTCCGACGCGTGGACGACAGTTGCTCATTATTTTCCCCCTCATTTTTCTCCAGGTTAGAATTTAATGACAACTGCTCTGACGAGATCTTACTCTGGTTCTCTGACCATGTATTTACCCGTGCTACCAGTTTGCCGTTAAAATAGTTAAATGTAACCAATTCTTCTACTCCTACATTTACTTTTCTTGTATTTTCTGGTTGTGGAACAAGTGGCAGCTCTGCCTTGATTGGGGTAAAATGATTATAGGTACATAAAAAAATTAGGTTTTTGTTTTCAGCTGTGTATGATTTAAGTAACGTCACCCGAAAGCCAATTTGCGAGAAACTTAAATTAGCTAAATTGATGGTGCGATTTCTTTTTTTTTTTTTTGCACATAAAGTGTCGTATATGAGTGTTACTTGTCTGTACAAAATGTGTGCATTGGAACAACTGCTTCGGATGATTTCGGCAGGTTTGTATTTTCTTTTCTGATTGTTGTCATACAATACACTTACATATTTCTGAGTAATAATTATACGTTCTAAGGTTTATTCTCTTATATATTTACTGATATACTTACTGAGATCGACCGTAGAGAAAATATTTTTATTCGGATAGTTCTGTATCAATTTGATACTAACAACTGTACTAAGTAAAAAATAAATTACTTCATGACTTTCAACAACTGCAACGACTAAAACGGATAGAACATGTAAATGTAAAAGAAAATGAGAGCATAAACAATTTTTGATATTCAAAACTACTTCAAATTGTTATGAAAGCCCTTAGATATACTAAAAATATATATGACAAATTTGATAATTTTTCCTCTAAATTATCATTGGTCAATGAACGCAGATTATTATAAATAAAAGGCTAATTTTACCATTACACCCAAAAATTATATATTCATATTTCACAAATTAAGTAGATGAATTCCAAGAAATTAGTTTATTTTGGTCAGCAGTTGTATCAACTGGAGGTATATCTCAATCAACATACTGTCACTTAGATTTTTAAATCATTCGTCTTTAATAAATCTCTAAATAACCTTGTTAAAAGTGATACATGTTAGGTTAAAGACACTTTTTTACTTATTTAATATATGTATATATGTGTAGCCAGCTATTACAAATTATTAGAAAAAAGCTAACCAATTTGTTCTGGAATTTGGAGTCGGTGAGCAAGTGATTTAAAATCTGCTTTCATTTCTGCATTCCACCATATATATATAGGCAAGGAAGGTTTTATTAAAGGTTCACTCCAAGACAAAGAAATGAAAGAAAATCATAGCACTGAAATAAGAGTAAGTGAAAAGTAGAAATCCATGTCGAATAAATAATTGTTTACCCTAGATTTTAAGATTTTAAGATAGTAGTGATTGGAGAAACATCTTTCTGAATTTCTGGCCCCAAAATCGCGGTCATTCTTTTATCTAGATCTTATGCACTAACGTATAATTAAATGAGAAAGAAGTGGGACTCATATATTTTTATGAGTCAGGTATCTCCGCTCTTACACAAAAAAAAATGTTGCACCTGAAATGTGGAACGAGTTCCCTTTTTTGATGTTTTTTTTTTTACATTCAGTAATTTGATATAAAGGCCGTTTTTGCGAAACTCTGTAAATTTCAGTAAACTATTAGAACGAATGAAACTATTTACATTATTCGATCTATTGTCATTATCTTCGCTGCCGTTTTGACAACTTTTCGGCAAATTTACGCTCCGTGAAAATATTTGTAAAAGAGATACAAAGATGCCACACTGTAAGCGACAGTATCTTAGCTGCCAAGTCAGGATCGATCACATTACAGATTCTCCGTTGGATTCGGTCGAGGACATCTGAGTGAATAGCAGATGCGTCGGATCAGATATGGCAGCAATACTCAATGCACTGGTGTATATACTCAGTGATGGTCGTGAGCATATCAGCAGTAGACCTGGTGAAGCGGAAGCCATACTGTTTGTCAGAGAAGAGTTGATGGGCTGTGAGATGTTGTACCACCTCGGCGTTGATGACGGCTTCGAACACTTTGCGAAAGATCCGTAGGAAGCTGATAAGGCGATAATTAGCGAAGTCAGAGGGTTCTCTAATTTTTTTATATATAGGAACCACGGAGGGGGATTTCCAGCATGCAGGAAAAGCAGGAAGCAGAAAGGCAGAAAGGAGTGATAAATATACATATTTTCATTTGTCGATGGCGCGACTCGCGGTTTCATGAGTTATGCAATTAACAGGTGCGTATAAGAAACTGACTGTTTAATAGATTTTAATTTAAGTTCATTCGATGTTCATGGGATTTAAATCTTATGAAGTTAGGTTACTGCTTTTCAATAATAAGAGTAACATTCAGATAGGCAAAGACACTATTTACATTGTTGAGAAGATTGGCCTCATTTTTCTTTTTTGCCATGTTTACGACGTCTCGGCCGTTGTACGCTCCGGTCTTCTTTAGGTGCTAACAATTTCGAACCTAAACATTTATTACGATCACAGTGGCATATCAGTTTAATTTCCATCAGGTTATTTATTGATATGCTGGTAAGTTGCCCTAGGGATTAGTCTGTGAACAGTCTTTCTGGTTTAATTGTTGTGGTCATCTTTGATTATTTCTAAGAAGTGGCAGACTTTCTGACCTATGACAAAGACAAAAAAGCGACTATGAGGTTGACATACAGAAGCTTGGGAGCTATTAATTAGCCTGAAAGAATACTGGTTTTGTAAATTTTTGGATGAACTTGTATGGGAGGTCGCTTGCTGTAACTTTGTGACAACTACCTATGTGTCTTAGATGAGAAGTGGTCCTTGTTATTGATTAATATCTGTGACAGTTGTCGATCTTTTCATTCTTGGGCCTTTCTTTATTATAAGTTCCATTTAAAATGCGGTCTTTTAGTTTTTTTGTATATTCCATTTTGTCAATCACTAGAATTGAATGCCCTTTTGTCAGCTGGTATCTCGTGGTCATTCATCTGTAGGCTTGGATTGCTAGCCACTCCAATGATTTGTGTAGTCTGGCTTTCTCTGGTATATGACTCACTTTCTATCTTTGCTAGTTATTCGAGACCTGGGGAATGTTCGAAGCGAATTCATCGATTCTGACAATGATGTCCAAATATGGTATCCGGTTGTTGCGAAGTTGACACATTTGTTCAATACTGACACCTCAGAGATACTCACTTGGTGTTGACTAATATTGATTACTGCCTTCGCCGGGTTTTGATAAACAATGTGTGTGACCATCTGACCCTTCAATCTTTTCTTTACTCGGAGGGGCTTGGCAGAATCGAATTAGTGAATGATTTATCCAGATGATGCAATATGCTTTTTGGTCTTCTTTCTCGCTCATTCTATTGAAGGCGGTCTCGATCCTATGGCGGATATGAGACTTTTTGATGATTAACGGCTGTACTGCAATCCTTTTCGGACAAGGGCGTGTACCGTTTTTTTTTCTGCTTGCACTGACCTTAAATCTTGATGCCTAGTCTGAAGGGATGAGTCGTAAGTCTCTTCATCGGTGCAAGAACGTTAGATGGATAGACATTTGTGGCAGCTTCTGGTGGCTTTTTCTAATCGTCTACATAATTTTGTTATATCGATTCCGTACCGATCTTTCAGTATATGTATATATTTCGGAGATGAGATACTGAATATTTGCACTGTTTACATTTTTCTGACAAAATTTCATGTACTGATGTCGTCAAAGACAAATGACACAATGGGTAAAAGCGTCGATTGAGGTAATCCATTGACTTCCTCCAACGAGTTGTGAGTTCAATGCCTGGCCACAAGAGAAGTAAAAACAAATCCAGAAAGTTAATAAATGGAAATAACTGAAACTGTGATATGCATAAAGGTGTAGAGCGTGAAACAAAAGCAATCTACTCCGGTGGACAAAATAAACGGTCCGATTTGATATTCCAGGCACACGAAGAAGAACGGAGTGTACAACGGCCAAAACTTTGTGAATGAGAAAAACAGACCAAACACAGCAAATTGTTCAGACATGTAATACAAAATGAATGAGAATTAAAAATTGTTAAGTCAACTTAAAATTCGAGTTATGTATAAAGATCGTTTGGCAATATATGGATCCATATATTTGATTCCCCAATATATTCGTTAAACAGTGTGGAAGTATGCGCAAGCAGACTGGGAGAATGAGTATTTTGAATACAAAATCGTATACCTAGGCGAAGAATATTCTATGCAAAAACAATAATTAAAATAAGGATTGAAATATTACGCTGTTATTAATTTTTTCTGTTCAATATTATGCACTGGGAAATATATGCTAGCAATTAACCCTCTAGGGCCATTCGTATCATATTTGATACAGTATGTCCCTATAAGGAAACATTTGGTATTTCCCTATAAGGAAACATTTGGTATTCATTGACTGAGTAGTCAGTACTGCTTTCATTTGAAATTTATAAAATATTTCTCTTAAAAAATTTTTCAGGAAAATATTTATTTCAAGGCTTGTTTTCATACTATATCAAATATGATACGAATGGCCCTAGAGGGTTAATATGTCTGCAACGGGTACAACCTTTTGCAGCCAAGGATTCAGCCTTGCACACGTGAGATAGATCGTGGGAAGTATTTTCTTGATAATAACCGGGGACAGAAGGCAGTCAATTTCAGTTTACATATGGAAGAAACATTTTTTGAAAATACCTTCTTTTACAGCATTTCTGTTTTTATGATACTATGAAATTTAAAGAAAATGTTTGCAAAACAAATCATAAAAAATACTTATCTAATATCTTTATAAATCAAAAAGTTGGTATGTAAAAAATAACGTAATTAAAAAAATTAATTAAGAAATGAGCTTACAACCATATCACCACGAAGAAACGGTTCTCGGACGATGACTACGTCGAGCCTGGTGAGCAGCGAGGTGGATAACTACTTGGGAATACCTCGTGTTGTAAGCGTAGTAATGGCTTGGTTATTGTTAGTCGGAGAGCCCTAATTCCAGTTAGGTTAGTTATATTCCCTTGCAAACAAATGCCCATGGGAAAGTTATTAATCCATCTTCTACTCCAGCTATGGGTTAATTTGTAAAATTTGTAAAAGTAAATCATTGCCCCGAGAAATAATTTTTAAAATCTTAAATATATTGTCTGACAATGAATGACTTGCAAAATTCCGATAGAAAGTAAGGTAATGATGGACAGGAGAAATTTGATTTTAAGTGTAAAGTTAGTAAATAATTAAAATGCCTTGAAACACAGACGTTTTCTATGCCATTGATGAAAAAAATTGAATGAGACACATGTAGCATTTGCAATATGAAAAGTTTTCACGTGTCATCGTGAAACGGTTACAGAATTGTCTTTTTCACTGAAAGTAGCGAACAAGATACAAAGACGGAATATTTTTTTTAAATACACGGCACATTAATTATATGTAGTTGACTTAATGAGTGATCTATCCGCTCAACTATAACAAGTTAATTATCAAAAAATGGGAGAATCAATCAGTATATGCTAAGGAATAGATTATAGATGTCTCGTTATATTATATTAGGAAAATTAACTATATTTTAGGATTTATTTTAAACGATAATAACCAATGGAAGTTACGTCGTTACGGGTATGTAGCAAGTTTAATTTTGAGAATTTGAAAATTTCTGAATTTTGCTGTAAACATAGAAAATATGGATCATATAAAGATTTACATGTATAATACTCTACTAAGGATCGATCAGTACGAATAAATTAAGTCGCGGCAAACAGTAGATTACTAACTCATTAGTTTGTATTACTTGTTATATAAATATATATATATTCCCATTTGTAAACGAGTTATTACGCGACCTAGGTTTCTACCGTGAGTGGAGTTTTCAAGCAATATTTAATAACTGATTTTACCGTTTACGGTTTTTCTTTTTAGAAACGCTCACGAAATGTTGTTTCTTTTTGAACGCTCACGTGGCAGGGAATTTTTGAACGATCAATTTTTAAAATTAAAACGAATTATGGCATTTGTATCCATGGTTGTATGAACCTAATAGGTATTTTTAGTATGGTTACACTTAGTCATAATTTCCCTTCTTTCATTCAACAGTTCATTTTTGTTTTGCATAATCTCTCTAACTTTTATTCCTGGCACAGTCTACATATTTTGCCACCGTTGTAAGGCTTGACTGTTTTTACAATACTCCACGTTATATCTGGGTCTTTTCCATATTTTGATTTTAATTTCTACATGTGGCTAGCTAATTTTGCACAGACTTTTAAGTTTTTTATTTTGAATGTAAACCTGAGATTAAACCACCTTTTCTTAAAGGTGCCTTTGGTTGAACCCAAAATATATTTTATTTGGGTCATGTATCTTTGCTTTGTAAATGATTTCTTTTGTGTTGCAAATTCCTTGAAGTTGACATTTATTTTCGTCCCTGGCGTTGCAATCTTTATTATTGGTTTTGTTTTGTACAATGCTATCTATGTTTCTGGTGATTTGTTTATTTATGAAAATATCTAAATTACTAGTACAACTATAACTTAGTTTGATTGTGTTTCTGTTGAAAATTTTCTTTAGTTTACTCTTTTGGAATGTGTCTAGCTTTCAGTTCCAAAATATTTGTGTCTTTACCTGTAAATTAAATGTTCAGCTTATATATATATATATATATAGAGAGAGAGAGAGAGAGAAAGAGACAGAGAGAGGGAGAGAGAGACAGACAGACAGAGAAAGAGAGAGAGAGTGAGAGCGAGATATGTATGTGTGCCTGTTTAAATATTCTCAGATATAATTTGTAGAGAGGTACAATATGACCTAAAGTAAGTGACAAAAGGAAAATCTGTATTTAGTTTTATTCGACACGTTTTCTCACTGACGATAATGTGAAGGGAACAAATAAACTTGAATGAAACTTGAAACCGGCTCTCCCATTTCTCGTTCGTAGATAAACATCCATCACCCTACTACACACACAATTATCTGTACGCGTGTAGTCAAATCTGGGAATTAATGGAACTTCTCCATATGATTTGACCAGTTAGAGACCATATATCGTTCTAAATTTAGAAGGTTCTCTAGATGATAATCTGAGAGTTCTTAAAGAAATACAAATCTAACAGTGTTGGAATGGTTAAGAAAGAATGCATCAATCTGATCTGCAGAGATTGATGTAAAACGCATTACTGCATATGTGACATTTGTGCTATAGTTTGATGTTTCTTATATTTGGTGCGGCGTACATTATTTTCTTTTCAAGATATTAGCATTCTTGCGAAGGAACACAGTACCGTTATCGGAATAAGAGAGAAACTATAGGAAAATCAGCTATATTGACGTAACCGACAGAAATAGATGGATAGATTTAAAATTAATACAGCCCAGTTTCCGATTTGTTCACACATCCAACTGCCGGTTTACATGTCACGGTCATCAGCATAATGCACCAATATTTATATGAATAAGGTCTTGGATTGTGTATGATTTATGATTTTGTTGCAAATAGATTTCTTAACATGTAGTTCTTGGTCGAACTTTTATGTTTATTGCCTTAAGAACTGCGATGAATACTTTTAATATATAATACATCATGTTTACAAATATAATAAACACACACAATATATATGTATACATAAATGAATATATGTTGTTCAACATTTATGGAACATGCGGTGTTTCATTCGTCATGCAATCATCAGATGCATATTACTAAATGACAGTTTGTGTTATATCTGAATTTAAGTCACTCGAAGTTCATGGGAGTTAAATCTGATAAAGTTATATTGCTGCTTTCTAATAACAATAATAAAAAACTTAAATATACTACAAGTACAAGGAGATAAAAGATTAAAATTTTAAAAGTCAAATAATAAAAAAAAAATTAAAAAAATTAAATTAAGGAATATTAAAAATATATAAATACAGGGAGTTCAAATAAAAGAGGCGTAATTCATAATTGTTAACAGTAACATTTCTGTCGGGGAGAAGAATGAAAGAGGGAAGTAAGTGGGTGAGAAAGAAAGCGGCCAACGTATACAGGAATCAGTATCAATCGTTTTCTTAACATTTTTAGTAATTATATTTTTATATAGCAGCATGTGATCATTAAATCGTTTTTTAGCTGAGTAGATTACGTCTTATATAAGGTTTAAGAAAGCAAGTTTCTTTAAAAAGTCGTACGTTACATCTTTCTCCTATCTATCTAAAAGAAGATGGATGCAACATGTCTTTTAGAAAAAAACTTGTCATCTAAAACTCATATAAATAACCCTAATCAACTTTAAAATAAAAGAATCGATTTAATGGCATAGAACAAATTATTTGCTACCCAAATTCACTTAGATCGACCCGTAGTATGGTTTTCAAACAGTTTTCAAAAGTGCTGCAAGCAGAGTTCGCCACTCATCCGACCGATAAGCTCAGAAATTCTACTTCCTGTAAAATAGGTTGTGCTGAGATTCGAAACTATGGTTTCATGATCATAAATCAAACAATACAGACATGCGGCCACGTGCATATATATATATATATATATATATATATATATATATATGTGGGTGTGTGTGTGGGTGTGAGTGGGTGTTTGTGTGTGTGTGTGTGTGTGTGTGTGTGTGTGTGTGTGTGTGTGTGTGTGCGCGCGCGTGTGTGTGTGTATGTGTATGTGTATGTGTGTGCGCGTGTATGTGTGTGGGTGTGCGGGTGAGTGTGTGTGTGTGGAGAAAAAACGAGTAAAAATGTTCCAACGAGTTCCAACGAGTAAAGATGATGAAAAAGTCCTAGAATCCTTGAAAGTTTTGTTTAAAGTATAGATTTATTGCTATGAGTATTATTAATATTATTTGTTTTTTGCATGATATATTAAGGGCCCATAATGGTATTTGTGTCGCTGCACGTGTTTCTGGTTCAAATTTGACTCTTCAGGCGAGAAAGTCTGTGATCTTATCGTGATCCGTTTGTCTTTCTGATGGCTGAAAATATCATGTTCATATAGATAAATGGTCGGTGAGCAGGTTAGCAAGTTCATATATGTGCGTGTTTATTTTTTTTTTTTTTCACGCTCGCTAGATAAAAACTCTTCCGTTTAGGAATCATTCACTATACTTTGATCAGAAAAAGCATTTTACACCCACTTGCATAATATTGTTTCGTTTTTATATTTCATAATTGTCTTCAGCGATTTTCTTTCAATTCTACTGGTCATCTAGTTTTTTTGTTGTCTTTAGAATACTATTTTTTGCAATACTTCGCTAATCTTCTTTTAGGCACGTTTGTAATTAGTGTGGCTGTGTCTATATATCTTGGGTTTATCATGTTGTTTATTTTCATAAATATTTGTTCCAGCAACATCAGTGTGCAATATTCTCAATTTTGGTAGATAGGCATTAATCTGAATTTACATCCTGTGCATTCGTGTATTGTTGGAAGACGTACAGTTTCCTATTATTGGGTAGTTTAATGTTACTTTCGCCCAGGGATATAATTTTATTCAGTCTTTGAGTCGTCCCCAAGTATATTTTCGCGCATTCATCGCATTGTACAGCGTAAATTACGTTTTTAACGTTGCAGCTCAGATTTATTTTTATTTCGGATGTAGATGCGTTTTCGAAATTGAATTAATTTCCTTCTGTTATTATGTTGCATGACACGCATATATTTTTTGTTGCATTCTGTGATGTTGCGTGTTGCTCGAATTTTAATGATATTAGTATGCTTGTTAAATTTTGGGGTTGGCTTTTGGTTTTAATTATTTTAGTTGTTATTAAGCCCAATACCCCTTCAGACATTGCCTGAAGAGGCATTGGGCCCCCAATACCGAAACGAACGTGCTTTCGTCGTGATTATATATAGAGAAATTATGTAAATGTTCTAAAGTATAATTTATAATAAATATTCACAGCTCTATATAATATATTATATATCGAGCACTGTTTTAAATTAAAGTTTTGGACGTTGAAAGACTTCTTCGTTCTGTATTCACACACCCACACACACACACACACACACACATATATATATATATATATATATATATATATATACTGAAATTTTGATAAACGGGGACATCTAAGATAAAACGGAGACAAAAGAGATAGCCGAAAATACTCGGTCACTTAAAGAGGAATGATATCCTGGAAATATTACCTAACGTTTCCTATGGAAAAGAGAGATAAGTGAAGAATGCCTCACACCTAAAAGACGAGTGTCTGATAATTGACGTCGGAGAGGCAAACATTGCTAAGGCTAACAATGGATAGATGATTGTGGAGATCTATGACCGTCCATGTCCTAAAAGGTAGACGCTGCATTAAAAGTAAGTCATTTGAAGAGTGTAAAGAATGGTTTTATCACAGACCACAGGTTATAAATGAGTGATTTTCAAACGATAATAAACTAATTCTTATATAATCATCGTGCTGTACAGTACAAGAAATATCATTTCATTAGAGGTTACTTTAGTCGTTAGCATTCAATTTAAATAAAAAAATATTTATGATTGTTTTATAATACCTTCATTACTCAAATTAAAACCTGACTTTACCCAAATAATTAATTATCAGCAATATGTATACCGCTTATATATTAGATCATCGAAAACATTCATTTTCTATCCAAATATTGAAAACAAGAGTTGTTTCCCATTGTTCTATAAGATTGCTGATGTAATTTTCGTAGATTATTTGCTTCTTGACTGTTCGCTAATCAAGTCTATAGTAGTCACTCTGGAGGTAATTAAGAAAAAATAGATTCATATTTTCTCAATTATATTCGCATGTAAGAAAATCTACTATTCGTTTTGCAACTTTCCTGAGCCGTTATCCTTAATTCTACCACACAACGACTTATTTTCCGAACCATTATAAAAAGGAATATTTAGATATCAAAAATAATAATAAAAAAAAAAACGCTACTTTGTTTAACTTACTTTTTTTTAATCGTATCACGCCGAGCAAGGCGGTAATGCCACTGATGTGCAGGGGGCTATATAAGAGTAAAAATATTAAGTAGAAGAGAGTGAAGAGGAAGACGAACCAGATGGAAAGGAGCAAGAGAAGAATGGGAATACAGGTGTGATGACAGTTTCAAAGGTAGAGAGAAAGGAAAGGATACCACGGGGTGGTGAAAGAACTAGTGTCAAATGGTTAATAGCTGAGTATTGACATTGCATTTAAAATTCCTGGAGGTTGTAGCCGTCAGGAAAGCAAGAATATGGAAGCGAGTTCCACAGGCGGGAAGTGCGAGAGAAGAAGCTGCAGGAGTAGAATAGTCGTCTGCATTTAGTTAATCTAATGGTGAATGGGTGGGACCCAGTTACCAATCTGGTTGCACGAGTAAACACCTGTTGCAGAGGCACCAGTGACTTAAGTTCGTTGGAGCAGAAGCCATGAAAGTATTTATAGAACAGACAAAGGGAGGCCACATTTCGTCGGTGGGGAAGTGGATGGAGTCGAGCCGCCAAGTCGGTACCTATCACATTATTGATTCTCCTTTGGAGCCTGTCGAGAACACTGAGAGGAGCAGCAGAGGCGCCTGACCATATATGGCAGCAGCATTCCATGCACGGACGAATGGTTAATTTGTATATATGCAGGATGTATTCAGGCGGGAAAAACATCGTGGCCCGACACAGTGACCCAACATTCTTAGCAGTGGATTTAGCTATGGACTCAATGTATTGGTTCCATTTGAGATCAGAAGACAGGGTAAGGCCGAGGAGGCGCAGTGTATTGCTCTCAGGGAGACTCGTTTAGTCCATGCTTATGGGAGGCTGGAGAGGTTGCCTGTGATGATTGACAGACAAGATAATTCACGATAATATAAATCTTAACATTTTCTAGTCTAAGGTTAATCGTTATTTTCTTTATATATCTTCAACAAATGTACAGATTACACCATTTCTCTCTGAATGGCTCTTGTACAGACTGAACAAAATTATAAAAACATTACAAGTTAATGTAAAAAAAAATTGCTTTAAAAATTTAAGAAAATATAAAACACTTTAATGCAAATAATTCTACTTAAAAACATTTGGAAATATAATTATTTATTATGCAGTTAATACGTTATTACTTGTATATGTGTCGTATCAATTTCTCAAAATTTTGTTTCTGGATTCCCACACTACTACATAAAATGATATTAAATAAAAGGATGATGGTCTTATTCACATTTATTAGAAATGAGGGTCTACCGTGACAGTTCGGATTCTAAGAAGTGGAGGGAGGAATCACGTCACGGGAACGCAGGTGACTCATTGGCTCAGCCTCTGCCCGCCTGTAGTCATACCTCGTTTCTAAAATATGGGTGTTGGAAACGTATCGATGTTTAACACCTGTTAAGCTTTCTGTTGAATTGGCGCCGTTTTAAACCGGAACGTGGAATGTGATATTGATGTTCAGAATTCTATCTTAACGAGCAATACACATGCAGAAGAACATTTACCTTGCTTTATAGACTATGCAAAGAGTTCAACAAAGTACGACACAGAGACTTGATAGAGATACTCGAAAATTTCAACATGTTTGGGAAAGATGTTAGGATAATCAAGAATTTTGGATTGGCAACAAATCGATAATGAACGGATAGGAAATGAACTCAGCAGGTATACAAAAGTAAAAAGATGCGTAAGATAAGGGTGTGTTTCCTCTCCGGATCTTTTCATCCTGTACAGCGAAGCAGTTATGAGAGAAATAAAAGCCTTTTCTCGATTAGTCACTGGCGGCAACAATGTCTACAATATCAGATAGGCGGAAAACACATTTATGATAGCAAACAGGGAAAGGAAAATGCAGAACCTTCTAGAAAATATAGTAAAAAATAACTAAGAAGAAACGACTGAGTTTTAACTTAAAGAAAAGTCTATGTATAATCATCAGCAAAAAGAGAAGCCCGATATGCCAAATACAAGTCGGATATAATAAATAAAATAAGTACAAACATTCAAATACTTGGGAAGTGTGTTGACAGTGGATAGAAATTGTGACAATGTGATCCAAAACACATTTTCATTGCCAAAGACGCACTGCAGAAGTTAACTAGAGTGCTTGTGATGATAAACATTCACACTTACCCGAGCCAAAGCGTACAAGGTATTTTGCTTGTCGGGCTGCTGTGTTGTGATGAATGCGTGCGTAAACACGCCAGAGAGATCGTCGTCTCGTCAGCTGCGTACTCGCAAGTTTGGTCAAAGAAAGGAATATTCTCCGACCTGTCGTTTTATGCTGAGTGAGAATGAGACCGACGGCGATGATTGGTGCGTCGGCAATAGCTTTTTGTCCATAAAAAGGGTCTGCAACAATGGCTGGCTGGTTTTTTGTTGTGATTCTGGTGACGTGCGCAACAGAGAGAGAGCATTGAGTTAAGACTCTGTTTATATTTGTCTGGAAGCTTCAAACCCACGAGTGAAGCGAGCGGTAGAACCGAAACCAAACAGAAATTTACTCTTTAACTACAGTACTGAAAGACAGGAAGATCTTCTTAGAAACAAAGAAAAGGTTGCTGGATCGCTATGTGATATGTGTCCTTCCGTATGGAATTGAATGTTAAACGATTCATCAAGGAGAAAGGAGAGGCTTGAGCAAGCAGAAATATGGTTTTTACAGAAGGATGTTGAGGATACCATGGAGGAAGTACGCGTGAAACGATAAGGTGTTAGAAAATATGCAAACGAGAAGAAAACTCATAGTTAACATCAGGAAGAGACAAATGTGATTTCTTGGACGTAATGAGAAAGGAGGGCCTGGAGAATTTAATACTCTCTGTTTGGATAGATCGAAGGAGAGACAGGGAAAAGCAGCGCGAGACATACTTATTAGATCTGAGCAAATGGATGGCGGATCGGGGTTTAGAAGTGATACCAAGAGAATAATTACTGAGGGCGACAAGAGACAGAAACAAGTGGAAGTCCATGTCCACCTACGTCCTAAAGAGACACCGCACTAAAGAAAAAATGAAGAAGAACCAAGCCCGGACAAAGTTACTCCTTCACTGTCAGAATTGCACGCTCACAAGTTATTCGGTAACATATTGAGAATGATATATTTTTCAATTGTCGCATATTCTACATTATCTCTTTTTAAATGTTACCCACTGAGCTGTTCATCAACATGATATTTTATGTCAAAACTGAAGATCTTTTATCCCTAACGATGTCGGTCAAAATTTCGCCATCAATAGGATAGAATCACGATGATATTAGCATAAGTTTAATCACACATGTCTTGTTCCTGTTAATCTTTAATGGATAAAATATCAAATTAAAATACTTTTGAAGACGAAAGCAAAGTGATACACTATGAATGGTTGACTGAACATATACAAATCAAATAAAGAGAGAAAAAAAATGAAAATAAATAAAAACAATCATATCGGCGAAAAAATTTAAACAAATTATAAAAAAAGAGAACAATAGAAAATAATCAGAAAATTAATGGAAAATTATGAACCAGTGAAACACTATAAATCTACTGGATTATCCAATAGTTGGTAAGATATTTGGAGACCATGAATATGTGTAAATCTTTAAGGCAATGACATTCTAGAAACAAAACACAAGACTCGAAAAGTCACGATAAAATAGCGCGTACCATATGCAACCAGCACAAAGATGTTAACTTGGCCTTGTTGATAATTGAGCCTATGTCCTCATGAGGCTTAAACTACACCGAGAATTAACTCTAGAAACAAAACAAATAAGAACAAAATTAAAAATTAATTTTAAAAATTAATTAAATTAAATTAATTAATTCAAAATTAAATTAAATTAAATTAAAAATTTAATTAAATTAAATTAACATTCAATTAAATTAAATTTAAATTTAAATTAAATTAAATTAAATTAAAAATTAAATTACATTAATTAATTAAAAATTAATTAAAAACAAAAAATTAACACTAGAAACAAAACACAAGACTCGAAATATTTCACGATAAAATGGCGCGTGCCATTATGCAACCAGCACAAAGCTGTTAATTTGTTCTTGTTGATAATTGAGCCTAAGTCCTCATGAGGCTTAAACTACACCGAGAATTAAACTGAATCAAGTTGAACATTAATCATAGAACAAAATTATCCACTGGCATTGTCACCTCATAAGTCAAGATAATGTTCAGTATGCGGTGTTTGTAGAGAAGACATTTTAAACATTTTGTCCCAAGCTAACGAACTCTGAACTGAGTTGCCTGATAGGAATCTTGGATTGAATGGAAGAATTTGGAAATGTGCCGTTTTTTGTTGCCATAAATAGTACCCGCGAGACGTCTCAAGCTATGATGATAAACAACCAGTGTCGGTCACTGAATGTTTTACAAAATAAAACAAAGAATACAATGAATTCAAACTGACAGTAATGGAGAGCCTTTACGGAAGTTGGTAAAAAAAAAACCCGCTTGTTCATAGAATTACGAATCAACTATTGAAGCTTCTCAGACACAAACTAAAAAAGGGTGACTTGAGTACTTTTACGCATACTGGACATAAGGAAGGCAAGACAGAGGAAAACAGCAAATAACTTACCTAACACGTTAGTGCATTTCTTTTGACATAACAGCTATTAAGAGAAAAACGACAAAACAAACATTGCCAAGAACAAGAAGTTGTAGAGAACCATGTAATCCAAGTCCTAAAAGAACACAATCTATTGCGCTGTATGGTAGTAGTATTTGAAAGCAAATATTCCCTATGCACACGTGATACATTTGCTTAGGGGCGCTTATAAATTCTTCCAATTTTAAATAATATCCAAATCTTTTTGCTTTATGATTTTGAGGCCAGCTCACCGAGGTCCACACTGACTTACAGACCGAACTTCGCTGGTAAAGGTTTGTGACTTAATTACGTCAAGTTACGGTGGCGGCACTTGTAGTAGATAGGAAATTAAAATTAAAATGAACCTTCTTATTCACTTTTGCAAATATTCACAATGACGTATGAAATCATGGTTTTTTCCCAATAGAAAAATGAATGACTGTTCTTAAAGAAAAAGTCGAAACGAGATTTCGCAAGTAGATTTTTAATTGATTTTCTGACCAATGTAAGCGATTTGCAAAACCGTAAAGACTTCGCAATCCAGTGCGAAAAATCTTAATGCTATAAATCCTTTGGTCAGCATCAGCAAAAGAGTCAGTTACATGGAAGCAGCAGAGATGACAAGCTAAAATGTAACAAGGCCTTCAAGTCCACCAGGACAGTCGCTCTCTTCTTCTTTCTCCTGTGCTGATTCCTTTTACTTATTTTTCTCCATTTAAAGACATTCCTACCTAACAAAAGCTAATACATACATACATACGTACGCATAAATAATTTCCAACAAATTACTACTACGAACATTTCTTCAATTTTTGATACCATTAACTCATTAGTTGTTTCTCTTTGAACTTTTAACTACTACCTATTCTTGTTATTGTATTCCTTTTAATAAATTTCTATTTTAACACGAGAAATGTTCTTACACTATTCCACACTATTGTACACATTCCAGTCCAACCAAATTTATGATGAATACCTTCTGATAATTCTGATGATAATCCTGCATCAATATTGTAAGCTGTAGGGAGATCAGTTATGTATGATACAATGCGGAATCAAATAAACATTAACCATCTCCCTATATTATCATAGCACTTCAGAGGCCTTGATTTTGTTAATTCATTGTATACAATGCACCTTTTTAACAAAATTGAATATTTACATCTGTAATTATCTTTAGAGCAAAAATAATTTATTTATATTTTTTTATTAAAATTTAACACAAAGCAAATCTTTAAAAGTAGATAAAAACGTAAAGATACCGATGTTCTCATAATTTAAAATGAAATATTACAAATTGAGATATTAAAAGCAAACAAATACAAAGTGTTTGGACAGATGACGGAAAGTTCAGCGCTGAGATCTGAAGGCACATGAGGTTCGCCAAAAAATTATTCCGAAATGTAAGTAATGTATTAAGAAACAGAAAAAACAGAGGAAACAAACAATCTAACCATTGAGATTGAATGAACGTTGGGCGGAATACGGTTTATGTTTCTAAGTATGAGTTTTGTTTAAGGGCATATCAACCTCTGTGATTTTTTTAATTCCAAAAATATGGAGTTTTAAGGTAATTTTTAATGTTCGGTTATAGTGAGAAGGTTGATTAATCAGATTTTAAATTAAATTTTTTTGTTTATAATTTATTTAGAAGACTGAAAATGTCTTCTAGTTTTGTATTCAAAAATGTTTTGCTAAGAATATTTATTTTTCCTTCAAACATATGTTATGGTAATAAGTTTTTATTCAAAAGTGTATTGTTGGTAATATTTTTCCTTCAAAAAATTTTTTTTTAATAAAAGTCTATTATTATGTATACATTATTTTAAAAGTGAATTTGTATACTTTCATCGTGCTTTGACCCTAGTTTGTGGGAGTTAAATAGCTGCCAATAAGTGAGACTCTAACAGTTGCTACCACTCCGGATCAGGGTGGACCTGGGAACAACAGCGATTAAGAGGTGATTCCATACTCCTCAAAACCTCTCAATCAAAAGCCTTGCAGTTTACCATCATGCCCAAGACCGAAACAAGGTTTAGGCACAATTATAATATGTTTTAAGAACTACAAAGTGCAGGAAGTAGTGGAGAACTATAGAGACCAATATTCTGATGGGAAAGCTACCACGATAAAGAATGGACAAGTATGAGGATCTCAAATCATATTCACGTTAAATTTACTAAAAACTTATCTAACAAGTCAGTTAAGCGCTCTTAATCTTCCGCATGATATGGGCGCCAAATAGCTACCAGGATGTCTCTGATAACATCAAGGCACCACGTGTAACACTCTTAGAATTTCGCAATGTCCACGAATGGACACAAGTATACTGACAACTTGTAGCGTGATCCAATATGTCATGTTCTAGTTGGTTCATGATGACAGTAGCGCTCGAGTTTGGTGCAGATTCGGTGAGGATATGGTTTCCAGTTGTCAACAAACCATCATGAACTGCCTGCATTTGAACAAAGACAGATCATCCCAGCAGGATAATACACCGAAATGTTGGGTCAATGTTGAACAAGACTAGTATGAGTAGCATACCGAAGAGTTCTAATAAATAGTGTGACCTCTACAATCACCTAAATAAATAAAATCGAAGATTCAAGAAACGTTGTGGAGAGTTATATTCACATGTAAGTTCTTTCAGTTACAAATATCATGTAGCGCTTGGAAGCTATCGAGAATTCATATCTAGATATATTTGAAATTTTGCTACATTGTGTTGCTGTATTACGGCTAATTAAATGTCGTTTTTTTTAAACATTTCACCCCAAAGCAAGGCATTCCTCTGTCACAGTTGCGCAGGAGATTACATAGAAAAAAGTCATGAGAAAAAGTTGTTATAGAAAATGTCGGGAGGAGGGTGATAGACAAATGAAGATACCGAGGATGGGGGTAGATGGGAAGCGAGTTTGAGATAATGGATGAGTGTTAGTGTGATAAGAGTTGTCTATTGATCTTACATTTCAATTCCTGGAGATTGTATCTGACTGGGAAGCAAGTATATCGAAATGAATTTCACAGGAGGGAAGCGCGAGAGAAGAAGATGTTAGAGAAGAAATTCCGGTTACATTTTATCTGTTTCACTGTAAAAGGGTGGGACCTAGTTGCTAATCTAGTATCTCGCGCACATTCATATCTGGGGGCACCAGTGATCTAAGTTCATCGGAGCACATGCCGTGAAAGTATTTATAGAAGAGGCTCAGGAAAGCCACATCACGACGATGAGAGAGTGATTGCAGCTGGGTTGCCTAGTCTGTATCGATCACATTAGAGATTATCCGTTTTATTTTGTCAAGAAACCGAGGAGAATAGCAGGGGCACCCGACCAGATGTGGCAGTAGTTATAGTCCTCACATAAATTTGACAAGTATGTGTATGTTTATACACATCTATTAACACAATAAACTTACATTTATTTTGATGTTCATTTTATATTTCTGGCAATTAAACAAAAAAATTATCCGCCAACAACAAAATATGCAGCTATTACGAGTATAGAATTTCTGTCACAACGTGTTTTGATGGGCCAATATCAAGTACGATTCTTTAGAGAGGAGTGGTTTTATCAAGTCAACATCTCTAGAATGGTTGCCAACCAAGGCTTTACAACCTGACCTATCCTACTGAAGCCATAGATATTGGGAGAAAATATGGCTTTAATACTTTCTGTGTATTTGCGAGTTAGTGAATCTAACGAATTCGGCTGTAATTCGAACTCAGCTCTAAGATTTCTAATTGCCAGTCACAAACATTTACGACACATGCCCATTATCCTTTAGTCAATAGTTACAACTAAAATTAGTTTTGTATGTTGCAACAGATTAAACCAGATCCTTTTATCTACTGTTATGAAGACAAAAATTCTATTTCTATCAGCTTTTTCAATATATATCTACAAATAAATAACGAATCAGTTGTAAAGTTTTTTTACGGATATCTTTTGTAGTAACCACCTTCCGCATCTCTGCTGACAACGTATCTACCTTTATCACTAATGTCAATAAATGTCGTCATTTTATTAGAATGTCTCGTTTCCACGCATGAAGAATTAGAACTTTTCTTAAGATAGCCGGCAGCCGAAGAAAAGCAGAAATACGAGATCAAAGTTTTAAAAAAAGAAAATAGAGAAATGTCAATGTTTAGAATATTTACATTCTGAAAATAAATTTGAAGGTGTGGATGTCTATATTTTCGTTTGTTTTTTCTTCTTCTTGACAAAAATATTTCGCCATGTGACGAATGTAAATTTTTCTCGTAAATGTCAAGGATTGTTTTGCGCCAAATCTGAAAGGTTACAGGGCAAAATGTAAAAAAACATGTGAGCATGGTAGAATGGTCGGTAAACATATTTTGAAACATACGATTGAATGTACGAGACAACCTCTCGCGACAAGAACAAACAAAGCAATATAATTTTGTTGATTAGAGAACTAACGTATTTGTGGACATGAAAAAATATAACGCAATAAAAGAGATTGTATATATATATATATATATATATATATATATATATATATATAAATTCATCAACTATTCATTCTCTCCAAAGTTTGGCACTTTTGTAATGTCCGGACGCAGCTCATTTCTTTGAAAAATCTCTTGAGATCAGCAGACCGCAGTTGATTTAACGATAAACACAAAAGTTTGAACATGATTATTGTTTTAATTTCAGGCGCATTTTCCAAAACGTGTTTTACTTTGCGTTTAATTCGTGAGTGCAGATATTTCAATACTTACTACGTCATCTATTTCTCTTTTTATATACCATGTCCCTTCAGAACGCGTTCAGTCATAGCTATCGACAACTTTGTGTCATTTATGGCTCTATATGACAGTTAACTCTTACCTATTTATTCAAATATGAACCCTAAGTAGTTTATCTGTTGCTTTATCTTGCAGTCAATTTTTACATTGTGTGCAATTTTACTAATCTCTCTCCGACACTTAATATTACTTCATCTGGATGCTGGATTTTTCTGTCACTCATAAATAAAAAAAAAAAAAAAAAATGGTTACATATTTTCACTCCAAAATTAATGAAAAATTTACAGTTATTCGGACTATTGTCCTCATTTTTATTGCATTTGTATGGAGTTTCGGCCGTTGTACGTTCCAACCTTCTTCAGGTGTTAAGAATTTTAAACTGACCCCCTTATTATTATTTTCTGTAATAAATGCTTCGGTTCCAAATTCTTAGCACCTGAAGAAGGCCGGAATGTACAACGGCCGAAACGTTGTACAAATGACAACAAAGACAACGACAATAGTCTGAATAATATAAATACTGTAAATGCTACCTCATCTCAGAAATATAGACCACTACTAATGTAAAATTATTCCTTATTAGAGAATGTATCACAAAATTAATATAAAGTATCAAATTCAGTAAATTTCATATTTTGCAATTATTAAGATATACCAGAAAAATGTAAAAGAATAAATATTGTGTTGTCAAACTCGTTCTTTACTTTTAAAATTTTTCAATTATTTTAATTAGTGAAATTCACAAAAGTTATATTGTTTTTTCAAATAATGTTAATTCTAATTTTCTTTATGTTACTTTTCTTCATAATAACTACCATCTTGTTTATAAAATTCATATAAAGAATAATTTGCCGTTTCTTGATGAGATGTGAATTCAAGTATGTTGATATTGTCCTTGTATGAAATCAAGAGTAAAAACTAATGTACATTTTTGCAATGTTAATATTTCTAAATTATTATATACAGATTTGTGCGTATTTGGAAAAGATTGGATAAACATTTGATTTAATATTTTTAATATAATATTATTCTTCATGACTAAAAAGGCATGTTTAATTTTGCCAGCATTCTTATATTTAAAAATGTAAGACAAAAAATAAAAAAAAATCAGTTTCGTATTTTAAAAGAATATATTGTAAAATTATTTAACTTGTTAATTTTGTTAAATAAGCGTGTTTATTGGAGACGGGGTAATCCATTCGCCACCCAATCTCACCGTAAAATATGATTATCCAAAGTAAAATAATATAACAATTTCCACATTCATAAATATTCAAATCCAAGCCTTAAATTATATGGTCCCCTCATTTTTTAGAAGTACTATGTATTTTTTAAAAAACAATCATTATATTTTTAAAAATTAAGTTCCACAAAATTTTTCTCTAATTAAAAAAAAAACAGTGGCACAGGTTGTAGGGAAAACTATGATGAACAAAATAGGTTGTGCATTTTGACTTTTCGAAGAGCAGAATGAGCAAAATCAATAGTTAAAGACAATACGTCAATAAAACACATTTGACTAAACAAAACACTGTTCTTTGTTAAAGCATTTATAATTTGTTAACTCCACAAATTATCATGTTACTTAATTTTAAGTTCTTGTTAATGTAAATTACTTTTAGTTTCAAAACTAAGTGTACTGGTAATATGTATTATTTTATTATAACGAAAAAAGTATTTCCTTTATCTTGTGTGAAAAGAATTGTTCATATAAAAATATTAACACCATATTGTGTGAAGATCACCAAAATGGTTCTCAGAAATTAATATTTTTAAAGTATTTTTAGTTTTTGTTTATACACGATTTTGTAAAATGCTACCATTGCGTTCTGAATGTATTATACAATTTTATTTTTGTAGCATAAACAAAACTGACTCATTTTAATTAGCATAAACAAATTAACTCATTTCTGCAATATTATCTACAATTATCTATGGTGAATAAAATAATTGTTATGCATTACGCAGTTTAATGTTATTTTTGTTCTTCGTAAAGTTGTATTTATGCAAATAAGTTAATATTTGTAAGATGGTTCTTATTATTATATATTTGATTGTAAATAAAGTAATTACTAAACATTGCTACCAATGTTTTAGCCAAAATCTTAATATAGATCTCTAGGTGTCCTCTCCCAGTCGTGGACTGCCACCGCATGGCTGCTAGGGATGGTAAAATGATCTTCCAGGATTGATGGCATGCGTTATTTGTATAAGATGCTCTCAATCTGACTAAGAACATTGTTCCTTTTTTATGTTAATGCCGCGGCTTTCTAGCAACTTGCGGTTTTGCACGTAACCACACCATGAAGAGCCGAATATGTTTACAATTTTTTATTTCTTATACTAAATTTGTAATAACTACTCACTAATATATTTAGAGTATTTTAATGTCATTAATTCTATATCCACAGTTCTTGTGAGGGATTCAGTTTAGCCGACAAAAAACTTAAAAGAAAATCCTCCAGAATATCCACTAACAAATATGACCATATAAACTTATACACTCACAACAAAAGTGAAATATAACAATTATTGTTGTTTGTTTTCTTCAGAATAAGGTAAAGATAACCGGAGATGAATATATATTCACTGTCAGTAATTTAATTGTCATACTCGATACATGCTTGGGCGGTTATATCTGACTGGGCGGAAAGATATTCCCGCAGTATGTTGCCATTGACTCATGAGGTAGATTGGTTGCCAACCAAGGCTGTATAACTCAATCTGTTCTGTTATTTTAATTCTAGATTCAGTGAAGAAATGAATTAATACCTTTCTTGAAAAATATCCGGATGGAAAAGACGGATTAATATCTTTCCCAAGAGTATTAGCGCAGAAGCGAATTAAAGTAATGTCGACTGGAATTCGAACTCGGCTTTTCGATTTCCCGTTCGGAGCTGGTGTCCAGTGCACCACAACGCCCATATTCAGCAGTATATTCATTATTTTATATGGAACGCAAAAAGAAAAAAACTACCAAAATACACAAAAGCAAAGTAGAAAATGTTTATAAACATATTCACATAATTAAAAAATAACGATAATCAATATAAGGACATAAATCATCATTAAATCTGGAGCGGAAATTATCTAAATAGGCTGCAAAAGATTCATATATATATATATATATATATATATATATGGTTCAATAAAAGAATGTATGTACGTTAAAAAGATGTTTCGCAAAGAATATGATGGAAATGCATGAATCTTTAGAGAAACATGTACTGCAGTATCGCTAACAATAAGAAACCAGTCCAAATCTGGTCACGAATACTTCTGATACACCACATATATATATATATATATATATATATATATATATATATATATATGTGTGTGTGTGTGTGTGTGTGTGTGTGTGTGTGTGTGTGTGTGTGTGTGTGTGTGTGTGTGTGTGTGAGTTTCTGCAAAAAATATTAGAAAAAAAGAAAAAAAAAAAGAAAAATCCCAGGTATAAGCATATTTGTTAAATTAGTCGAACCACTTTTCTTTCAATAAAGAAATTCTACTTTCTTATTCTGAATATTTTAATATATTTTAATATTGAATTACTAAGACGTGTACGAATGTTCAATGAAATTTCAACAAAAAAGAATCATACGAAGTCCTCTCGTAATAGGAAGGTGTAGTTTTAGGAAAATCTATTGGCAAGAACCGGGTGCGGCTTTGGGCCTTTAGTAAAGATAAGATTTGTGGTAATTCGATAGGTACATCGAATAAAATATCAGCCGAGAAGATTTTTATCTTTTTGTACATTCCAAAAATATAATTCTAGTGAGTCTATCGGAAAGCCAAAGTTTTGCTTTTAAAAGAATTCAACTAAATAGAAAAGAAAATCTCAAAATACACCAAATAGAAAAATGTAAGTCAATGCCAAATAAAATGTAAGCAAAGGAGAATACAAACGTAATAATTTAACAGCACGAACAAAAGTCGAGGTGAGTAAAAAATGAAATCGAGGACATTGCAAAGAGAATACCAAATATATTTTAAATTAATAAAATGCATGATAAAATATACTATATAATCTTAAACAGCGTAATTTGAGGAAAAATATAAATTCCATTCCTTACACACACACACACACACACATATATATATATATATATATATATATATACTCATTCAACCAAGGTATAATTTTTCTGACAATGTAATATGTATTCGAATAACAAATGACTGGCTACTACTACAGACAAAGACAATTGTAAAGAAAATTTAACATAAGACATACATACTCACTCATATTAAAAGAAAAAGATTTAATAGTATGTACAACAAGCCAATCTTTATTTGAAGCGGATCACAGGACCCAAAACGTGTAGCAGAATATGAAAAGAATATTCAAAAAATAAACATAATAATAAAAAATATTTGCTGTTTTTTTTCTTTTAAATATAAATTTATCTCTCTTTGGAACAACAATAATCTCTTCCCTTATATATACACTGCAATGAAGGATTTTCCCAATCGGAAATAAAAACAATGGAATAATTGCTAAAATAACATAAAACTATTGACAAGAAACGGGAATTGCTAGAGGAAGGTATGCAGAAGATAATAAAAAAAGGACAATATAATTATAATACTCGCATCCCAACAAACCAGGGAACATAACTGCAACGGAGAAATACTTCAAAACTCATTGTGAATACTTACACAATATAAGAAAATCGCACAACTAAGAAAAAGGTTACAATGCAAGAGACATCATCTACTAGACAAAAGAAAATAAGAAATACATATAGTGGAAACATTAAAACATTAATGATCTCCCTGATACCATAAGATCCCAAGTAGGTATGTACACCGATGACACCACAGTTTACTCTCGCCTTGATCAAAAATCTGGTGTGGGCGACAAAGCTAACCTTGCAGTCGAGCTTGAAAAGGACCTCCAATCCGTAGTGGACTGGGGTAAGAAATTTTAATGCTTCTAAAACGAAACTGATATCAATTAACCACCATAGACAATCGCACCTACCTCCCATTAACATGAACCAGGCTTGCCTTCCAGAGAGTAAAACACTATGCCTTCTTGGGCTCACACTCTCAGCGGACCTCAGATGGAATGACTATTTCGAATCCATTGCTAAATCCTCTGCTATGAAAGTCGGTTCTCCGTGAAGGGCCCGGAAGTTTTTTTCCGTCTGAAGCTATCCTGCACATATATAAATCTACCATCCGTCGTGCATTGAACACTGCTGCCATATCTGGTCGGGTGCCCCTGCTATTCTCCTCGGGCTTCTTGACAAAGTACAACGGAGAGTCTGTAATGTGATCGATACCGACTTGACAGACAGGCTGCAGTCTCTCTCTCACCGGCTTGACGCGGCTTCCTCCTGTCTATTCTATAAATACTTTTCACGGCTTCTGCACCGATGAACCTACCCCTTAGGTACGAATTTGCACGAGATACTGTAGTAGCAACTAGATCCCACCCATTTACATTGAAACCGATAAAATGCAACCGTAATTTCGACTCCAACAGTTTCTTTTCTCACACTTCCCGACTGTGGAATTCCCTTCCACATGATTGCTTCCCCGAAGGCTACAGTCTCCTGGAGTTTAGGGTCAATAGACACATCCTAACACACTAACCATCTTTCAAACACTCTTCCCATCTAACCAAGCCCCAGCCTCGGTATCCTTACCCATCTATCACCTTCCTTCTGACATGTACTATACCTAACCACTCTTTCTCTTCACCTTCCCCTATGTAACCCCATGCGCAATAGTGGCAGTGGAATGCCCTGCTTGGGGTGAAAAGATTAAAAAAAAATTAATCCGTGAAGATTCCGGAGATAAGATTTCCAGCTGAAGACGGGAATTAAAAGCAAAGAAGACAAATTTCCTTGAGTCTAGCAAAATTTCAGGCTCAGCTACATGAAGTAAAACCACGAAAAGATACACTGCGATAAAATACTGACTGAAATCAGGAAACTATGCCCCAAAGAAACTCACCATTTCCTATCAGAATTATGGGATTCAAAATTCAAAGATGAGAAAGAACAATACCGGAATATTTTAAAAAGTAAAACAATCCGGCTATCAATTTAGAAATATCTGATGGTAAGATAAAAAAAAACACCCACAGTAAAACAGAAAACTAAACGCAAACAACTAGACCCAAAATTGCCAAATACAGAAAAAGCAACATAACCCAAACGAATACTTCCGCAAACAAACACACCCATACAGCAAAAACCATTACCAGATTTACTGTCAACATCTCAGAGACAAACTTTTACATGTCCTTAGACCTTAAGATTCAGATATAAGACACAACACACATATTATTAAATATCAACCCTTACAGATAACACATTATACAACAAAATATATTTAACGTCCGCTACTCAACAAATAGAACCAAAGTTCTCTACAAATCTCTTTGTTTCTCTTTCCCGTCAAACAAAATCAAATAGAAAACAAAAACAACTCACTCAAATATAAATAAACATTAACCCCATAGCAAATCAACTGAACTAGAAATACCTCTTATCACATGAATAAGCACACTTATACCGAATTATCTATAAAAACAACCACAATTTTACAAAGAAATCTTCTATTTCTTCAATCCAAAATATGCAAAAAGAATTCACCTTTTAAAATATTCAGCAGGTTTAGCAAGAACTGTTATGTGTGAAGAAAGTGTCGATACTCACGCGTGTTTTGACATTTGTTTAAAAGCATATCAACCTCTGTGAGTTATTTAATGCCAAAAAGGTACGATTTTAAAGATATATTTTAAATGTTCTGTTATAGTAAGAAGGCTGATTTAATCAGATTTTGATGATTTTTTTTCTTAAATGGAAAGGTCTTATAATTTTGTATTAAAATATGTATATATTTTGCCTTTAAAACGTGTTATGGTAATATTTTATTCTTCAAAACTGCATTGTTGATAATATTTTTCATTCAAAAATGTATATTTTTCTGCAGAAGTCTAATTTCATAGTTTCATAATGTTTTGACCTCAGTTTGGGAGTTAACTATTTGCCCATAGCTGGGACTTTAACAGGTGCTACCACCACGGGTCAGAGTGGACCTGAGAACAACACCAACTAAGAGGTGGTTCCATGCTCCTCACAACTATTTAAACAGAGGCCTTGATGACAGATATATTTACGGTTATACCCAGGAAAACTGATACGTGTTTTTGACCACAGATCTCCAGGAAACAAACATACACGTTGAATGAATTGTGCTACTGGTAGGACAGGACCATAACTGCTTACTATATTAAGAACCCAGACAGGAGACTGAGGGTGTTCCGTATTGTGCATCAGCCCAGATTAACCTCGTCGGTCTTTACCTTCGCGCGGAAAGGAACCCGGACGAGTCTCAGCAGACGGGCAGTATCTCGACTAAGGAAAATTAAACTAGGTACCCGACTTTGCCATGTACAGGGTCAATGAGAAATTTTTGCGCGGGTAATTCCCGCGGATACCTTACTACAAAAAGGTTTTGCGCCAAATTCCGGCTCGATGTGTTGGGGAAGATAAATACTGTTATGTTTTGTACATCATTGCGGTGTTGTGCGTCATTGAAGAGATTGTTCCTGAGTGAATTACTAGAGAAAATAATTATGTACTATTCGAAGGATTTGTTTAGTACATAGTCTTTTACGCAAAGATACTGAAATACTATAATACGATAAAAGCGTGTTACCAAGAGTTACCTTAAGAATAACTTTATAAAAAATAATGTTATAAAAATGGCAACCAAGATCTCGTTCTGAACTTTTACAAGGACTACAGAGAAAAATACGTATTCTTCATGTAAAAAATTGAATAATCAGCGGAATAAAACGAAAATCGACGAACTAAAATCAATTTTGCTTCAAATTCTGGCACTGCAAAAGCAACAGTAAGAAGTACAGTCATAACAAGAAGACCAACATGAACGGCAATTTCGGTTAGAAAAACAACAACAAATGTTTTTCAAATTATTGTATAAGAAAACAGCAGAGGAAAAGAGCACCTGACTCATTCATTCCTGACACTATTGTGAATTCCATTAGCGAGTTTGAATACAATCTAGACGAATGAATAACCTTTCAAATGTATTACAGAAGATACAAAACGATCTTCAAAAAGACTGTTTGCAGTTTTTATACTGACTTGCATTTGGTATAAAAGTAGCTCCGAGCAATTTTTTAGCCAATTATGGATACAATGCTACCTGGGTTAGATTGCGCGCAAGCCTATGTGGATGACATAGAGTTTAAAAGCGAATTCAGTCACTAACATGCGGAAGATATAAAAAGAGTATTCGAAAAGAAAAGATCTGTTGTGTCGTGGCTCATACCATGTGACATCCGGTCGCGAGGATGTATATAAAAAATATATGAATACATGAAAAATAATATAAACTAATGATCTTACCATGTCTTTTCATTTTCAATGAAACCTGCATAAAAGAGATTCTTGGCGAAATACTATATATATATATATATATTTTCTAAACATATACTGTTAAATATAAGAGACAATGAATGTCTATTCTATTTAATCATGAGCCGTTTTAAACGTCGTAGTTTGGCTTTAATTTCAGTTGAAGTTAAAGACAAAAATTCTCCAACATTTGCATAATCTTTTATTAAGTTGGTTATAATGTTTCGGCTCCCATGAGCCATATTGATAGAGGTTACAAGGATGTTAACACAAAAACATCCACCATCAGCGAAGATTTTATCTTGTATTGACATAAAACTCAGCTAAGTAACGGCAACACTTACCAAAAATAGCAAATGCAGTTCGCAAATTTGTAATGCATTTCTATGACGTCACACCGCGTTATAACTCGAAATGATAACAGAACCATATATTTAAATGCAATGTAATGTGCTATGACCAGATTTAAACCTGATTTTGTTAAGTGTGTGTAGTTTGGATTTAACATAGATGACCTTCAATATCAGAAATTTCATTTTTCTGTGTGTATGAGTGAGGATTATTGTATTGTTGACTAAAATCTGTCTGATATTACTTACATGGTTATGTTTTTCTGAGAAATGTTGTTTAATTTAATTGTTTGTCATTTCTTATCAGAAATATTACACTTAATAAAATCACGTTTAATGTATGTATGTATGTATAAGTTTTTTGTTGTCTGAATTATGTGTAATCTGATGTATCTATCCTCAATATATTTCTGGTTTAAATAATATCAGCTTTCTCTATTAAAAACGTGTTTTAGAAAATTCTTAGTGAACATTTTTCAGCGGTCTGAATAAGGCAATGTAAGTAAATGTACACAGTCGAAATAAATTTTGATATATATCCGTCTGTGTTGAGTTTTCTTCTCAATATTATATATATATATATATATATATATATATATATAGACAGAGAAAGAGAGAGAAAGATAAAGTGAGAGTAAGATACTTCGACGTAGGCTAATGGTTAGCAAGATGGTCTCGATAGATCATTTACGACTGAGTTTTGTGTTCGATTCTCATTTGGTGCTTCATACTTTCAGCCTTGTGTCACATATAAGCTAGGTTTTGAAAGTCTATGTAGGAAAAAAGTCATAAAGAGAGTGAAAGAAAATGTATTGAAGTAAATTGTATATTTCTTTTAATATAAAATATTGGAAATCGGGTTATTCAAAGAATGCATAACGAGCAATGTACGCTTTAAGAAAAAAAACATTTGAAGATAAATAAATCATATTTTAAATAAAAATAAATTGTTATGAGAATAAAGATTTACATTCAAAATACAGATCAAATAAAAGTAATATAGAAAACAAAGACGATTGCTCGAGGAAAAAGAAAGACAGGAAAGAATAAAATAAAAACAGTCAGTTTTTCATGGAAAAGATTATGAAATAACTAACATCATTAATAGACAAACTTGGAAGAGAGAGGATGTAGAGAAGAATGAAGGAATCACCGAACAGAAATAAGGGAATGCAGAAGGTGAGATATAATAAAGACGACAAGGATAGTGGCCGGTAAAAAATATCCGAAAGAAAATGAAAATACAACTGAAAGAAAAAAAGCATAAGAAAACATTAAAAACAAAGGAAACCAAATTTGAAAAAAAATAATACAAAATAATTAAAAAAATTAAAAATAAATAAATAAATTAAAGAAGTAGAAAGTGAATTTCTCTTACAATTTTGTATGATCACTTGGTATTGAATATGCGTATTCTCCACAGTTTCATTTTAAGAACACGCACTTATCTACTTCTTCTCGTTTTACACTGTTCTGGACACATTTATATTCATTCAGCCGCACAGATGTTTGGCAGAGGTTATTAGGAATTCGGCCAAACATTCTCAGAATGAACTGCACAATCCTTTCTGTTATTGGCACTCGGTTCAGAAACAATAAAAGAGAAAGAAATCCCATTATGTCGATCTACGTCACTCAGGCATTCCGTCTATATAAGTCACTGCTGGCTGATCAAACGCACGTAATGTATATATATATATATATATATATATATATATATATATATATATGTATAACGAACTTTGTAGTTCTTATAGTGAAGCACCAAAGTCCTCCTTCAGACTTTTTGCAGTGAACTTGAAATAAATTAATCCCTTTATGTTCTAGTATTTTTATGCTGCCTGAAGTCATTGCTAAAAATCCTCGTACAATCATATGAAAAACCTGCAAAATTTATATGAACCAATGAGACCGCCCAAATAAATGACGTGACATTTTTTTACTCCTTGCAAAAGATTTTTAGAGCGACAGAAATTTGAAATCAGTGGAAAACTTAAAATATTTTCTTCTCTGAGTTTATTTACAAAATTGAAGTAATTATATTAGCCAATAAAAATTAATATTTAACTTAGTCATTTTCTTTAAATTTAAAGAACTAATCATATTTCTACATTATTCGATAAGAAATGGCATCTATCAAAAATGTTACCAATTACTTTTATTCAAATTTGTTTAATTCTGAATGGCATATATAAGATTCCAACAAACATTTAGTTCACACTCATTTTCATTATAAGCATCCTTTAAAATAACTACACAACTTTTATTATCGCAAACCGAATTCATTATTTGATATATTTTGATTGACACTCTACTTAATACTCTATCAACTTGAACTTATTTCAGCCTAGCAATATTGCAACATAAAAGGGGTGGTTTGTTCTTTTGTTTTATAGCTCAGCGGGTCATTTATTGCCAATTAATTTTTTTATTTATTTATTGCTGGTAATACATTTTCCTTTCAACAATTTATTGTTTTTTTTTAAGAACAGGGTCCCCAAGTCCTACCCTGTTATTTAACCCATACCTGGATGGAATGGACGGATTAATAGCTTTTCCCAAGGGTACCAATGCTTAAGTGAATGCAGGGTATTCAACTGGAATTCTAAATCGGCTCAGCGATTTCTCTTTCCGAGCCGATATCTACTGCACCACAACGCACATCCGTCATTAAACGCTTACAGCACCTTGTATTCCCAAGTGGTCACCCATCTAAGTACTGACCAGGCTCAACGTTGCTTAACATCGGAGATCGAGCGTGAACTGGTGTATTCAACGTGATATGGCCGTAAGCCAACATAAAAGGAAACCTACATGGAAAAATTTAAAAGGTATTATGACTGACGATACATAACTGAAGATATTTCCTGTTTTTAGTATTTTTACTTACACCATTCTGTTGCTCAACATTTTAAATAGAAATATACTAGCAGTATAGCCCGGCGTTGCTCGGGTGTAATGAAAGCTTTAAAACTAATGCGTGGTTCTGAAGCTCAGACACTTTGGACGTTAGATGTAAGTCAAATTTTGATTTCCTGGTATCGATTTATATATATATATATATATATTATCGATTTTTTGCACTAAAAGAACACAACCTTGAAACTTCTGAATATCGTTTCTTATGCCGTTGTCTATGAGTGTATCAAATTTGATTAAAATCGGACCACTCCTTCCATAACCCGATTTCTTCAATTATCGATTTTCGATATTTATCTAGGGTACCTCGACACAAAACCTAGCTAAGAGCACTCGTATACGATTATAGTACAACTGTGTAAATTTTAAAGAACATCAGTTCAGCCGTTTTGGAGTCTATAGGTAACGGATACACACACAGACTCACACACACACACACACACACAAAGTTCCATTTATAAATAAGTTTAGATTTGTTTAATATGGATAACTAATTGATTTTCGCTTCTCGCGTTTGTCTATTCTACACTGGTGTACAGAGACAGCAAAAGTAGGTATGCAATAAGTATTATAACTGAATTGATATCTTACTTCGATCAAAACATCACATTTTTCATTAATGTATAACTACTTCTGCATTTCTCTATATGAATAAATTCATCATAAATGTCGCTTTTTTAGTTGACCAATTAATGTGGGAACCAACTAGATTGCCAAATAATATTATTATGTCAGGAATTTAGTGCTAAATTGAAAACATGAACGAATATCTGACAAAACATAATCGAATGTTATATTTGATCTGTAGCTGTTAAAATTTTATATCTACCTTTGATGTCTGTAAAATAATGGCATAGTTCATATTTTAATTAAATGACAAATCCCCGAGAAGGTGAAAATTAGTGTTAACTTTATCGATTTATAATATATCTACCATATGCAATGAAATTTAAATATTTATAATGAAGTTGAACAAATTCACACCATAATTGCTACATGGTTTGTTATCAAGGTATTGTAATTATTTTATTATTTTAGGCATACTAGTTTCATCTTCCTGGAAAATTTGCTCTCTGCTGCGAACCGCTGTTTTATTTTAAAATCCCCTTTTATTGTGAACACCCCATTTGATGCCTATATTAGAAATATATGAAATATTATTTTGAGGGACACAATGAAAGTTACTTGAAAAATCTATAAATAATTACAGATTTCTAAAAAACTTATAATACCGGACATTTATTTCAGAAGCATATACTTACCGTATCTAATAGCTTTATTTTTCACAAATCTCTTATTAATAGCAAATTTTATAAACTAATAATTTACACCTGAATTTGTTTGAATTTTTATTAATAGCTAATTTTTCAGATGTTGATAATGGATTAACTTTAATCTGGTGGTTAAAAGAATAAAAAAAAATAAGGGTATAAATACATATGACAAATAAAAATGATCACGAGGAAACGTGACAGAAATGGTACAACTTCTCAAAAATAATAATAGTGCCAGCAAAGATGAAATAATTTGGTTGGCACTAAATATTTTAAATAAATATAATTCTACGTCACAAGAGATAAACAATCGAATCATCTTAGCCGCTTTCAACAGACATTAATTTCCGTATCTACGAGAAAGTAATTAACATTATATTAGGAAAAGGTAAAATTGGTTATATACAATGTTTGATCAAAAAGAGAACTACAGCAATTCAGTATTTAATGTCATTCGATGAATGTACACCTGAAGCCACCCAAGGTCATTACCACTGAGGAAAATTCCCTCGAAACTTGTGCGGGTAAATAGTAATCGGCTGCCTTGCTGAGTTATCCTTGGTTACTTCAACCACGTTATCCTTAATTTGATTTTCTGAAAAGTAAAAATATCGGAAGTGGCTAGATCTTAGTAATATAGTGTTGTTTACTATGGGAATATTGTTGTTCGCCCAAAACTTCTTTGATGGTAACTGATGACAACTAATGTGCTAAGGTGACCTCACTATACACACTTTCCTTCAAAGCACAGTTATACTTTTCGGAAATGAGCGAAAACATTATAACTCTAAGATCAGTCTGTGTCAAGCGGCTTCAATCTACGTTCTTTAGCTCCGTTACCATTGCAACAGTCCTCAGAACTATTGATCATACCTCGTATTGTACGATAATACATTTATATGATATCTTGAAATACCTACGAAACGTTTCTTTCTAACAGAAAACGGAAAATAATTTCTGTTATATTCAGATTTTAATGAGGTACTTCTTTCTGTTAGTATTATTAGATATATAATTATTTTTGTATCCTCGAGGATCATCGTAAAATCAATAGTCTACCATAATGCAGTAACATATTAATCATTGCAGGCATGTGTATCTTAGGAGCGTTAAGAAGGAACACGCCAACAAAATTGTTTGTTTGAAGCTCGTTTTAACTTGAGGCGCTTATGCTTCAGTTGTTGAATCATATCTCATCCTTTCCTGAAGTAAAACACATTCAGTGGATTGAGTGCATATCATGTTTCAAATGGGAAGAAAATCAAAAATATTCATAAACACATGGTACCTTACACTAGCTTTTTACCAAGATAATATTGCCCTAAGGCACATTCCAGAAAAGAAAAATGGAATTTGGAAATAAACCTGCTAAAAAAAGCACCGGAATTCTACAAAGGTTTATTTTATTTATAGTCTATTTTTGTTTGAATATAAATTTAAAAGCGATGACATATTACAGCAACACAATCAATAAACTTTCTAATCACTGAATACGTATATATACCTATATTTTTTAATCATTTCACCCCAAGCAAGGCATTCCACTGCCACTATTGCGCAAGGGGTTATAGAGATAGAGTGGTTAGATATAGGAAATGTCAGAAGGAGGGTGATAGATGTGTAAGGATACCGAGGGAGAAGGGTTGGGTAGATGGGAAGAGTGTTTGAATGAATGGATGCGAGTTAGTTTGTTAGGAGGTGTCTATTGACCTTACATATAAACTCCTGGAGATTGTAGCCGTCGGGGAAGCAATCATGTGGAAATGAATTCCACGGTCGGGAAGTGCGAGAAAAGAAACTGTTGGAGTAGAAATTGCGGTTACATTTTATCGGTTTCATTGTAAAAGGGTGGGATCTAGTTGCTAATCTAGTATCTCGTGCAAATTCGTACCTAGGGGGCACCAGTGATCTATGTTCATCGGAGCAGAAGCCGTGAAAGTATTTATAGAAGAATCACAGGGAAGCTACGTCGCGCCGGTGAGAGAGAGACTTCAGCCAGTCTGCCATATCGGTGTATTTTATCAAGAACCCCAAGGAGAATTTTTTTTCTACGTATCACATGCGCTTAGCAGCACAGTACCACTAGTTACGTGAGAACGAAGTCGACCCTGTTTACTTGTTGGTGATCCGTGTTCGAGCATAAACGTCGGCAGAAACACATTATCCATACACAACATGTTGTTAATAGAGACGCCAATAAATTAACAAATAGATAGCAAATTATCATTTTGAATTATAACATTTATCAGTTGAATTCATAATAATAATAATAATAATAATAAGAAGAAGAAGAAGAAGAAGAAGAAGAAGAAGAAGATGCCGACATTAGTCATGGTAATGGTAATAGCAGCCGTCCCCTTATAAAGAAAACAGTCAGTTGATACTTATCAAGTGATTCAATTAATAATACTCTATTAAAAAAGATAACACTATTTACATTACTTAGACTATTGTCCTCATCTTTGTAGCCATTTGTACGACGATTCGGTCGTTGTACGCTCCGGCCTTCTTCAGATGTTAGGAATTTTGAACCGAAGCCTTTATTACGATCACTGGGGTATAACATTCCCATTCGTTGGGTAAAGCATCTTTTCTCTGTAACCGTAAGTGTTACTTTCCACCACTGCTGTTGGCTAATATTGATCTCACAACTCTTTGAGTCAAGTCACTAGAACTAACCAACGAAACTGATGACTACCGAAAGAGATACAGCATAAAGAATGCGAATGATATACTCCAGTGATCGTAATAAAGGGTTCGGTTCAAAATTCCTAACACCTGCAGAAAGCCGGAGCGTAAAACAGCCGAAACGTCGTACAAAAGGCAACAGAGGTAAGGACAATTGTCCGAATAATGTAAATTTTATCCTTGACAAAATCCAACGGATAGTTTGAAATGTAATAGATCCGGACTTGGCAATTAAGATACAGTCACTCACCGGCGCAATGTGGCTTCCTTGTGTCTCTTCTGCAAATACATCCTCCGATGAACTTAGCTCACTGGAGCCCCCATATATAAATTTACTCGAGCTACAAGATTAGCAACTAGGTCTCACCATTTAGAGTGAAACCAATAAATTGTAAACGCAAATTTTACACCACCAGCTTCTTTTCTCGCACTTACCGCCTGTGGAATTCCCTTTCAGTTAATTACTGTCTCGGCAACTACAATCTCCAAGAATTTCACTTCAATAGTCATCTCCTATCTCATTTTAATTTAATTTAATTTAATTTAAAGTCAATAGTCATCTCCTATCTCACTGTCATACTCTCTGTCATACTTCTTTCTCCGTCCACTCCACTCTCATCAGTATTCTCATCCTTCTCTTACCCACTTCTTGACACCGCCTATAATCTGTCATACTTTCTCATAACTTTTCTCCGATGTAACCCTCTGCAAAACAGTGGCAGTAGAATGCTTTACTTGGGGCGATATGATTATAAAAATAGTGTAAATACTATTTCATCTCAGAAACATAGACAAATAAAAGAAGTTCATCAAATAGAGCAACTAGAGGAGAGTACTGGATTGCTATATGATGTCGCTTCTTCAGTAATGCAGTGAATGTTAGACAATATCTTCAAAGATGAAGGAAAAACTTGAAGATGCTAAAATGTGGTTCTACAGATATCATGGAACGAGCATTTGAGAAAGACGAGGATTTGGAAAGGATGAAGACGAAAGGGAAGTTAATACTGAGCATCAAAAAGAGACAAATACAGTTCCTGGAACATGCGATGAGAAAGGAGGGATTGGAGAACCTGTTACTAACAGGCCAGATAGAGGGAAAAGAGAGACAAGGGAAAGCAGCGGATAACATATTTGAAAGACCTGAACAGATGGATGACTGAACAAGTGTTTCATGGTGCAACAGGAGAAAGCGAGCTAAGAGCCACCAGAGACAGGGAGATGTGGAAAGCCATAATCGCCTACGTCCAGAAAAGACATGGCACATAAAATTAGAAGAAAAGAAGTCATTGCTATTTCTGGTATAGATAGATGTTTCCTTCCGTGTCTTTCTTTAAAGTAGTATGGAACGTCAATATCTTGATTATGAAATGATATTTTTATTTACATAGTCTACTCGTTATAAATATTGCTGTTTTAATAAAAAAAGTTCTCAACATATATTAATGTGGTACAGTTTTTGTGATTCTGTTGTGCCAGTGCACAAGCGATTGAAGCTTTATTTCTCTTCAAAACATACAGGTGTCATTCGGTCGAAAAGGTTTTTAATCATATATATCATAAAATGCTTCCATAGAAAAAAAAATATTACACACCGATAGAAGCTATTTATTATCATGACTTGTATTTTTATGTAAATCATTTGGTTTTTGTCATACATTGGTTTCAGAAAAGCAATTGCAACTATGATCAATTTCCTTATGTCATGTATTAAATGTTTCATAAGTGAACCATACACAGAAGTATTTATTATTAATAATGCGATATCCTTAAATTTTATCATGGAATCAGAGTATGTGAATCATTGCTTGCATTCGAAATTCAGCCGAAATATAAACGCTTTGTACCGTCAGTCAAAGAAAGTTACCTTGGAGTCAATTATATTATCGGAGTTTTGACTCATCATGGCATATCCTGTTTCTTTTTTCTCAAAAACCTAGTGGTTTCTCAGATAGTCAGCTTATTATCTACAGCAACCATATGTAGAACTAAATTTCTATTGCTTCAAGTTTTTTCTTCACGAGTTAGATTACCCAGCTTTTACTGCCATATAAGATGATTGATATTACTTGCAAGTTCAGGACTCGTTTCTCTGTTTCAAACGAGACTCTTTGGTTCAATAAAATGTGCTCTTTTCTGTTGCTAAATGTTACGTTATATATTAAGAGCCAAGGCATTACAAAATGTTCATATCAATTCACTACAAATAAGACTTGGTAATTGTCCAATCTGGTTGAAGGTAGTTCAGTGAAGTAAAGATGGATATCAATTACCAGGGTAAGCTTACCGCATGAAAACGGCAATAAATAACTCACAAAAGAGTTAAAAATTTACTTGAAATATTTTAATTTTTTTTTTCACTTGTCAGTTCTTAATTTACATGGTCTCTGGAAATGTCGAAAAGATCTACATTTTTTAAAAACATACCATTACACTAAGAAAGGTGATAGATTAATTAAGTCGCAAAATGATTACTGCATGTGAAATAATATAAAAAAATATAGAAAAATCATAAAGAAATCAGAAGACCGACATTCTGCAATTAGACCAAGAGTTAAGAGAGAAAAGATAAACGTAGGATATTTTCGTCTCCCTTATGCTATTTTCCTTTTCTCTCCCTTTTTGTCTTTTAGTCGTTTATATCTGTAAGCTTATAAAATATGTCTATTTTAATCTTACATCTTTATTTCGAGAGAGTAGATTTTTGAAACTTTTTTATTTAATCGTGTGATTTACTGAACATATCCTGTCTATGTCCCTCTTTCTGCGTATGTCTATTCCTAATTTTTTGTAATTTTTCTCACTTACTCTTTTTCCTTCTCTCTCCCTTTTTGAGTTTTCAGTCGTTTATGTCTGTGAGCTTATAAAATATGTCTATTTTAATCTTACATCTTTATTTCTCCCTTTTTGAGTTTTCAGTCGTTTATGTATGTGAGCTTATAATATATGTCTATTTCTACCTCTTTATTTTGAGTAAGTATATACATTATAATTTTTTACATAATTTTATGATTTACTGAATATATTCTGTCTATATCCTTTTTTCTGTGTTCGTCTATTACTATTTTTTTCTGTATTTTCATCTCACTTACGATATTTTCCTCATCTCTCCCTTTTAATCTTTTAGTCGTTTACGTCTGTGAGCTTATATGTCTATTTCCATCTTACCGCTTTATTTTGAGTGAGTATATTTTATATTTTTTGATACAATTGTGTGATTTACTGAATATATCCTGTCTATATCCCTTTTTCTGCATCTGTCTATTTCGAATTTTTTGTTAGTACATATACTTTCTCATAGAATTTGTTTTGTGTATATGTGATTTGATGTATACATTCCTTGTCTGTATATGTTATTTGTGTGATCCGATGTATCTCTTTAACAATTGATTTCCGGTTTAAATAATATAAGCTTCCATTCCTCTGTTAAAACATTTTAAAAATATTCTGAGGGGACTTTTTTTATTTTTAACGGTCTAAATGAGACAATGTAAACTTAAGCTGTTGAAATAAATTCTGGATTTTTAACTGTTTAATTATATGTTGTGTTATCCTCTCATTATTTTATAATGTTCTGGATTATATCCTCTGAGCTCCACGTAATTAATGATATACATTAATTAGATAAAATATTTGGATTATCCTCAATGTGGTTATGGTTTTGCCATTCCGTCCTATATATATATATATATATATATATATATATATTATTTGAACATGTCACAAAAATGCAAAGAGAAAAATTGTCTTGTTAGAAAAATATTCTATGGACTATTTTACGTTTACGATATCACAAATGTTGTGTGTGTAAAAAACAATCGTTTTTTAGGTACTTATGGTCTTCAATGAATCATATTTTGCTTAAAAATAAGCTTTTCTGTTCCATTTTTCTCAGACTATATTGCAAAATCATATATTTATATCTCAAATGATAGTAATTTTTAATATCCTGTATTTCCTCTTCCATAATGTTGATTTTTATTTATAAAATATCATTAACAATGAGAACCTTTAATCTAAAAATAAAATGATATTCTGTTAGAATAACAATGGAATGAAATAGAATTTTTTTTAAATATCACAGAATGTGAGTGAAATCTTAGAAAATAAAAAATCGATGGAAAATGATACTTTCAAAATCATTCACTTTTCATCAAAGAAAGAAATACATTATTGTTGTGTCAGTTGAGATGGCATCAAAATGCCAACAGTGCAAATTTAACAACAACTTAGAATAACAATTTACTAAAGCTTTAAAGATCTTTTTTTAATCATTTCATCCCAAAAAAGCAATGAAGCCATTAAGATTACTGAATATCATAAAATAATTTTAAGAAGAGAAAGAAATAAAAAAAATAAGAAGACAGAAGACAACGATTGATATTTTGGTTGACCGATGATGACTGGAACAAAAAAAAAAAAACAGAAAATATATCCAAGAGCAAATAGCGCGATAGAAGAAACTGGTAACGTATTACTTACGGATATATCTGGTCATTTAAACGACAAACGATGAGTCCTTGCCGTCAATCTGTTACTGTTATCAACTTCATATAGTCTACGTACCATAAAGGAAACATCATCAGAACAATTACAATGAAAATATTTATAGAAAAAAGCCACAGTGAAATTACATAAGATGGTTAGAAAGTGATCCGTGATGCAAGAATCAATGATAATAACAATGCCGATTCTTTGAAAAATTAATCATTTATTTTATATTCAGGATAAATCTGCTTATCAGCCTTCTGCATAGGTGAAATATATCAATGTTTATAAACACGTTATTAGTGTCTAGCATGACATTAAATTTGCAAGAAGAAAATAAAATTGTTGTCTTTTAATCTACTTCGTGATCCGCAGTGACATCAACATTTTCATATCGGGTAGAATTTGCGAGCTTCCATAAACTACGGATAAATTATACCCACTTGCTAATAAGTAGGCTGAGTCTAATAGCATGTTACCAGGTGGTTTTTGTTTAGAAATCGCCAGAACTATTTCATGCACTATTCTTTCTTTAGTGCCATGTGGTCGTGTAGTCTTAATAAATAATCACCACCGTGAAGACTGCTTGCAATAATATAAATAAACTTTGGCATCCGTTAGTCTCAAGTGATTATGTTTCTGAGCCCGAACAGTTATATATTCTGTGAGTCAGGTTTTATTCTTGAAGGATTGGCAATTGCCGACGCTGCATGTTTCCCGTGTCTACATTAAAGATGCTTTCGAAGGGAAGGCAGAAACCAATACTGCTTGGCACATTCGTCATCTCAGGAGTTGCCAGAGTGAATATGAACATGATATACTATTATAGGGACTCCAGCACCGGATTTAAATTCAGAGCTGTTCTTGTCTTACCATGACTACAGATACCAAACTGCGCTAAAATTTACCCTGAGTCGGGTATTTAGATTTCAGATCTTTTTCTCGTGCAAAGAAGCTAAGGGGAAAATGTTTTATCCATCAACAGTAGTCAAATTATAATTATATTCACACGAAGGATAATACTTTTCCGATTTTTTTAGAATTTACAGGCACATGATTAGTCAATGAGACACTGAATTAGAAACTAAAATATGGTGTTTTCGTGCAGGCCAAAATAATTATAATATTTACTATTACAAATATCTATGATTTAATAAAAAAAATACTGTCAAACGATAGATATAATTTTTTTAAAGATTTATGTTGTTTTTAATAGATATTAAAGATTTTAATAATTATGCATCTATGTTTCTCGTGTGCTAGAATTTATTATACCAGCTAATGTTTTCACAATTTATTATACCAGCTAATGTTTTCACAATTTATTATACCAGTTAATGTTTTCACAATGAAATTAGTAAAATTGCAAAAGCATATTTACATGGGCAGTATGGATATGAAACTTTACTTTATACTAACATTTTCAAAAATACAGACTTTGTGGGTGCTTGATGTTTAGTATGCAAATTAATTTTATATTTACTGACAAATTGAAAAGTAATCAACTACAGAAAATATTTCAGAATAACACTTTAGGGAAGATCAGGCATTAACAGGTTACATTATTTGATAGATTATAAGATTACCTTATATTTCCTCTACTTTTTAAATATTCTCTATTTTCATGTATACCTATTATATAACGAACGACATCGATTCTATTGAATTAACATCCGGCGTGTTTTGGAGGTAATTGTTTTTTTGAATTCTAGAAAATTTTGACTTCGATATTAAACGTTACATCTCATTGGATTTAATCTTTTCAATGGAATACTATTTTAGATAATGATATAAAATTAGTCTTTGATGACAAGATAAAATAGGCGTTTATCTTGCCATCAAGAGAAACCTATTTGTTACCCATTAGTTTTAAGTAATAATTCAAAGCAATATTCTACCTGGTACTGTATACGAAATTCTGTTGTCTGACTACCCGCAAAAGAATTTTCGGGTCGTCAAACAATGTCTATGAGGAGATTGTCCGACATTCATTGTCATATACGAGGACCTACATCATCAGTCGCTTGCTTCTCGTTGTTGCTCCGCAGATTGCACATTAACGCGATATACTATTTTCAATTTCATTTTTCTGAGCGCAAACTTCCATGCTGGCTGAAGGCATGTTGGAAGAGAGGGATTAGAAAATTACTCGCAGTAGATTGCCAGTTCTGTCTGCAGTAAACTTGTTGCCAACAAATACTATGCAACCCAACTGCAAACTAGTTTCGATTTCAATTTTTCCGTCAATCAGACCCAACGCTGTAGAATCCGCTCTATCCTGTTATTGGTGGGATCGAGAGAGAAAAGATTGATTTAAACATTTTCCGATATTACATAAAAGTTTTGTTACTAACGGAATTTTATCTTAAAAATTTGCTTAGAATTGGGAAGAAACTTTTCGCTATCATAGTATTCCTTCAAATTCAAATGGCGCATTTTCAGTCCTTTGTTAAAACACTTTCCTGATAATTATTTTTTTTTTACTTGTTTGAGTTTGGTATATCCAGATTGTTATTTGCATGTTGGCCACTTCTTTTTGTCAATAGACATAAGTTTTTTCTTCTCGGTTTTCTACACTATATTATGTAGGATTTCTTTTGCTTTTATTTCTTTCTATACTACTTTTCCAATGTTTTTATTTTGATATTCTGAAATTTCCTCTCTTTGTCGATTCCCAAAACCCGTCTTTTCTAACATTTTCTCACTGAACAATTCGCCTTGCTTATTCATTGCTCTTTTGATTTTTCACTCATATCTTTTTGTGACATTTTTGAAGACAGTTTGTTTTATTATTCTTATCTTACCAATGTTTCTAATTTCCTTTATATTTGTTCTCTGATATCTGTTTTTTTTTCTTAATTTCCGACGTTCTTTTCACATCGGTTAATAAATTGGGAATATCTCGTTTGTCTTTCAAAATTATTGTTCATAAAAGTTTGGCGATAATATATATTTTTTTCTATCTCTGACATATATATGAGATAGAGAGAGTTGAATATATGGATCGAAAACCGACATCAAGAATAGAAAAATCGGAAACATGTTTTCATTTAATTAAAGCTTCCTAATATATATATATATATATATATATATATATAAAGAAGAATTATTGATCTTGGAATTATTTCGAACTTTTCTTATCGTCTTGGTTGACATACGTGTTTTAATAGACACAAAATTTCGACTAACTACCCTCTGGTCATCATCAGGTGCCCATAGATTCGTTGATGTGAATTATCTCGTTGATTATTGCGAACTATCCAGTAAAATCAGTTATTGTTCTTTCAAAGAGATAATCCGCATCAGCCAATCTATAAACTACTGATGCTGACCAGAGAGTATTGATCAAAACGTTACGTCTATTATAACACCTATATCATTCAAGATGAATATAAAAATTCGAAAAATTTCCAAGATTATTAAAAATTATTCATCTCAGAAATGAATACAAATGTAGATTTATTTATGTATTATCATTAATATTACTTGCTTTTTCATGATAGTTTAAGTGACCATAATGATATTTATGTCGCGACATGTGTCTAAAGATGACATTCTTCAGGGGAATGAAATTTTGACTTCACATGTCGAGATCCGTTTGTTTTTTCTGATACCCAAAGTATCGTGTCTAAATAAATTAGTAGTTGCAGGGCAGAAAGTTCATATGCCTGCGTATTTGGTTAGTTTTTCACACTCGCACATTAAATCTCTTCCGTCACATTTGATTTGCTATAAAACTTTTTTACACTGACTTGCGAAATTTGATTTCGTCTTTATTTTTCAAAAGATTTACAATTCATGACACTCTCATTATGCAGGAAGAAATATTTATAAAATGTACCAAACTTCCCTCAACAAAACAAAATGAAATATCTACAACTCAGAGACATACTAAATAGAAACGCCATAAAATAAACAAAACAAAAAAGATTTAATTCAAATTGGATTCTAAAAACACCAAAGCAGAACTAGATGACCAGTAGAGTATAACAGAATGCAAATCACTTAAAAACAATTTTGAATATATATATATATATATATATATATATATATATATATAGTTATTACAATGGTTTATAAATTCATAGTATCACTACACAAAAAATTCGCGTTTCGAAGCTAGCCATGTGTCTAGGCTGCCTCATTCTTCAGGTGATATTGTTGATATGAAAATTGTCTAGCTGAAAAGACCGTTTATTTCTGTTGGATGTGTTTTTTTTAGGTGATAGTGGGGTTAGGCTGTAATTTGAATTCGGTTGACCTTTTTAACGTCTTACAGTTAAGTGTTTGTGGGTGGCTATGTTCAGGATAGGTTTTCCTATTTATCTTGTCTGGGGCCGTGGGTGTTGTTATTTGACTTAGGGGTTGGTAGGTGTTGTTTTGGTTTGGGGCAGGTTGTTTCTTCTTTAATTTTGATTATTTTGTATTGGGGTATGTGTTTTTTTGTTTTTTTGTTTTTTACAGTGTCGATATTTTTTTAAATTTTTCTACTATTTTACTGTATCTGGACTTTTTGCTAGAATGGTATGGGATTTGTTGTCTTTGTTACTACTTTTTTTATTAATAGGGTTATGTGTATTGTTTCATTTTTGGAGGGTTTCGTGGGTGGAGGTTTATTTGTTTATTTAAATTTTAGCGAGAAATATTTGCGATGTTTGCATAGTACTGCTAATTCGTCTCTACGGTTTAATACGTCGCTATTGTTGGGGTACTGGAGAATGTGTAGCTTTTCTCTTAGAGACATAAACGGCAGATGTCGTCAAGTGAGTTGCAAGTTCTAGTTTTTCTAGGATTTTCCATTTTACTTTGGGTATGCGGTGTATTTTTCGGATTAGGTCTACGTTTCCGTCTTTTCATGAGGATGAATTACCCTACATCAAATTGAGAAATTTGATATATGTATTTAATTACCAGTACGCTGCTGGTTATGCGGGACGTAGAACATCACTTTTGGAAACAAGGATTAATCAATATGTACATTTGAAAACACGATTAGGCAAAATAGGTAGCATGTGTTTTCCCACTACCAATAAGGAATCGGCTATTGCTCAACACCTAGTAGAGAATATAGCCTGTGATGATTCGTAAAAGAAAAAGCGGTTTAATATTTTACATGTAGCTGGTTCCAATAATCAATTAAAGATTTTGGAATCAGTCTGCATATCTTTAAGTACGCCTTCTCTTTGCCGGAAGAAGGATTTTCTTAAGTCTCTTTATTTGTTGGGGGATATTTTATTTTAACTCTCCCTCGATAATTATTTTAACGCGATTTCTCCTCCCCTCTTTATAAATGTATATTTATATGAATATATATTTTAGCGTTCCACACTTTTTTGCTCTTCATTTTTGTTGATGGTTTTTTTTAATCTGTGATTCCGAGGATTTACTCCTGATGAGATGTTGATCTAAAGAGCTCTAGAGCCTGTTAAAAATTCCTTCTTTTTAAAGTAGTGTACAAATTTTGTACCGCCAAAGATTTGTATATATATATATATATATATATATATATATATATTATACTATTCATCAGATAAGATTATACGATAAACACTCTCTCAGACGGTGCACTTTCTTTTTTGCACTTTATATATATATATATATATATACATATATATATATATATATATATATAGTGTGTTTAATTTTGTACATGTGAATATGGATATTTTGTGTTCATATATGTATGAACTCAAAAGATTAATCATTGTCGGGAGTATGAGTCATCTCTGTTTCATATTATATGAAAATTTCACATTGCAAGATGCAAGATTTACTCCTGATGAGATGTTGATCTAAAGAGCTCTAGAGCCTGTTAAAAATTCCTTCTTTTTAAAGTAGTCTACAAATTTTGTACCGCCAAACATTTGTATATATATATATATATATATATATATATATATATATATATATATTATACTATTCATCAGATAAGTTTATACGATAAACACTCTCTCAGACGGTGCACTTTCTTTTTTGCACTTTATATATATATATATATATATATATATATATATATATAGTGTGTGTTTAATTTTGTACATGTGAATATGGATATTTTGTGTTCATATATGTATGAACTCAAAAGATTAATCATTGTCGGGAGTATGAGTCATCTCTTTTTCATATTATATGAAAATTTCACATTGCAAGATGTGATCGATAGGAATATTATCCACGTCTAAATTATGTATAGGGACAATGAAGATTATGAAATAACTCTGGGTATGTATATTAAACATCTTATTTATTGTTTAAGCTAGAACTTTATCGATCTCATTAATTTATTGATTTTAAAAGATCAATTTTAAAACATAACAATATTTTAAATGAAAAATATATAAAAAGCACATAACTGCGCAAATCATAGTTGCTTCGCTTAAATAACTTCTGGCGATAAAATACGATTGAATTGAAGAGAACAATTCTCAAATTATATTCTTGGAGAACTTCAATTTTTTATATCGATAGACCCAATTCAAGACGTATTGCGGCAATTTTAACGAAACATATACAATTTATTTACATCACTTGATTTAAAAATTTCTCTTCTCTCTCATTGTGCAACTAAATATTTTAAAATATCATACCTTTAAAAAAATTTCTAAATTTAAAGTTCACTACTGAGGTATGAAAACGGGACGATATACTAATGTCCGAGATCCCCAGAATTTTAGGCATATTGCTTTGAGTTGAAATGAATTAATATTTTTAATGCGGTCCAGTTTAGACATGGACACAATAATTGGACTGAGTCACACTCTCATAGTCTATGCTTGATGAGGATTTACCTAATGCTTTTTCCATGAAAAAAAAGGTTAGTTATCCTAAGATTTTTTCAATAATGTTTTCATATAGATATCTAATGAAAGAAACACTAATGATGCGTACATCGAATAAATGTCAGACTAAAAGACGACATAGTATATCTATTTGGTCTTCGGATATATTTTATAAATAATAGTTGTTTTTTATTCGTAAATAAAGTAATTATCTTTCACTTGATATTCTGTACAGAGAGTGAGATATTTTTAAAATGTTTTTATATTTTAAGTTATTTCTCTCCAGAGATTCTGCTATTCTACTATTCCTTCGTAACATAACGCGATATATATTCTAAATCGATAAGGAAATTTAAATAACATTTAAAAATACATACATATTTGTAGACTTTTTAATGAAGTTATATCTACTAGAAGAAGCATAAAGAATCAAAATGCATGATATAAAACGCTTGATATAAGAACGCATGCGCGACAACTGACATCTGATCATCATAAAAAATACAATTTCCGAGATATGGAATAATATAATATTAAACATTTGTTGAGAGTTAAGATATATAAAACAAAAATGGTATGTTAAATATCAATATTTTAGGTGTATGTTAAACCCGCTGGGAAACAGACATTTTATCAGTGGCAACCACAGGGTCCTATACACAAGCAGAGAGAAGATAAAAGCGATGTAGAATAGATATTAGACGAATAAATGAAGAAATACATTCTAGGATACTGACAGCTATCCAAAAGAAATTCTATAGCCAAACACATTTGAAGCCATTTTAACATATCCATAATAGTTGTGCATGCACCGAAAATTTGACAAGTTCTAATGTACAATAGACACCATCTAAGCTTTTTACAAATCAAAACAATTTTTTTATATGAGATTTGGCTGCCATAGTAAGCAACGAAGGGAATGTTCAAATAGTTGATAAATTTGGATTAGTAACCTGCAATTAATGCGTAGAAAAATGGGTCTACTGGTGAATGACCAGGTCGTAGATAATATCCTGTTTCAAGAACAACAAAAACGAATATAAACATAGAGAAGTATATGAAAGAATTCAGGAATGCAGATTTATACTGAAAAGCATAACCGGATTACGACTGTGGAAATGATCACATCCCGGTGATATGTGGGCGTAAAGTGAAACTATAGAAATTGAAGAAAACTATGGCAGCACCTAAATTGCAAATCAACTGACTCTTGAAGAAAAAAATATAAACAATGTGAAAAGTAGATACGAAGGACAAATAGAAAATAGAAATACTGAATAGGACATTTCAAGTGATGCTTTCGTAACATCTGTAACCGAGACCACTCCAGAAAAAAATCAAACGAAGAAAAAAGATAGAATCACAGATGAAAGTCACGACAACATGAGAAGTAGAAAATAAGCCAAAAACATATTATAGGACATTAGAGAAAAAAATATTAAACGCAGAGTGATAGGTAGGCAAAAAGAGAATGACTCAACGAAAAATGTGCAGAAATTGAAATAATGAATATCCCAAAATAAAGGATATATATATTTAAAAAGAATATAACTATGAAAAGAAAAAGCACGGTCATCAATTGGAAAAACAAATAACTGAAAACTGACATCAGAGATATTAAATATACTTCAGAGTTAGAACGAATACATAGGAGAACTCTTCAATTACGAAAATAACAACTGGTAATACAAATAAATATCGACGTACCGGGAATATTAACTGGAAGAAGCAGCAGATCTATATGTAAGTGTAATAGAGGAGATAGCAGTCTTAGGAGATTTCAGCACAGACAAGAAATAATAAATGAAATTAACAACCGTGGTGATATACCGTAATATCTAAGTAGATCTGTTTCATAGCACTGCCTAAGAAGCCATATATTTGAGTATAAATATTGCCTAAGCGATCGTGAAAGGGTACTTGTGGGGTGCATGCTAATAAATGCAAATAGATGGTATTGCGATGGGATCTCCTTTAGATCCCCTCTTCTCTAATTATTATATGGCAAATTTAGAAAATAAAATAATTAATGACAATAATAAACCATCTATACATATCAGATACATATATGACATCTTTGTTTTAGCTAAGAATATCGATCAAATTACACATCTTAAAAACAAATTTGAAAGTCACTCAATCCTCAAATTTACATTAGAAATTAATATTAATAACAAAATCCCATTCCTTGATGTATTCATTGATTCTATCACACATAGGTTTACTACTTCTCTATATAGGAAACCAACTAGCATAAACCCGTGTCTTCTTAATTATAATAGTGAATGCTCCCAACGATATAATTTAGCTGTTATAAAAACTTAATTCAACGCACACAAATGATATCTTCTTCCAAATATATATTTTATAAAGAATTACATAATATTAAGCAAACACTTGTCAATAAACACTTGTCAATAACTCCGTAATTAATCAACAAATTAAATGTATCTCAACAAAGTTAATAATAGCTCTAACAATATTGATACTATTAATAATAATGGTGTACATCAAAATAAACATAACACTATTAACTTATACTATTGCAACCAAATACATAATAATTTCAAACAAGATGAAAAAACTCTCAAAAACATAATACGTAGAAATGTTAAACTAGTTGATAGTAATAATTAAATTAATCTCATTATATATTATAAAAAATTCAAAACAATTGACCTCATTGTCTCTAATAACCCAACAAGCACTAAACTAAATTCGCTACTAAAAAGCAATGTAGAGTAAAAGTTTACATGCCAGTTCAGACATTGTCTCTCTCATACGAATAAAAAAACATTACATATATTGGTTTTACTACAACCACACTTTCCTGTAGACTTACATGTCACCTTTCTGATCAGTGGACAATTAAACAACATTTCGCAGAAAAACATAAACACGTAGGTAATATCAGACAGATTTTAGTCAACAATACAATAATCTTTACTCATGCACACAGTAATAAGAAACTTCAATTATTGGAGGCCATGTACATTAAGTCCAAACAACCCACACTTAATAAAGTCACGTTTAAATCTGGTCATAGCACAATGCATTGCATTTGAATACATGGTTCTATTGTCATTTTGCGCTATCATGGTGTGTGACGTCATAGAATCGCATTGCAAATTTGCGAACTGCGTTTGTTTTTGGTAACTATTGCCGTTGCCTGGCGGAGTTTTATGGCAACACAAAATGGTGGATGCTATTGTGTTACCGTCTAACGTCTTTGAAGTTGGCTCATGTGAGCCGAAAGCTTAGAACCAAATTAATAAAAAATTATCCAAATATTGGAGAATTTTTGTCTTTATTTTCAACTTAACTTAAAGCCAAAATACGACGTTTAGAACGGCTCATGGTAAAACATAATAGACATTCATTGTCTATTATATATATATATATATATATATATATATATATATATATATATATAATCATATCGACCCAAGCAAGGCAGTTTACTGCAACTGGAGCACAGGAGGTTACATAGGAAGAAGACTATGAGAAAGAGTGACAGGTCATTGGGTGTGTCAGGAAGTGGGTAATAGAAGGCTGCGAATACTGATGAGTGTAGAGTGGACGTAGAAAGGAGCATGAGATAAAGGTAGCAAGTTACTGAGACAGGTGATGACTATAGACTTTACATTTAATTTCTTGGAGATTGTATTTGTCGGGGAAGCAAGGAAACAGACGGAAATTCCACGTGCAGGAAGTGTGAGAAAAGAAGGTGATGGAGTAGAATTGGCGTTTACATTTTCTTGCTTTCACACTAATAGGGTAGGATCTAGTCGCTAAGCTTGTGACTCGAGTAAATTCATATATAGGGGGCAGCAATGAGCTAAGTTCATCGGAACAGAAGCTGTGAAAACTTTGTAGAAGAGACACAGGGAAGTCACATTGCGTCGGTGAGAAAGTGACTGTATTTCAGCTGCCATGTTGGGATCGATCACATTTTAGATTCTCCGTTGGATTTTGTCAAGGATCCCTAGGTGGATAGAAGTAGCAAACGACCAGATATGGCAGCGGTATTCAATGCACGGGTCGATGGTCGATTTTTATATGTGAAAGATAATATATGACGAAAAAAAGTGTTCCTAGTCGTACACAGAGAACCGACTTTTCTATCGGTAGATTTAGCTAGGGATTCTCTATAGTCATTCCACTTGAGGTCTGTTGTGAGAGTTAAGCCGAAGAGGCCTGGTGTTGTGCTTTCAGGGAAAATAGCCTGATCAATGCTAATAGGGGTAGGAGCGATTATCTTTGATGCTTAATATACAGCAGCGTTTTAGAAGCATTAAAATTCACAAGCCATTTCTTACCACAGTCCGCCACGGATTAGAGGTTCTTTTCAATCTCAGCAGCGAGGTCTTTTGTCAGCCTCGGCGGATTTTTGATCAAGGCTAGAGTAAAGGAGAACTATCCATTAAACTTGATATATTTTGAAATAATATTAGAATAATCAATAATCTATAGTGAGAGAAAATTGCTTACATATAGATAGAAATTAGTTCAATAGATATACACATATAGAAATATGTGTAATACAGTAATGTGTCTTCACACCGGGCATATTTAATGAGGTGATTCTGAATGAAATATAAATTCTTCTTGGTTTCATTATAGGCAAGCAATGTCTTAAGTTATGCAGATGACATTGTGTTGATAGTTGGCACAAAAAGAACCAAACAAAACTCGCACAGGAAGTAGGAAATGAAAACGAAAAGAAGGGACCAAAGTATGTTTCACATAAAGTCTGCTGCTATTCTTTCTATAAAATAATTTCGGTCCTTTATTTTCATGCATTTTGTCTACTTTCAGAAGACCAAATATCGTTGTTAATAAAATGATGAGGCGAATGTGCGAATTGCACATCCGAGATATCAAAATAAAACAAGGCTTATATATATATATATATATATATATATATATAACTCACAGCTATCTATATGAATATGTCAGCTCTATGACTGATATTTAGCGCTTTCAAATAAGTACCGCGCATATATAATATATAAATATTATAATATATGGAACAAATTGTATATATATATATATATATAAGTATATACATACACTTTTCACACATTATATATATATATATATATATATATATATGCTATTAAATATAAGAGACAATGAATGTCTATTATGTTTAATCATGAGCCGTTCTAAACGTCGTATTTTTGCTTTAATTTCAGTTGAAAATAAAGACAAAAATTCTCCAACATTTAGATAATTATTTATAGGTTTTCTTCTAAGCTTTCGGCTCACATGAGCCATCTTCAGAGAGGTAGTTTAAACTGAAATATTATAAAATCCACCATCACCGACGATTTTATTTTGTGTTGACATAAAACTCCGCTTGGCAACGGCAATAGTTACCAAAAATAATAAACGCAGTTCCTAAGTTTGCGATGCGGTTTTATGACGTCACACCGCGGGATAGCGCGAAATGACAACAAAACCATCTAGTCAAATGCAATGTAATATGTTATTTCCTGTTTTAAAGTTGATTTTATTGAGTGTTGGTTGTTTTGATTTGATGTACATGGCCTCCAATATCTGCAGGTTCCTCTTACTGTGTGTATGAGTAAGGATCACCGTATTGTTGACCAAAATCTGTCTGATATTACCTACATGTTTCTGTTTTTCAGAGAAATGTTGTTTAATAGTACTCTGATCAGAAAGATGACATGTAAGTCTACGGGAGAGCGTGGTTGTGGTAAAACCAATATATGTACTAGGTTTTTGAGTAGTATCAGAGATGCAATCTCTGAATGGGCATGTAAATTGGTACACTACATTGGTTTTTTGTAAAGAATTTAGTTTAGTGCCTGTTGGGTTATTATAGACTATGAGGTCAATTGTTTTAAACTTTTTATAATATATAATGAGTTTAATTTGATTATTACTTTCGACTGGTTTAACATTTCTACGTATTATGTTTTTGAGAGTTTTTTCATCTTGTTTATAATTATTATGTATTTGGTTGCAATAGTATAAGTTAATAGTGTTATGTTTATTTTGATGTAAACCATTATTATTAATATTGTCATTATTGTTAGAGCTATTGTTAAGTTTGTTGAGATACATTTTAATTTGTTGATCAATAACGGAGTTAGGAAATCCATTATTGACTAGTGTAATTCTTTATAAAATATAGATTTTGAAGAAGATATCATTTGTGTGCGTTGAAGTAAGTTTTTTATAACAGCTAACTTATATCGTTGGGGACATTCACTATTATAATTAAGAAGACACGAATTTATGCTAGTTGGTTTCCTATATAGAGAAGCAGTAAATTTATGTGCTACAATCAATGAATACATCAAGGAATGGGAGTTTGTTATTAATATTAAGTTCTAATGTAAATTTGAGGACGGAGTGACTTTCAAATTTGTTTTTAAGATATTTAATTTGATCGATATTCTTAGCTAAAACAAAGATGTCATCTATATATCTTACATATATAGAAGGTTTATTGTTGTCATTAATTATTTTATTTTCTAGATTTGCCATATAATAATTAGAAAAGAGGGGGCCTAAAGGAGATCCCATCGCAATAGCATCTATTTGTGTATAAATATTGCCTAAGGATCGTGAAAGGGTACTTGTTTGGTGCATGCACCACACAAGTACCCATATGTCTAGAAAATTACTTGCTGCCTCGATATACTAAATATATATATATATATATATATATATATATATATATATATATATATAGTTAATACCTAGACGTACCTAGATGAATTACAATTTGGATATACAATGTGCTGTTAACATGGATGTGACGCCATTATATTTGATAACGATTTGAAATAAGAAATCAGAGGACAGAGTTCGTATTCTAATCGGGTTCTTTACGTTCATTTACATGAACCTTTGGGTGAGGATTATCTCTATCGCTCACCACATCTATGAATAAATAGTGGAACAGAATGGGATTTGTTACTGGTGGACACAATATTAACAACATAAGATATTCCTATGATATATTGTTGATAGAAAACATAGATAAGATTATGCAGGAATATCTACAAAGACGTAGTAAAAGAAAGTTAAACAAAAGGAATAACTATCTATTAGAAGAAAATAGAAATACGGTTAAAAGGAAGAGAAACAGTTCTAAATGTGATCTACGAATTAGAGATATCCATATTTAAATATCTTGGAGGTGTTCTAACAAAACGAATAAATGTGGCAGCGAAATCCAAAGCCAGATTGTAATAAAGAAACATGACATCTAAAATCTAAGCAAATAGAAACATTCCGTGATAAAAAAAAGAAACGAGTACCACAGTGGTATGTAATATCCATCCTTCTCGATGGCAATCAGAGGTGTAAAATATTTTCACTGATGGAGAAGTGGCTTGTAACAACAGAAATGTGTTTCTACAGATGAACCCCAATAGACTCAACGTATAATTAGAGAATATACTTTAATGAAAATTATATTAAAAACGGTGCTTGATTTCGAACCAAAATGAAGCAGTTTGAATTCAAGACAAACAGATTACAGTAATGAGGAAAATGCTTATTGAGCCTCTAGAAAATAACGGTAGTTCAGAGAATAAGAAAGATAACGAAAAGACTATGTTAACTAATAACTACAAATGATATGAACATGTTGAGAGCCATGCTATGAAAAAAATTATATGTAAACATTCGGGAACGACGGGGATCTAAGTTTTAATGTAATGTATTCTATTTTCAGTTGGCAAGATTTAATTTTGTCACGGATATATGGCAGAAGAGAGAATGATTGATTAAGAAAATTAAGAAAATGTGCTAATCAAATTTTCAGAATTATTTTAGCTTCACAATCTATGGCAGGTAATGAAATGCATTTAATCTTGATAGATTAGGCTGAAGCAATTGTAATTCCAAAACAACCACGAAAAATATTGTTTTAAAAACAACATAAAATGACTGCAAAATATTAGTTTCCAATTTCACTGTAAATATGATTCTCACCTGACGAAAATCCAAACTGAACTGTTCGAAAAACCTAAATCAGTTTCGTGCCTATAATTCCACTTACTCCTTTTTCAATAAAAAATTTAAATTTAAAACTTTAATAATAATGTCACGTACATCTATCTAATTGTATTTTTAATAAATATGATCTAACAAAACTTATCCATTGACTAGCATTTTTTGAAATCTTTTACAAATTTTACACAAAATTTGCTCATGAAATATATTAACATTGCTTATTTTGTAAGCGGTTATTCATGATTGGAATTCTGGTTTTAATAAATTTTCATTTCACAATATCTAATGCAAAAGATTTTTTTTCAAATAGTAAAATTTTGACATTAGTTTTTCAAAACATTAACCTGTGAAAATAAGATATTTTTGTACATTTTTCAGAAGATCTTTACAACTAAACTTTCAGAATTTTGTAAAATCTATAAATCTAATATTTGCTTGCAATACTTATCAGTTCTAATCCCAGATTTTACTGTTAATTTTCCAATAAAATTCTTTAAAATATTTTGAAAAAATTCTTTACAGATTTTGTTCATTTCTGTTGTAGCCAGGTATTGAGCTCACAATTTTTTGTATCATGTTACTGGAACCAATATGTGCTTTTATCAACTGGGACTAGAAATCTTTAGTAAAATGAATGCTGAGACACCTGAAAGAAGCATGATTCAAGAAATTATAACAGTTGTCCCAGGTGTACGAGATAAAGGGTTCACATTAAAATTCAATCTCTTGAAGAAGGTTGGAAGGTACGACGGTCCAAACGTCGTGAATATTACAGCAAATACGAGAACAACAGCCCGATTAATGTTAATTGTGTAAATAATGAAAATATCTCATATGGAAAAATATTTTTTTTATTTTTGATACTACTCAGTTACTGATTAACTGTTTCTACTGAAGCTAAATACACACTTCTCCACCAATAGATTGAACACACAATCCCAATGTCACCAACATCTTAATAATTAACGGTTTAATTCACTAGACCAAAAGACTAAAGTTTTGTTTTAAGAATTTGCTGATTCAAGCGACGACACAACGGCTGAAAGGTTGTAGAATAAACAAAGATTCTAAAGATTGTCTGAATATAAAAAAGCTTGATAAAATCCAAAAGGAATCTGCAATTTTATGGTTGCTGGCTGAACATCGCTGCTTCAGTTAGGTTTCCAGCACAGTTACGTAGCATCCATGTCCGTTTTCTATAAATATTGTCAATATAATATTGTCAATGTAAATTCTTAGATTAGTTTTCTTCTTTGGTATCTCTAATTTACAAAAATAAGCGTATTAATAGACTAGAAGTTTCTTCTGTCGCACTTTTCGCTTGGGAAATTTTCTTCCGGCCTTTGGTTTCTGATCAAATTTGATATTCAAAAAATTAAGATGCTACATGATTTTTATCTCTAGTCTTCTTAATATCCGTTCATTTACTGTTGCCGCTCTTTAAACAGTATCTTCTTTTTCTTAAGTTCTTTCATACGCAGTAAATCATTCAAGCTTAGTGGCTGTATTATTCTACTTGGGGTGAAAATATCTGTCTTCAATGTTAATTTAACATTAAAACAAAGAGCAAAAAACGAAGCGGCTAGTAACATACGTAGCAAACTTCTGTTAATCGTTGACAAAATACAAACAAGTAAGTAAGGAGTTAGACATAACTTACAAATTTCTTTAACAAATTTACACAGAATTGAAAGCCAAAATGTAATTCAATGTAGTACTTGTTGTGATTGTTGCATGGATGTAAGAGGAGAGATTAGTAAAGAACTTGAATATATGCAAAATAGATAAATGCTATCTCTAAACTTCAAGATTTAATGGTAACGATTAGATTACATCCTGCTGGCAATTTTCCACATAGTAACGGATTTCGGGTAGAAGCACTCTAAGTGACATTCACTTCTTAACTAATTCTAGTTAAGGGTGAAGAATATCAGTAAATTGTAAAGGTAGTGAACTATCAACACACATATTATGGATGTGTAAACACACATTTGAATTAGATATCAGAAAATGCAACGAAGATGATGCTGTGGAGAAACCTACAGTTTACGTCCTGAAAGAAGTCGGCGCAAAATGCTAGGTATGAATGGCCTTTTTCAATGTAATATATTACCTTAAATGGCAAAGATATGATTGACAAATATATCTAGCCGTGGATGGTGGCGGCAGGGTGCAACACTAAATGTATAAACACAGGTGATAGCCAGCAATGATATGACTGACAAAAATTTCCGGACGTGGATGGTGACGGCGAGAGGAAAATCAAAGTCAGAAAACAAGCAACAACCTACCACAAAAGCGATAACCGGAGAAGATCATTGACAGATATATTTGGCCGTAGATAACGTCAATTAAGCGACAAGCCAAGAAAATAAAAACGCGTAGAAATATTTGTGTTATATAAGTCTGAGTTTTTGGCCGGAGAGAGAGAGAGAGAGAAAGAGAGAGAGAGAGAAATAGAGAGAGAGAGAGAGAGAGAGATTTCCGATGGATGAAGAAGCAGAAACTAGCAGTCAATTACACGACGGCTCCCTCATATATGCGTGATCTTTATCTTTGGATAAGCTCCTACTCCACACAACCGTTCCTCGTTGTCTGTCAAGACTATTGTTGTTTGTCCAGAGAGCCAGCAGCTCAGGTTTATTTTACTTGTCACTTTGGTAAGCGAAAATTTAACAAGGGAGAGCTGACATAGTAGCTATATTAGAAGCATGATGCACAAAAATTCACATATAAGTGCATACTTATTTTTAAATGGGTCAGGTTAAAAGCCGACATTTGAGTACTTCCTGAAATGGTAGGACGAGAGTAATGCTGAAAAAAAAGTATTTAAATCGTTTTCAAACAAGAAATTCTACTTTGGAAAAAAATAAAGGTGACACTTACTTAAAAAATCGTAACGACAGTATGACGGCTCTGACTGATAAATATAACAAAATCCTTATATAAATACTCATTCAAATATCAAGAGAAATGGATAAAAATCATAATGTTCATTATTTTATTCTGCTCTCTTAATATATATATATATATATATATATATATATATATATATATATATATATATGAACAAAAAGAATTCGAATGTATTTTTAAATATGATATATTTTATGAGATTATACATCTGTGAATGTGTGTTTGTGTTTTCCTTACACTTAAGCATATTAAATATTTCGAAATCTATATGGAAAAAAAAACATAATACATGTTTCTGTATTTCAGTATGGCCTTATATATTTCTTTTGCAAAATAAACACCTCCAGTTTGAGTTGAATTGTATATATTTTCAATAAACGTTCGATATAAAAGTTATGAGCGAGTATATCTGTGTGCGAATTTGTGAGATCAAGAAAAATTAATATTTACTATATTTATCATATACACAGGAAACCAAAAATAAACATGAGGATGTAACATTATGAAATATAACAGCCAATTTCTATATATATTATTAAGTAGATTTTGTCATAATTAAATTAAACCAAAATACAGTGGTATTAAAATCGGTTCAAAACAATTATATTGTGGAAATTTTGAATATTTTTCACTTGGAAACGAGTTGTTTCGCCACCTCGGTTTCTACATTTCTATGTCTTAAGTCGATTTACAATAAATTGCCTAAAATCACTGAAAGGTAGAAACCGAGGCCATAAACTAATTCGTTTCCAAATGAAACATATGTAATCATAGAGTTTTTGGTCAATGTTCAATAATTATATGTAATTATATTGTAGACTCTTTCTGGTTTCTTCAGGCGGTTTACAATAACAATATATATTAATAATATAATAATCATAATAATACGTTTTTGTAAATTGCTTGAGTTCACTAGAAGGTAGAAATCTGTATGGCGTAATAACTAATATATATATATATATATATATATATATATATATATATCCGAGTGAGTACAGAACGAAGAATTCTTTTCACGTCCCAAACATTAATTTAAAACAGTGCTCGATATATAATTTTCTATATAGAGCTGTGAATATTTATTATAAATTATATTTTAGAACATGTATATAATCGCTACGAAGGCGCGTCCGTTTCTGCATCGTAGTACCGATGCTTCGTCAGGCGATGTGGTATTGGGAATCCTTCTCTTTTTTATTTGTTTCGTTTTGTTAGTGGTATTGGCTGGGCGGGGGGGTTTGATAATTTGATATTTCGTTGACAGTTGGAATTTTTTGTGGAGAGTGTTAGTGTGTGTTGGTGGGTGTTAGCAAGATAATGTAGTCAGTCTGTGACCGTTGGAATTTATTAGTTGGTGCGGATATGTTTTTTGTTTATTTTTATTTTTGCAGAGTCTTTACATTCGGTGTAAGTTTGTATGTTTAATCTTAATATTGGGTTTAGGGAATGTGTTTTTTTGTCTTACATTTTTCATTTTGATTTTTTATATCGTTGTTTGGGAACCGTTTTCTCTATTCAAATTTTAATTTTAAATCTTTGATTTTTAATTACATCAGTTTTTGGAAATCATTTTCACTATTACATTTCTAAGTTTTAATTTAATTTTCTATTCTCATGTAAATTTCCATTCTCATACCTAGTCTATGGTTATTAACCTTACTGTATTATATTTACGGTTATAAATCTTACTCTAATTATGTTTATGGTTATTAATCTCGCTCTAATTATGGTTATGGTTATTGGCCTTACTCTAATTATGGTTATTGACCTTCCTAATTATGGTCTTTAACCGTACTTTATAATTAACATTGATTAACATTAATTGTGGTTATTAACCTTATTTTATTAGTTAAAACTAATAATGGTTCTACACCTTATTTTAATTCTTAACTTCTATTTTCATATCAATTCAATATATAATTCATCTTATTTTGGTTATGGTTATGGTTATTAACCTTAATTGATCCTATTCTAATATTGAGTATTAACCTTACTCTAATTGTGGTTATTAACTTTACTAATTTTAGCTATTAACCTTACTTTCTAATTAATCTTAATTAATGCCGATTATGGTTACCAACGTTACTCTTTTAGTCAATACTAATTATGGTTATACACCTTATTTGTAGTTAATATTAAACCTTGTAATTTTTTTTTTATATATACACATATATATATACACCTATATGTATTGGTCATATTCTTGGCTCTTGTAGTGTTTTTTAGCATGATTGTAATGTTAGCTCTCTGATGTGCTTGCAGTTTAGTGTGATTTTATGCCTCTGGTTTAAATGCTTGTTACTCTTCATATATTTAAGTATCTCACTTTTTTCTTGAAGACAGAGGAAACATGATTCCTTTATAGATTTAGGTGTTCTTGCTTGTTTAAGGATTTTCCATTTAACTCTAGGTGTTTTATTTTCGTTTTTTAGCTTCCAAAAATATTTGGATAGAGATGTCATGTTTTGTTTTTCTTTGTTATTGAAGGATGACAGGTGATTATAAAATCGCTTTTTAAATACGTTCATGGTATTTTCGATATACATTTTTTCATCCTTAGGATTCTCCATGGATGATATCGAACCCATATATATCAGGGATTTCGTTTGACATTTGTTTTTCATGGGGCATTGGTTAGGGTTTCTACAGTTACAGGGGTTGTAATTATGGGTCGGATTTGGTATTAATGTTGGAGTTATTTTTGTTGTGTGTTTTTAATATTTTGTTGTTATGTACTTTAATTATTTTTTATAGATTATTGGAGCAGCTATAGCTTAGTTTAATTGTATTTTTATTGAATATTTTATTTAGAAGGTTATTTTTGGGGATATGCTTATCTATAGTTGAAGAAATTCATGTCCCAGTTTGAAGTTAATTGATTGATTAAAAGGAGGGTTATACCATATGATTTTTCGGTTCCTATTTTCGCTCTTTGAACTTCTGAAGTTTTCCACAAAATTGATTTTTGATGATTGATATCCGCTATCGTTTAGGATTTTATCGTAAATTACCTTGCGTTTATTGAATATTTCTTTACTGGATGAATGTGTGTTAATTCAGCGTTATGTTGATGATGGGATGTGTTTGATAATGGACGGTGGGTGGTTAGAGTTGGGGTTTATATATATTGCGTTCGAATTGTTCTTCATGTAAGGTTGGAAAATGTTCGATACTAAGTCTAATGTTATGTCTAAGAAGTCTACTCGCTTGATGTTGGGGTTAATCACTACGTTAAGACCAAAGGATTTAAAGACTTTATGAATTAGTTTCCTGATTTTATCGATCTTACCTCCAGTAGATTCATTAATTATCATGAGTCCGTCGTCTCTATATAGTCCTATATTATTCGTATCTTTTTCTTTATGCGCAGTGAGGTTGTACAGTAGGAATAGCCCCACCAGATCTGAAGATTCTGCTGAATCCAGGGCTCCAATGGATAAATCAAAATTATCCGTTGAATTTTTTGTCCACTGTTGGTTGTCGTGGAAGAGAACTGATTTTCTACAGTTCAGGATTATTTTGATTTCCTCCTTAGTGATGTCCGAGTAGAATTCGGCGAACTCAAGGGCGAGGTTAAAGAGGTCCTTAGAAATCGATGGGTAAAAATCCACGATGTCAAACTGTAAGAAGGTGGCATTATTTTTTCCCCAAGGTTTTCAAACCATTTGATGACGTCTATTGTACCATTCTACTGCGTTAGTTTAATTTTTTCTTTTATTTGTTGTTTGGTTCTTTCAAATATTACTTTGCTAATCCTACCGATTTCAGATTTCGTAGGGTTAATTATTCTTTTTGGTAATCTACGGTAAAAATCGGGTTTGTGGTCTTTTAGGAGCACATATGTCTCCTTTGTTGTCATTTTGGGGACCCTGTCGCTAATTTTTAGTTTGTCCGTAATTTTTTTATCTGCTTGGTTAATGCTGTCTATGTGGTTTTGGTGTCGAAATTTCTGTATTTCATAGTTAAGTTTTTTATAATCAGTTCTTGTAGTCTTTGGGATCTATTTTGTAGAAGTTTGAAGTTTTGTCAGATTTGACAAAGACCTTGTTGGAATTGTTTATGTTGCAGACTAGTGTGTCCAAGTGGTTGAGGAATGTGTCTTTGCGTTTGTGGAAAGTGATTTTATTTACTATCTCGAAGTTTTGGAGTTTGTCTATGAGAGGGGAGGTTTTTAGGTTTCTAAATCCGAATGTTTCCCTGTTTTCAGTAGTTTCAGTTTGATGAAGAAAAAAAAAATATATATGAATGTATGTATGTGTGTGTCTGTCTGTGTGTGTGTGTATATATACTTCTACACATTAATGGGTATATTCTAATCCTCATAAATACGTTGGACACAATTATGAGTATCGGTTTATATTGTTATCTAGCAGTTTCCAACTAGCAGTGGCTATCGACTTCATGCAGCTGTTATAAAAATTATTATTCAAATTTTAAACTTCTGTTTTGGTTATTTCTTATTCAGTAACTTGTTTCAGTTAAAACAGTATATATACATATATATATATATATACATATATATATATATACATATATATATACATATATATATATATACATATATATATATACATACATATATATACATATATATATACATATATATATATATACATATCTATATATATACATATATATATATACATATATATATATATACATATATATATATATATATACATATATATACATATATATTTATACATATATATACACACATATATATACATATATATACACATATATATATACATATATTTATATACATATATATATACATATATGTATATCCATATATATATATACATATATATATACATACATATATACATATATATACATATATATATACATATATACATACATATATTTTCTAAACATAACCTATTAAATATAAGAGACAATGAATGTCTATTATGTTTAATCATGAGCCGTTCTAAACGTCGTATTTTTGCTTTAATTTCAGTTGAAAATAAAGACAAAAATTCTCCAAAATTTGGATAATTATTTATTGGTTTTCTTCTAAGCTTTCGGCTCACATGAGCCATCTTCAGAGAGGTTGTTTAAACTGAAATAAATATATAATCCACCATCACTGACGATTTTATTTTGTGTTGGTTGATATAAAACTCCGCGTGGCAACGGCAATAGTTACCAAAAATAATAAACGCAGTTCTTAAGTTTGCGATGCGGTTTTATGACGTCACTCCGCGGGATAGCGCAAAATGACAACAAAACCATGTAGTCAAATGCAATGTAATATGTTATTTCCTGTTTTAAAGTTGATTTTATTGAGTGTTGGTTGTTTTGATTTGATGTACATGACCTCCAATATCTGCAGGTTCCTCTTACTGTGTGTATGAGTAAGGATCACCGTATGGTTGACCAAAATCTGTCTGATATTACCTACATGTTTCTGTTTTTCAGAGAAATGTTGTTTAATAGTAATCTGATCAGAAAGATGACATGTAAGTCTACGGGAGAGCGTGGTTGTAGTAAAACCAATATATGTACTAGGGTTTTGAATAGTATCAGAGATGCAATCTCTGAATGGGCATGTAAATTGGTACACTACATTGGTTTTTTGTAGAGAATTTTATTTAGTGCTTGTTGGGTTATTATAGACTTTGAGGTAAATTTCTTTTCAACTTTTTATAATATATAATGAGTTTAATTTGATTATTACTTTCCACTGGTTTAGCATTTCTACGTATTATGTTTTTGAGAGTTTTTCATCAAAATTATTATATATTTGGTTGCAATAGTAAAAGTTAATAGTGTTATGTTTATTTTGATGTAAACCATTATTATTAATATTATCATTGTTGTTAGAGCTATTGTTAATTTTGTTCAGATACATTTTAATTTGTTGATCAATAAAGTAGTTAGGAAATATATTATTGACAAGTATTTGCTTCATGTTGTGTAATTCTTTATAAAATATAGATATGGAAGAAGATATCATTTGTGTGCGTTGAAGTAAGTTTTTTATAACAGCTAACTTATATCGTTGAATGCATTCACTATTATAATTAAGAAGACACGAATTTATGCATAAATTCGTGTCTTCTTAATACATATATATATATATACATGTATTTATATGTATATGGATATATATATGTATATATATATATATATATATACATATATATATACATATATATATATATATATACATACATATATATACATACATACATATATATATATACATACATATTACAGCTCATATATATATATATATTTCGGTCGGGTTTCAATCCTGGGTTAGGAAGCGACCGGAGTCTAAGCCGTACTGATGAGCTGTAATACAGCGAAACAGGTCTGTCTGCGGATGATTATATATATATATATATATATATATATATATATATACATATATATATGAGAGAGAGAAAAGTATATATAATTATATACTTGTGTGTGTGTGTGTGTGTGTGTGTGTGTGTGTGTGTGTGTGTGTGTGTGTGTGAACCTACGTTGGTATTTTTGTCTTAGTTTCGCTGAATTACATCCAGAAGAGTCTTACCATATTTAACTATAAATTAAGTTTTATTCAGACAAAGATTGCATAATACGGGAAACTGTATGTATGTTTATATATAAATATATATATATGTATAAGTGTGTGTTTATATCAGTATCATTTTCTTATTAATGCTAAACATACCTTAATGAAATTTTTGTACACATTTTACAGACAATTGAACATCATAAATCAAACATATCCACGATAAATTTTTATATTATGTTGTTGATAGAGATATATATTTAAAAAATTATTTCATTGCAAACATATGTATCCTAAATTTAATTGCGCGGTAAGGATGAATACTATAAAAGAAACTGGAAAGTTAATTCTGGCATAACCCAACTTAAGATAACGAAATAAAATGTTGAACAGACAGTTAAAGTGTATTGTTTAATAACAATATTTTGAAAGTATAAACGCATATACTTTTGGTTCTCCCTCTTCGTGTATATTTTTACACTACATAAAATTAGAACTCGCTATTAAATCTTCTGAAGAATTCTGTGTATATAATTGTTTTTGGCTTTCATTACCCGTTCTACTTAACCTTTCTATTTTAGAGACGCATAGACAAATGCGATCTTAAAGCAGGCGAATGCCAACTGCTTGCATTAAACTTCGTTTTTGAATATATGCATAACATTAAAAAGTAATTATTTACCAATTATTGACATATCTGACCACTAAATCATACAATGTGCCAGAATAAATGTCGCTCAAGAGTTCATCTAAATAAATAAGCAAATTTACAAGCATGAAAAATAATGATTCCTACTTATATGCATTGAATTTAAACATAGAAAAAAAGGTTTATAATAACTAGCTACTCCTTTACGCAGCTGCACATGTCTGTTAGTTTGGCTGACTAGTAAATGCTGCAAAATCTCACTCTGGCATATTAATATTTCTTCAACAATCAGAGAACTAAACTGTGGTTAATATTAGAAACATAATGTGGAGAATTTTGTTAAAGGCCACTCAGAAAGATATGTTCTGCAGACATCAACAGCTGTACACCTACGAAAGTCAACACACAGATAATCGATTCTGATCACGTGATTAAAATAAAATATAAAGAATTAATCAGAAAGAATGTGTGTGCGTATAACCAAGACTTTTCAGTAATATTAATCAAGTTATTTGCAGACAGCTTACACGCACACACACTATAAGTGTATGTGTGTATGTGTGTGTGTAATTATTGTTAATAACTTTTTGGTTATGATTAAATTACACAAGTACACAGATGTATTAAAATGTGCTCAATACATATATATTTTAGGGCTTTTAAATATTTTTCATTTAGAAATCAGTTAATCCCGCAACCTAGGTTTCAAACTTTTGATATTTTCAGGTTATTTATAACCACTTGATTTTCTAACGTTTTCAAAAGTAGAACAGTGTTTTTTTTACGAAAGCGTGACTGGAAGCTTTACACAACGGAACTATAAAATTAAAAAGTAATTACTTAAGTAACTTATACACTTTCATCCAGGTTTGTATGACGTATTTTTGTTGTAATAACATCGACACATATTTTCCGATTTTTCATTTAGTAATTTCTTTTTGTTCTGGAAATAATTTCTTGTGGACATAACTGGCTTCCAAACACACACACACATACACACACACACACACACACACACACATATATATATATATATATATATATATGTGTGTGTGTGTGTGTGTGTGTGTGTGTGTGTGTGTGAGAGAGAGAGAGAGAGAGACATTGTTCTCTCAATGTCGAAACAAAATGTACACTTTTTAGTAGATTGTATTTTGGATATGTTCTAAAATATAATTTATGATAAATATTCATAGATCTATTTCTGTATGGAGTACTGTTTTAAATTAATGTTTTGAACGTTGAAAATATTGTCTTCGTTCCTTATTCATTTGGATTCTCTCTCTCTCTCTCTCTCTCTATATATATATATATATATATATATATATATATATATATATATATATATTCACGTATAACAATATATGTTCATGATGGCCTGAGACAGCAATCAAGCCTGGGCAATGTCCTCTCCATTACATATATGATGTAATGACCATTCTCAAAGGTAAGTATGTATTTACCAAATTATACCCGAGACGAGCCTACCATGAAATTCGGGTAGAACCCAAACACATTCTGAAAATGAGCATATTAATTTGAGTCCGACCTGTTCATCTAGTTAATGAGGATCTTACAAAGAGAATTAAAATCACTGTTTATCATCCTGACGCAAATCACTTAGAAGAACCATCTCATCGCAAACTCAAGTCAGACTTAAGTGTCTATGTCAGATCAGCCAATTTGCTGGAGCATCTACCAGTTCTTGGACTCGGCACTGTGGTTGAAGATGACATAAGTCATTTATCTGCTGACATGGCGTATGGCACCGTACTGAGACTAGCGGCATGCTAATTTTTTTCTGCAAACCCCATAAAAATACTCTTGAATATGACACTGATTATACTGATCAGCTTATTGTGAGAATGGCAAAATTAGCATACACTTCCTTGAATGGATCCAATGGCTTATAATGCAGGACTATCCTATATTCTATACATTGCACCCAGACACAAGATAACTTTTCCATGTCCTCAAAGGAACTCATATTTTTTAATTTTTTTTAGGATGAGCATTAATAATAAAACACAGAATATTGCTGTAGAAAGAGTGAAACCTGCTTTTTTGAAGGCTACCTGGCTTAGCATAGACATACAGTGACTACTCCATCCCCACTTGTCAATCAATTAAGTGCCATACGAGATAAACATGTGGTCGATCATGTCTCGAAAGAAACATGACTCACTAGGCAGAAGATTTTCCCGGAGTAGAACACAATCTGTCCTGTTATTTAAACCACTGTTGGAAAAGGAAACCTTTCCGAAAAGTGTTTGCGCGTAAGTGAATGCAACGAATCCAATTGGAATTTGAACACAGTTCTCCGGATTCTTGTTCCGAGCCGATAAGCACTGCATCGCAACGCACATCACTAATAGTGCCAGATGTAATAAAATAGATCATGACCCATGACCTTCATGATAGACTAAATATTAAATTTCTTTCAAGACATTTCCCTTATAAAAGAAATTTAAGTGTTGTTGAAAAAATCATTTTCAATTTCAGTTTTTAGTATTTATTACACGCTGTGTAGTTTGCTTTTGTTTTTCGTCGAACTTTTAGCAGTTATCCTAATGCAGGTTAATGAATCCGTATATTGATTGTAGGGAGACAACACTAGTTATTCTCTTACATTGGGTGTGGCTACGGGTATCAGGTGTAGATTGGTCGCATGTGGATTCAGTTTCTTTAAAAAGAAAAATGTGCTTTCGTTCGTTGAATGTTTAACACCTTCCCAATTTTCGGAATCCAACCACGGGAAGAACGGATATCATTTTCACTGTATTTCTTATTGATCGAAAAAGTGACCTTTGGCTTCCAATTTCAGTGAGACACTTTATTTCACTTTGTCAGGATAGCCAGAGAAAGCAATACTTTAAGTATATATATTTATTTATTTATTTTTGTATTTATTTTTTTTACCTGCAAGAAATGATTGTTCTTGGAGCAATGTTGGAACACGTGCGAATAATTCTAACATTTTTGTATAATTAATACGTACTTCTTAAGTATTTAATTGTCTACGGGTTTTTAATTTCTTTTTCGGATAATCAGCGTTAGTAGATTGATAGATATATTAATGCTAATATTAGTAACTGGTGAGTAGGAAACGATTTAATAACCTAGCACTAAACAGCGGGCGAATAATGATTAGCACAAAATAATATTAATTCAATGATATTAATAACTGCCTTTTAAAACCCTTTTAGTTATTGTTAATACGGACGTTATTTGTCGTGGGTATGAAACTGAAGGTAACAAATACAGATCCGTAATATTTATAACGTCGGGGAAAATTTCTAAAGCACTAAAAACAAACATACGCACGAATACATTTAACTAATAAAAGTAAAGTTTGGAGAAGTAAAAATACGAGGGATTAAAAAATTAATATCCATTAATTGTATATTTTGTGGTGTTTGATCGAATAAGTATATCAGAAAGCTCCATAGACTAACCTATGTCCTAAAATCTTACCAAGCCAATTAACATCATTTGTTTGCGAGAAGGAATCTTTTTTTTATGCCGAGATCTGTTCAATTTCTTTAACTTCATATTATAACTTCTTATCTCCTTAGATTAATGCAAAGGCACGTTCCCATAGACTTGAATATATAAATATATATACACACCTTTACATTTAATGTTAGTCTTGATTTGTTGATCGATATTGACCGTTTTAATGAGGAACATCATTATGGACTTCGATTTGTATGAATTTCTCAAATGAGCTTTACTCACAGATGGCCAGATGCCAAGAATTGTATAAAGAGAAAGTAATTCATGGAATATATTAACGTATTTGGACAGCACATATCGAAATATGCCAACTGAATTTTACCCATAAGAAACACGAATGTTTATCTCTGTAAATCGTGATGCGGTCTAACAACCTTAACCTTGGTGATCGTTTCTTTCTTTACTGATACACATTCAGTGCCAAGTTTCTCTGATTTTCCATTTCAACTTTGTTAAATTCTACAGAATATTTATATTTCTGTTTGCTTAAATACAATTAATCCTAAATAAATGTTGACGTTGTGAGTAAATGTAAGGAAAAATATCAGGTGTATTGTCTGAGAACTATTTGCGGAAGAGCATTTATTACAAGATTTTTAATAAATTATATCATTAGGTAGTACTTGTTGTGGTGCAGTGGATATCGGCTCAGAACGAGAAATCGGGGAGCCGAGTTCGCATTCCAGCTGAATCCATTGCATTCACTTACGTACAAATAACCTTGGGAAAGGTGTTAATCCGTCTCTTTCCTCCAGTTATGGGTTAAATAGCAGGACAGATTACATTCTATAGCCTAGGCTGGAAACCAGTCTACCGCAGCAAGTAATGTCAACCTACTTCGGGGTAATCTTCTGCCCAGTCAGTCATGTCTCTTTCGAGACATGATCGCCTAAGCGTGTTTCACGTATAGCACTTAGCTGACTAGAGGAGTAGCTAGGTCTGATCATTTAACGGTTATAGGTGCTAGATGTAACCAAAAGTTCTATACTAACAGTTTCTGTTTTCGTACATTTCCCTTATGGAACTTTCTTTCCGTGTTTTCATTACAAATTTTAATATCCAAATATTTAAATCTAACGTCACTCGTTACCTGTATTTTAATCCTTTTATTTTACTCTCGTCTCTCTCCTTAATAATGATATATTTTCATATTATTTAACTCTCAATATGACTTCAGCGGAATTATTGCTTTACCTAAATTATTAAAAAACTTGTTTCGTTTTCGTTTCTAGTGGTAATAGATACAATCATATGGGTATTTACATATTACTACAAGAAATTGTTACATTCACTCTAATATGTAGAAAACTGTTACAAGACTAACTGATTTTATTTGTTAACGGATCCAGGTGTTAAGTTAAGTTTTCCAAATTAAATAAGTATCTTAGGCATAATTAAATTTTCTATGGCTCATCAACTGTTTGGAAATCGAAATATGTCCGTCAATCCCCATTTCTGTAATTTTATCCATTGCACAACCGGTATATTTTTTATATTTATAAATTCTTAAATAATTCAAGAAAAGTTAATGAGATTTGTTTGGTTTGTCAACTCAATAGATTCACATTTAAATGCTGGTCGGATGTAGTTGTTTTTTAAATTATTATCTAAAACAAAATATAAATTGTGCTGTAATAATTAGAAATAATTCTTTCTTTAACGAATGGTTATTGAATAAATGCGTTTTAGGAAATAAGAATGCTTATTCTAGATTATAATTCCTGCTATATTGCTCATATTTGGAGATGTTGAATTCATTAATTTCCCATGGGTATTTACGCATAAGTAAATATGATCAACCAACTTAGAATTAAACGCTCGAATTTTTCAAGAGTAGCGTTTAAAACGGTATCCTTTAAACCACCAGCACATTCACAAAAAAAGAAAGTGAATTTAATACTATATTCTGTAGAAAACCGGTGTCCTTTATACTACATTCAGAAAATAGTGAAGGTGAATATATTACTATATTTTGTAGAAAACAGGAATCGTTTAAACCACCAGCGCATTCAAAAAATAGTGAATGTGACTATAATACTATATTTTGTAGAAAGAAGTTATCCTTTAAATCACCAGCACATTCAGAAAATAGTGAAAGTGAATGCAATACTATATTCTGTAGAAAACCTATATCTATTGCACTACCAGAGCATTCAGAAAATAGTGAAGGTTAATATAATACTATATTCTAGAAAATCCATTATTTATAAACACTAATTGAAGTTTTAGGAGAGTTAGGGTGTGATCGAGTAAAAAACAAGGAACTTTTAAAGATAATTGCAACAAGAATAACAATAAGCCACAGAACGAAGGAAAGACATGAAATTTCATAGCCATATAACGAAAATGGAATCTTGGAGAATTTAACCTTCAGAAAGCATACTGAAAGCAAGAGAGATACAGACAGATAGCGAGCCACGAGATGGCGGAAAGTGAAGCGGAAGCTTTGGTAAATTGAACAAAATTTAAGAGTCACATGAATTGTAGAAAATGTGGAAAGCCATGATTGCCTATGTGCTAATTGGACACGGTAAATTGAAGAAGAACCTTGTAAAATATTCTCCTAGAACAAAGTGTGATCAACTTGTTTCCTAAAATAAAATAGTCTTAACTGATCTAGACATTAATAAATTTAATAATTTTAAAAAATTTTATGATGGATTCAGTGTCATTTCCCTCTCCTGACCACTCCTAATTATAGTTTCTACTTCAGAATAATACATCTACAAATCTAAACATTTGAAAAAAACCTTCTTTGAAATATTAGTTTTCATAGAAAGTACATCAGGCAATTATCATGCGAAGACATACTAAAGCAGCAAATTAAGAGAAAATATAAAGACGATAAGTTAATTAATCTTCAGTGACAATATTCATATTACATAAAAGGGGCAGTCATAAATTATAATGATTAGGCCTTTGTAAGTTAGAGTTTTATTTGTGAAACCTGAAAGAAATGACCTCTCGGTATCATCACTAAAATAAACATTATACTTGTCTATCGGGACATTGACTACAGACTTGCTTTTAAGTTCAATGAAAGGAAAGTCGAAACGTTGTGGTAGCGAAAACAAAAATGGCAACATTAATAGCTTTAATTAATGGAAGAAATATTAAGAACTGCTCCTCTCAGAAATTTAAGGGGAAATACAATAAATATTTTGATATTAATTCACAGTATAATCACATGTATCTTCGAAAATATAAGATGATGGCATCATATTATAATAGAAAATATATTATATTCTACAGTTAAATCAGAATGTTAAGGACAAATACGTAACGGCATTAGATATCAATTGTACATATATTCATATATAAGGCAAAGTTTCAGTGGCAGATAATTAGTTAATTAGCTCTCCTCTGAATGCCTCGTCTATCTGGGCTTGTGCCAACAGAGACTAAACGTCATCAATAACAGAAACTTCATGAAAGTAGAATAATGAGAAGCCAGTCTCAGTGAAGATTCTAGACACTTCCATATTTGATTCTCGCTGGTAATTCTGCTTTTTGATCTTGAAAATTATGTTTAATAGATATAACTAAAATCACACACACTGTTTATACATATATATATATATATATATATATATATATATATATATATATATATATATTCTGATAAACGTTTACAAATTTCATACTTTTTCTACATAATTAAATATAATAATAACATAAGAAAAAATCAATAATAATAATAATAATAATAATAATACAAGTGAAAATACGTAAATATTACAAGAGATTTAGGTCTTTATCAAGTTAGCTAAAACTTCTGACAAAAATCGATTTACAGATAACTGGAGCTATAATTTTAAGTAAATTAAGAAAGGTTCAAATCACTTATTTGATTATCCGACTACAGGGTATCGTATCGAAATGTTCATCAAGTTCAGAAATCATTTAAACTTATAGTCGTATGCTAAATGTCATCAATAACTTAAGTTTCATGTTTGATAAAGCAAATAATTTAACGAGTAACAACCTCTGACGATCATTCAAATGTGAATCTTTTGAGTTGACTAACCAAATAAATCTCATTAACTTTTCTTGAATTATTTAATCACTTAAAAGTATAAAAACATATTAAGGTTGTGCAATGGATAAAATTGCAGAAATGAGGATCGACGGACCTAGTTCGATTTCCAAGTTAATCTGTTGTGTTTACCTGTTCACTAAAATCTTAAATAATAGTCTATATTTCGATGGTATCCATTCTTGGAGAGGATAAATTATAATATTTACTGTGGCAAAATTAAAGGAAACACCAGAGAGTTTACCCTTCTTACACTATCCATATTTTTTAATAAACTATCTTATATAATCGAGTAAAATACGAGATTTTATTATCACATTAACTGTAAAAGGGTTTACAGTACAAATCCTACATTTTTCAAGATTTTAAAAATTATGCATTTTCAGTGATATATTAATTATGCATGGATTTTTCTCCTGGAGGGACTAAAATTCATGCAAAAATAAATCAAGGGATTCACTCTATATGACATCAACATATACATGAGTATATACTATATATACGAATTTGTTTTCATAGTTTTATAGTTTATTAACCCATCAAAGTCTAAATAATGTAGGAGGTTGCTCAAAGTATCCAATGCGTTCCCCCATATAAATAACGACACGGCTCGACACGACATCTCTGTGATCGAACGAGAATCCATATTTTGAATGTAATTTAACTGTCGGCTATATTTCATAAGAATTCATTTGCATTTATCTACCCGTAATACAGAAAAGGTATCCGTGAAAAGTCTTGATGGTTTATACTCCTAAAAATATGACATTCTTTTAAATATTTGAAAATGCCAAATAATACAAATAATTTATCAAGATAAAAAGCCATAATCTGAATTGTGCAGCTTTCAAATAATATATATTTGAAATAATTTCCAACATCATTTGAACTTTTATCCGGTTCGTGTCAAATGGGAAATCTATGCTTTTGCATAAAATATACTATACTGAGTCTATTAAACTTTGATCATATCGAATGGTGGATTATCGAGGGAGTCTGTGATCGGTTACAAAGGCCTGTCTGCTCCTTTCCTAAACCTTAACAATTGAAACAGGAATAATTTATCACACCACACGCGATTCGCCAAATGTACTGGCCACTACTCCCGAAATAATAAGTCGAAACATTATGTCTGGTTTTGGCTAAAACACAATAACCAAGATTCGATCAGGGTCAACGTCTGAGAGCATCTAACCTAGAGGCGCTAAGTTAAAATCGGTATCTTTCTGTCCTCTTTAAATGCAACACACACACACACACACACACACACACACACACACACACACACACACACACACACACATATATATATATATATATATATATATATATATATATTGTATATTTGGGTAGAAACAGCTCTTTTATGCAGATGCCATTAAAAATAAAACAATATTTGAAGGTTAAATATAATTATAATTATTTAAATGTACATGTGATCTTTTATTTTATATATAATCATATCGCCCAAAGCAAGGCATTTTACTACTACTGTTTTGCAGAGGGTTACATAGGATGAAAGTTATGAGAAAGAGTGACAGGTTATAGGGGATGTCAGGGAATGGATAAGAGAAGGATGAGAATGAAGTGGCCGGAGAAAAGATCCAGTGAGTGAGAATGCAGGTTAGTGAGATAGAAGATGACGATTGCCTTTACATTTAAATTCTTGGAGATTACAGCTGTCGGGAAAACAAGTAAATGGAATGGAATTCCACAGGCGAAAAGTGCGATAAAAACGCCGATGGAGGAGAATTTGCGTTTACAATTTATAGATTTCACAATAAAAGTGTGTGACCTAGTTGCTAATCTTGTGGCTTGAGTATATTCATATACAGGGAGCACTAGTAAGCTAAGGTCATCTTATTTTTTTTTCTTTTAAGGGCATATATTATATAAAAAATTATTCATATATTTTGTATAATCGAGCACTTTTGGCTATACTTTTAGCAATTTTCGAGGATGAATGCTATTTTACGTGTAACAGTATGTATGTAGTATTATGTATGATGTTGTGTAGTGTGTATGTTTTACGTACTAAACACAATAATCATGTTGTGAGCATGTTCGTAGCTGATATTATTGAGTGTTGGATTTTATTTTTATCAGTAAAGCCGCCGTTATTTTTATTCCTCTTTTTTTTTTTGCATGTCGGTGATGCTATATTTGTGTTGTCCACAAATATATTCCAAATATTGTTTCAGGTTTGAGCTCCGTTCAGAGAGGATGAGTACTTCCAGTAACTTTCGTAGTTATTCGTAAATAATATTGTTTCGTTGTAGTTTTAGTCTCGGGGAAGAATTTCTGTTTTTGATGATAGGGTTAGCCGTTTTATATTTTCTATAATAGATGATTAATGTTTTGTGACTTTGTATAATAGATGATTAACATTTTCCCTATGTCGAGGGGTGTTGCGTATTTTTAGATGATATTTCAAAGTGAATAATCATCCTGTTTATAATTGCTATGAATTTAATTTTTATAGAAGATATGAATGTTATTATTATCGGTGTTTTTGCTGTTGTCATTGCTCAAATTTAAAAAAAAATGTTTAACGTGGTAGTCAACCAGATGATTTGGAAATGCGTTGTTGATGTGTGTTTGGTTAGAGTTATGAAGTTCTCTGAAGAAAAACGAGCAAGAAAAGTTTTCATATGCTCTCGTTAGGAAATTTTTAATGACGCCAATTTTATATCAATGACGACATTGACTAATGAAATTCAGGTGTCAATTTTTACTGGTGAGATTTTTTTTCATATAAAGAAGTAATGAAAGTATTATTACGAGACTCCATGAGGACGTCTAAGAACGGGTGTTTATTTTATTTATTCATTTATCTGTTTATTTTTTGATAACTCATATGCGAAGTTGTGGAAGGAAGTTTTTTTCGAATGCAGATTTAAGATTACCGATTTCGCTTTTGTTCTGAGCAAAAAATGAAAATATAATCTACATTTTTTACGTTGAACATATGACAAGTATGGAAAATGTGGGCTTCCCATCTCACTAGGTTTGTTTGTGTGCAAATGCTGCCTTCATGGTCGCAAAAAAGAAGCCTGAGTTGTGCGTGCAAGCAAGAGATTTTTTTACAGTATAAGAGTTTGTAGCTGGTGGTAATATTTAAGTATATTTATATACGGAGTTAACACATCACTCAATGAGTTCCAAGTCTGATATATAGTTGGCGCCACTAATAAAAAATATCCATATTATTTTTATAAATTTGTTTAAAAATTACGGTTTTCTAAATGAAGCTAGTGTTACAAATTTTCAAAACAATAGAAAATTCTGAATTTCGTGTGTTGATAAATGATTCTGATGGGAAAAATACTGTTCAATCAAAGCAGTAGCTTGAAAAGAGTTATTTGGATTCTGCTTCGATAAAAAAAAAACGGTTAGGAGGTGGCATTCTATCTAAACGCGGTTGTACAGACACATATGACAAAAATCGGCTGTTATGCCGGAAAACACCAAGAAGTCCCGAAAATCGTTTTGGAGCAGTGGAGTTGAAGATATCGAAAAGCAGTTTATTCATCATTTTGTGGAAGAAATTGTCAATGAGAAAGCTCTGTTCAAAGTGGGTGCCGCGTTCGCTCAGAGTCGATCAAAAACAACAACGCGTCAACAAGTCAGAGCGTTGTTTGTAAATGTTTCAACGCAACATGAAGAGGATTGTTTTTGCATAAAGATGTGACAATGAATAAAACATAAATCCGAATTTATTTCGGAGTTAAATTTGCAGTCATCTGAGTAAACAGCAGCAGGTGAAAGCCAGTGACAGCGACCAAATACGCAAACATCAGCAGGCAAGGTTTTGACCACCGTATTCTGGGATGTGCAAGGATGTTTTTCATCGATTATATTGAGAAAGGAAGAACCATCAATACCAAAATAGCCCCATTCGATCTATAATCTGCAGGGTCTTTACTCCTATATACCAATTGTATAAATTCCTAATTGATAATACCACCGCGAACCTACCAATTATAGCATAAAGTCAATGCACGAATACCTTAAAATTCTTATATCCACAAACTCAAACCAAGGCACGCTTGCGTCCCTCGATGAACGTTTAGGCAAACTTCGACATTATTCATCAACATAGACTCCTTCAAGAATAGTATACTGATTCAATCGCTTCGATGTCACTTTTGTAAAACGATTTGTCTTTGGCTTCGATCTACGCATCAGTTTCCGATATCAATTTATTGGAGCATTTTTTGAGGTCTACAAACAGCCAGTAGTCGCTGGAATCCAGATCTGGCGAATATGGTGAATGCAGAAGCAATTCGATGTGCAATTCATGTAGTTTTGCTATCGTTGCAATTAACTTGTGAAACGGTTTGTTGTCTTGGTGAATGATCACATTTTCTTTATTTGTAACCGGCTTTTTTTGCGGTTTCGTTCTTCAAGCGTACCGGTAATGCTATATAATATTCGCTTTTCATGTAGTTCTTATATTCAGGTCTTGTGACACCTCCACGTATATTTTGCGCATTCATCGCAATTTAGAGCATAAATTACGGTTTTAAATTTGCAGCTGAGAGTGTTTTTATTTCGAATCCAGATGTGTTTTCGAATTGAAGTGGATTCCTTCTATTATTAAGTTGCAAACCCCACATCATTCTTGTTGCATTTTGTGACCCCCTGCGTTGTGTCCAGCTCAAATTTTAATTAGGATAGTATGTGGTTTAAATTTTGGGGTAGGCGTTTGTTTTAAACTATTTTTATTGTCTTTAACATTTTCTTTATTTCTATGTGTGAATAATTCTGGGTTGCTTTTCTTGTTTGTGGAAACGTATGCAAGTATGTTTTCTTCTTTCTCATGTGCTTTTTTTATTCCGGAGAAATTCTAATGGTATTTCTTCTGCCAGTTGGAAACATTTATTTGTTACGGGAGTGGCGTATCCACATTTGTAATGTTTAGGCGTATTTAGCATTACTAAAACGACAAAAGGAATTAGATAACCCCTAGAGTATAATTGAATCAAAAGCGCTGAATACAAGCATGAAGATGAAATTAAATTTTGCAAGTCAGTGTAAAATCTTTCTGGCCAACAAAAGGTGACTGACTTTCAAAACGAAAGATATTTAACGTTAAGAGTGTGAAAAAAGAAAACAAAACCAAAAAAAAAAAAAACTCGCACCCATATGAATTTTCTGACTTGCTCACCACTTATCTATATATAAACGATATTTTGGGCATCATAAAAATAAACTGATTGCTATAGGTAAAATGTTTCGCCTGAAGAGAGTCAACTTATACTCGAAATATGTAGCGACACAAATACAATTATGGGCCCTTAATTTATCATAAAAAAGGAAGTAATTTTAATAATAATAGCAACAATATATCTACACTTTAAATAAAACATTTACGGCTTCTCGCACTTTTTTCTTATACACACACACATATGTGTGTGTGCGTGTGTGTGCGTGTGTGTGCGTGTGTGTGCGTGTGTGGTTGTTGTTGTTGTTGTTGTTGTGTGTGTGTGTGTGTGTGTGTGTGTGTGTGTGTGTGTGTGTGTGTGTGTGCGTGCTGGTAAGAATGGATTAAATCCTGAATGTTTTAATCTATTTGTTCTGTAGTAATAACGCAATAAAGAGAATTACGTTGAAGAGAGAAAAGGTATGCTCTCTCTGCTACCGTCACGTTAAAGAAAAAGAAAGAAAAGGACGCTAATGTAACTGGTTTTATCGAGGTGAATCTTGCAGTTCCGCGTGAGGTGGCGAGACTAAATTCCTACAAGAGAGACCGAAATTGAGGTGAGCGGAAAGTACGTTATTTTTTTGCGTTTCGACACGACAAGCGTACATTTGCATACGTGCAGAGATTACCCACTGTAACATTAGAGAACATTGTTTAAACGTTATTTATCACGAATACTTATGTTTGAGTAGATGTTCCGCTTATTATCTATTCATTTTCATCTACTGAATCTAAACTGTTTTTTAAAATAATTATCTAGAAAATTCAGGCTAGTAGATGGAACTAAATAAAATACCGTTTAAAAATAAATAAAAACTGAGCCACCACGGGACGATAAAGATCCATTAGAGCTACCGATTGAACAAATACACTATTAAAGCTGATCTCGGAAAAAGATTGAAAGTACCTGGAAACATTGAGAAATGGGTAATATAGTCAACTGTCAAATTTACAGCGTATTTCTTAGATATTTTAATTATAATTCACGAAAGATTTCTGTGAGTACAAACGGATTTTATTAAAAATAAGTAGACATAATTTTTGCAATTTATTTATTTTGACATATATATATATATATATATATATATATATATATATATATATATATATAATATTTCATTCATCGTGTTTCCGTGATAGTAATTCAGCACGTTATACTTTTGCAGGTGTTAATATTTCGACTTTATTTTGTTTAGCTTTTCTTTATTTTCATACGAGTTTTCTTAAGTGAATTCTGCAGCCTCCACACGCTCAATATATTCTATTGTTCGTGTCTACAGAATACGTCAATAATATTCTACTGAAGTTGATGTCGGTACCTTAATTATGGTCCAACGATGACATTCTTTTTTCTATAAAATATCTTCTTTTTATTCATAACAACACATTCATGTATATATGTGTATGCCTACAAATTAATAGAATTAATTCCTCAAATACCATGAGCAGTAGTAATATCTAATGACGATCGTTGTTTGACCAACATTGAATTCACTAGATTCTGAATAGTTTATAAATATAAACATACTTAATTGATTGGTTGGTGTGCTACTGAACATTATCGACAAAGCAACAGAAAACACTTTTATGACACAAGTCCATATAATAATGTACACTTTCGTAAAGAAATTGAATTGTATTTCAAGATATAACTACGACAAAACAACATAAACATGTATCACCACCTCTAGTAATTATTTCCACACAAATCAAATATGATCAAAAGCTTAGTATTATGTATGATGTATTCCATTGTGAGAGTCGAATAACACTTTTATTACTTTAAAACTGCCAAGAAAAATAAATTTCGACATTAAATTTCTCATAAGTTGTTGATATGTCGTTAAACATACAAATCAAATTCTTCCGCAGAACTACGTTTACTTCAGTATAATTACATTATAAACTACAGGTTTTCACCTAGGGATTTGAAGAAACAAATTTGATTGAGGAGGTATTTGAAATGATGATTATCTAAACTCCATTGTCTCTTAAGCTGACAGATGCATTAAGCATTTGCATTTTTCTTCTTCGCTGTTTCTTGTCCATTGAATTTTTCTTATACATATATATCCCATATGCACATGGTCACTTAAGAACCTTCTTTGTATGTCAAATCTTCAGGAATTTCGTCTCTGTATACCTTGTTAATTCTATGAATATAAGAACAACGTTTTGCACTGACATTAAAAAAAAATTGTATTATTAGCCTAAGTCAAGTTAATAGCAAATAGACGTATTTGTGTTAAGAAAAACTTTGAAAAAAACGACGAGTGGTATGAAGGTTTGCTAATGTTTCTTCTATTGTGTGGCTATGAAAAGCTTCTTAAATTTAGTTAAACATGATATGCAATTTTCTGAAGCAGATTACACCCTGTTTACATTTTTATACTTCCCTTTAATACGTTTTTGAGTTTTAAGTCGTTTTTATTTTTCATGTATGAAGTGTAGAAGATATATCAGTGTCGTTTGTAAGAATACATTGTAAGATTTAATTTCTATTAAGTTTTCCTTTTTAACATATATTTTCTACAAATACTTTCAAGGCTTCTGCTCCGATAAACTTAGCTCACTGGTTCCTCCTATATATAAATTTACTCGAGCCACAATATTAGCAAGTAGGTGCGACTCTTACTGTGAAACCAACAAATGTTAAACGCAAATTCTACTCTATTAGCTTCTTTTCTCGCACTTCCCGCCTGTGAAATTCTCTTCCATTTACTTGCTTTCCCGACAGCTATAATCTCCAAGAATTTAAATGTAAAGTCGATAGTCATCTTCTATCTAACTAATTTGCATCCTCTCTCTCATGCTCCATTTTCCGTCCACACCATTCTCATCAGTATCCTCATCCTTCTCTTAACCACTTCCTGACACCGCCTATAACCTCTCACTTTCTTTGAATTCCCTTCCTATGTACCCCCCCTGCAAAACAGTGGAAGTAAAATGCCTTGCTTGAGACGTGTGATTATAAAAAATGTCTATGCTATTATAATGTGGATATAAAGTGGAATCAGTTCTTCATTACAACAATATATATAGCTTGATCTCTCACTTTATGTTACATTCATCCTTCTCTTACCCACTTCCCTGACACACTCCTGTAATTTGCTCACTCTTTCTCATAACTTTCCTCCTATTGTCCCCACTGAAACAGTATTTAAATGCCTTGCTTGGGAACGTGTGATTGTCAAAAAAATGTCTATACTGTTAATGTGGATATAAAGTGGAGATCAATTCTTCATTACAACCAATATAACAAACCCGATCTCCTTTGTAGCCACATTCATCCTTCTCTTACCCTTCCTGACACCTCCTATAATTTGTCCTCTTTCTATGTAACTTTCCTCCTATGTATCCCCCTACCAAACAGTGGCCCCAAATACCTTGCTTGGGGCAATGTGATTGTAAAAAATGTCTGTGCTGTTATAATGTGGATATGGTGGAGATCAATTCTTCATTAACCAATATATAAACCGATCTCTCACTTTATGGCCACATTCATCCTTCTCTTTTACTTCTATTTTCTCTATTTGTCACTCTTTCTCATAACTTTCTCTGCATATCCCCTATGGAAACAGTGGCTTCAAATGCCTTGCTTGGGGCGATATGATTATAAAAAATGTCTGTACTGTTTCCATCAGATACCAAGTGGGGATCAATTCTTCATTACAACCAATATGTAAACCGATCTCTCACTTTATGGCCCACATTCATCCTTCTCTTACCCACTTCCTTTGCCCTCCTATAATTTGTCACTCTTTCTCCATAACTTTCCTCCTATGTATCCCCCTGCTGAAACAGTGGCTTCAAATGCCTTGCTTGAGGCATGTAATTATAAAATGTCTATGCTATTGTAATGTGGATATAAAGTGAGGGGGATCAATTCTTCATTACAACCAATATATAAACCGATCTCTCACTTTATGGCCACATTCAAAGCCTTCTCTTACCCCACTTCCTGACACCTCCTATGTTTATCACTCTTTCTCATAACTTTCCTCTATGTATCCCCCTGCAAAACGATGCTTCAAATGCCTTGCTTGGGGCGATGATTATAAAATATCTATACTATTATAATGTGGATATAAAGTGGGGGATCAGTTCTTCATTACAGCAATATATAAACCGATCTCTCACTTTATGGCCACATTCATCCTTCTCTTGCCACTTCCTGACACCTCCTATAATTTGTCACTCTCTCTGTAACTTTCCTCCTATGTGTCCCCCTGCAAAACAGTGGCTTCAAAAATGCCTTGCTTGGGGCGATATGATTATAAAAAAAATGTCTATGCTACAATATATTGGATATAAAGTGGGGATCAATTCTTCATTACAGCAATATGTAAACCGATCTCTCACTTTATGTGCATTCATCCTTCTCTTACCCACTTCTGACACCTCCTATAATTTGTCACTCTTTCTCCATGCTTTCCTCCTATGTATCCCCTGCAAAACAGTATTGAAATGCCTTGCTTGGGGCGATATGATTATAATAAAAAACATATCTTCTCTCTGTTAGTAAGGAGAACTGTCAATCTATTCCACATCTGGGGAGTTTGGCAAAATGTAACTGGATATTACATAGTTAAACTAGTTTCTAACTAACTACATCTTATATTTTATAACTCTGTTTAAAACAATACATAATGCACACCTGGGTAGGTATGTCACTTTTGATTCATGAGTAAATAGGCAAAAGACATTTCTCCAGTAGGTTGTCGTTTTTTTTTTTATACTGCATGCCAACCAAGGCTATACGTCCTAGTCTGCCTTGCTATTCGACTCATTGCTGGAAAACAATAAATGCATTTATTCCTTTCTCAAGTTTATTTGCTCGAAAGTGAAGAAAACAAACCCGACTCAATTTCTAACAAAGTTCACCGATTTTTCTTTCCACGCCTATATTCAATACATCACAACGCACATACATTAACGTCAAAGTTAACACGTCGCAAATATAAATCCATTCACTAGTTTTATATTGATGCCTTCAATGCAAATTTCATATTTTAGAATGTTCTATTTTGCACGAAGCGATCTATTTTGTCTTCATTTAGTTACCTAGTTCTTCTTTATTTGTTATTGGTATATTTGATAAAAAATACGATTTCTTCTTGAGTCTGTCTGCAGTCAAAAGAGTTTTATCCGCGTATATTATTTATTGTTAGTTATCTTTGAATAGTACCACAGTGCTAATTAAATAAATACGATTAGAACATGCATCATAGTCTTACACCCTTATTTCGTGTATATACTTAATAATTTCTCTATTCACATGCAGCCTATTTGTCAACATTATAAATTAAAGATTACTGAGAATGCACGGTCGAACAATGGACGGACGTGAAATCAAGCTCTTCTATCATTCTGAAGATGAGATTCTTATCTCGAAATATTAATGAATAATAAATACGTAATACCCAACACCATCTTTACCTTTCTTTTATTATACTAGACGCATTGTGATAGACTTAAAATGCCTACCGATACATTTTTATAAATATTCAAAATTTATTCTCATGAGAAAATCGTTCAGGCCCGAGACAGTGACAAAAACTTTCTAGCAGTAGATGCAGCTATAGATTCGATATAGTTATTTTATTTGAGGTCGTTTCAGAGAGTGATACTAAGGAGGTTCAGTGTCTTTTGAAGAGATTGGCGTCATCTGTTCTAAAGAGAATAATGTGGAGAGCAAGTACAGACCACGTCGGACAAAGACACGATGCATAGAAGAAAATATGAAAAAAACCGTTTGCATAATTTTCTCATTCAAAAACAGTTGGTTGAGATTTCATTGCTGATATTTTTCATAGCAAATATAATATTTTTAGAATAAAACTGAAATCGAACTTCTGGTTGTGTTAGAAGTGTTTATATTTTATACGAGCGTAAACACTAATTAAAACCTGAAATAATTAAGCGTGCAAGTTTCTCCTTTTATAAGTGGGTATGTTTGCTCAGTTGGTTATTTGTGTATTAAAATAACCTTTTTTTTATTAAAGCTTTGAAAAATCGAAACATATTCTCGTTTGTTCAGCTTATGGAATTTAACTACGGAATTATAAGAATTTTGATTATTTCTTTTTTCTTGTGTTTATTGTATTTGAAGAGTGCAATTCTAAATCAATACAGAACGGAGAAATTACCAAAACCAGACTCAAAACCAGTAATATATTGACATTAATCCCACTATTACTGCATCAAATTTTAAACAAAAATGTTTGTAAATGTCTTTTTACATTAACATGCAAGCCTGTGTAAATATATAACACTGGTGACGGCATATGCGATGCATTTTTCCCAAAGATGATAAAAAAAGACTTGTCTTGCTTATTGAGTGATGCTGAGACATTCCGGAAAATAAATTTAAACCTGACGCTATTGAAAAGCTTTGAGTTTTCCTTTGAACCTAACCTGAATTCGTTATCCTAACTTTTAATTCAATCATCTTTTTTGTTATTACTAATAAAAATTGGATGTGCGTTGTGGTGCAGTAGAATTCATTGCATTCACTTACGCACAAATGCCCTTGGGAAAGGCACTAATCCGTCTCATCCCTCCAGCCAGAGGTTAAACAACAGGACAGACTGGATTTTCTAGCCTCGGATGGCTACCAGTCTGCCACAGAAACCACATATTAAAACAGACTGATATCATCAGACCGTAAAAAGGCCCCAGCTATAAATCACACACACACAGGCACACACACACAAATATATATGAAATGAATTGTTTGAACATCGTTTTTTATCGATACTCGTATTTAAGTAGATATTCTGTTTTTTTAATTAAACAGTATTATATTTCTATATCTACTGGCCTGATTATTTACTATAAATGTTTATTCTGGAGGTCATTCGTGATCGTTAAAATTCGTTAATCGTTAATCCGGTAATCGTGAAGTTTCGTTAATTTCGTTAATCTACCTAATATATATATATATATATATATATATATATATATATATATATATATATATACTACAAACACATACACGCACACATACATGCTCTAGTACATTTAGACACACACACACTCACTACAGTTAATGAAAGCAGCAGGAGCCAGGAAGGAATATGCGTTGAAAGGCACGAAGTCGAAACCAAGTTCTTCTACCATTCTGAAGATGAGATTTTAATCTCGAAATATTAATGTATAATAATAGTTAATTCCCAACAATTTCTTTACCTTCCTTTATTTTACTAAACGCATTGTGATAGCCTTCAAGATCTAACCATACAATATATATATATATATATATATATATATATATATAAACAAAGAGTCAGAAATATTCCACGTGGACAATATTTCTGACTCCTTCAGTTTTTCTAGTTTTGTTAGAAACTTAGAAGTTTCCCTCTAGAGACAAATTTATGGTCACGGACGACAATGTACCGTTACATGAAACTATAAACATTTGTGCGGATATGTTTTAGAGAGGGAATGTAGGCCCCGCAGTCATTCCTAATGTTTTATTCTTGAAATGTATGCGGTTAGCAACTGAGGGTGTCGAATTTAGTTTTGATGAGACAATGTATATTCAGACTGATGGAGTTGCGGTGGGAAATCCTTTGGGTCATGTTCGTGCTAACATTTTTGTTGCGTATTTTGAGCATTCATTATTTGAGAAAGTTGTTAAGCCCTTGGTATATTTACATTATGTTGATGACACTTTTTTCTATATTCAATAACGCCGGAGATGCTGAAAGTTTCGTTTTTAAGTTAAATTCTTTACATACTTCCCTTCAATTTACTATGGAGGTAGAGAAGGATGGGTGTCTCCCAATATTTGGATGTCTTTGTTCAGCGCCGGGACGGGGTTTTCGTTACCTCTGTTTTTGTGAACCTACCTTCCCTGTTTTGTATACCAGTTGGAACTCGTTTGTTCCTAAGTCCTGTGAGACAGTACTGATTGAAACTTTAGTTCAGTGTGCCCTAAATCAATACAGAACGAAGAAATTATTTCGCTTACAAAATATTTTCGAGGGCAACGGTTATCCTACCAATGTAGTAAAACATATGATCGAGCGAAAGGTCAGGCGTTTTAAAGAAACATTAGTTGAAGGACCTAGTCGCTGTCTGTTATATTTAAATCTGTCTTGGCTTGGAAAGAAATGTCAAACTGTAACTGATAAGATTTTGGCCTGTGTTTCGTCCGGGTATATTTCAGTGCAGTTACGTGTTGTTTTTCAGACAAGACCTGTGTTTCTCTCCTTCAGTAAAGATAGGTTGTCACTATTTTCTTAGAAATTCCGTTGTTTATAGATTTAAATGCCTCTGCGATGTGGTATATCTGAGAACGAACCAATCTGAGATTGGAGACGCGGGTTGCACAACACGTCCCCGCAAAAATTCGTTCGGGTAGCCCTCTTAGACCTATAAGAATAACCCAGGCTGTTCTGGATTCAGCTATTGGCCAACATCTGCTGGACAGCCGGGCATGTGCCTCTTTGTATGAGGACAATTGGTTCACTGTTCTTCACAGTGCTTGATCGGACCACCTTCTTCGCGTTTTGGAGGCTGTTTGCCTAAAACTCCAGCAGATCGATTCATTCGTTCCTTACAATTACTGGAGGGTTTGTGAGTGTAACAATTATTTTTTATTCACTCTTGTAGAATTGCATGTTTACACACCCCTTACGTTTTAACATTTACTGATTAAAGTTTATTTGTAAACGAATTCCATCTTGCCCACAGTTCTGTAAGTAACACATTGTATTTTGTCCTTAATTAACCATTTATAATGTAGCCAACGTAAGCCCTTCAAGAAGTGTTGGCCGAAAGGTTCCTCGGGTTGATATAATTATAATGACGTCTATTTTATATATATATATATATATATATATATATATATATATATATATATATATATCCTTCCTGGCTTCTTAAAAAGTATATATATATATATATATATATATATATACTTTTTATATATATTATAAATTAATTTCTATTATATTTCTAATTAGTGATTTATATAAAAAAAGATTACTTAAGTGTTAATGTCAGCTTGAATTTATTTATTTTTATTTATACTCTATTTTACATTTATCTAATTTTTTCCTTTGATAGTTGCTTTTTTAGGCATATTATTTACTTATGTCATAAATCTATTTTCGCACTTTCCCTTTTTATTCATGAGGCAAATTTTAAGGCAAATTAATTTGATCTCAACAATAGTCAGGTTCTGTTTCAGTTTGAAACGGAAGAAAAAAATTAAAATTCGGCAAAGCCGAGCCAAGACCGTCATCTTTCCTGTTATATTATTATTTATATTTTTGTAAATATCTCCAACCAACTCGTTTCGACCTGAATTGAATTCGCCGAAAAGATTATACGATTTTGTAAATTTTAACTTTTTATATGTAACAGATTTTAGATTTTACCATCATTTTCTTTTGAATATATATATATATATATATATATATATATATATATATGTGTGTGTGTGTGTGTGTGTGTGTGTGTGTGTGTCTGTCTGTGTGTCTGTGTGTGTGTGTGTGTTTAGACATTATTTTAATGGATACAAGTTAAATTTTAATTAGCCATCAGTGTTTAATTATAATGTAGTTTAATTCAAGAAAATAAAACAGAATATCTACTCAAAAACATATATCATAAAGAACATCTGTTGTTTTTCTTTAAAAACTCATTGGTAATATTATATTTCGCGGCTCTTATAGACCGCTCCTCAGACCAATTCATACAACAATGAATGGGTCAAAATTATCTAGAAAAAAAGCAAGTAAAAAAAGAAATAAGAAAAAAGGAAAAGAAAAAGAGAAGAAAAAATAGGGAAAAAGAGGTTAAATTATCAGTGTCTATATTATATGTATACAACAATAAGGCCTTGGCCTAGATTTACAAAGATAATAGTTAAAGACTTAGATTTTTAATATTCTATTTTAAGAAGCATGACATTAAAAATCAAATTAAATTTAGAGGTTGAATATTTGATAGAAAAAAGAAAATTATTAGTGTTTTCTTATTTATTCTAACTGTAATAAGAATACTATTATATTCATTTATAAAACTTATTGGCAGTAATAATAACATTATAATAAAGAAACTAATATTTAAAAACATTAAAGTAATAATAATAATGATAATAATAACAATAATAATAATAATAATTAATAATAATAATAATAAAATATTAATAATAAAGACATAATATAAAATAATTGATAAAAAGTACCAAAATAAAGATTAACAATTCATAAAAAATAAACAAATGTTCCTACATTAAAATAATTCTTTATAAAAAACTATAAGTAAAAATAAAAATATAAAAAGTATAATAATATTAAAATAGACATGATAACAATATATATATATATATATATATATATATATATATATATATCTTCCTAATCCAAAAATATATTTGTATTTATACTTCGCTTGAGCAAACGTACTGTTTCAAAACTATATCAACCAAATAGTGTGCATTTATATATTGTTATAACTGACGATTTTCAGTGGTCTTTTTGTACACTTTAGATGTTTTCAAGCACATTCTAAGATAGAGATGTCTAATCGATATTCCGTGTGGAACGAAAACATTTTACAACTATGGTGAATACTTTCTATCAGTACATTTGCACTGAAGGAGGGAAACGGATGTAATTTTTTTTTTTACTTTTTAGAACTCACATTTTAGAGTCGAACTGAAAGCGCCTTAATAACTTAAGCGGAAGACGACATTGGATCAAACACTTTACTACTTTTGTCTAATTTATCAAAAGTAGAGACGTGATATTTTTGAACTAGAATATTCTAAAATCATTTCAAAATCTATCAGACTATCTATTGACGAATATGTTCAACACTCGTTAAAGGTACGTCGTTAAGAGTTCTGGCTTTATGCCAAAGCTGATATATTACAACAAAAATTTATTGATTTCTCCGATGGTGTTACCCCGAGAGTAACTTCATTTGAAGTTTATTTGTTTTTTAGCTAAGTTCAAAGTATGTCTAAAATGTAAGTTACAAAGTTTTAATAATACTCAATGATTACCGATTATACATATATTATCAATTCGATGATTCTACTATTTCAAGTAATCGAGATTAACAAAATGTTCTATTAATGCATGGATACAAAAAATATGTTTAAAAAGATATGGCATTTGAGTGACAGTTGTATCGATGAAACAACATTATCTCGGATTTTGGATAAATATCGCTAGGTAAGCCCAGTTAAAGTTACCTCAAAACTAACAGGTTTATGCAGTTAAATCTTTTAATAATATTCCAGAAACATCTGTTATTAAGTTGGCCGTGTGGGGTTAATTATTTTGTGTAGCAATGTGTCCATCTTACGCAAAACAGCCTGTTCTATTTCGACGGACAAGGTTTCTATTCATGTTTACATCTTAGGTGATTTCATAAGGCAAGGAGCAGTGTAAATTTGCATTTAGCCTCTTTAGATTATTTAATGCCGAAATCTAAATATTTTTAATACAATTTTATGGCTTCAACTGAATATATTTTGAACGCAATTGTATTCCTTTAACGAGAGATAAAATGTATTGGTCATTTTCCTATAAATATGAACAGTTGGTTGGCTATTTAGCAACCTTTATAGGTTATTTCATGCCAACATCTAAATATTTTATTCATAGTTTTATATTTTCAACTAGTGATATTTTTCTTTTTTCTGAGTAAAAGCATTTTCTCAAATATATTTTTATATATCATAAAAGATAACACCAGGAACAGGGTGAATCTCGAAACAGCAATTGGTGGTCCCACTACCCTCAAAATGTCTAATCTCCCGTTCAGTTGCCTTGATGTTGGATGTAGTTTAACGTCATACGTAGGACATGTGTGTGTGTGTGTGTGTGTGTGTGTGTGTGTGTGTGTGTGTGTGTGTGTGTGAAAAGAAAAATACGTGAGCCTATCTACACTTTTTTGGTGGTGGGGAGCAATCATTGTATGATCTTTTAGAGACGCCTAAAATAAATTAAAAACCTAGGAAGTGTTCTAACAGGAGAAGGAAAAGGCGGCACAGAGATACGAAGGCGAATTGGCATGGCGAAGGATGCATTGCAGGAGCTGAGTAAAGTGCTAAGACACAGGAAACTTTCATTAGAATCAATGAAGAGACTACTTGAATGCTATGTGGTGTCAATTCTTCAAGCGTGTGAGCATAAATGAGGTGATGGAAAGTATGGCAACGAAAGGAAAATTAATAGTGAGCATCAGGAAGAGACAACTGAAGTACCACAGACATGCAATGAGGAAGGAGGGCTTGAAGAACCTTATACTGACAGGTCAGATGGAAGAAGAAGAGACGGAGGAAGGCAGCGGATAACATATCTGAAGGGCCTGAGCAGATGGATGACAGAACGAGTGTTGTGTGGCATAACAGGAGAAAGCGTGCTAAGAGCCACCAGTGATAGGGAGACGTGGAAAGCCATGATTGCCTACGTCCTGAAAGGACAGGGTACGTAGAAGAAGAAGAAGAAGAAGAAGAAGAAGAAGAAGAAGAAGAAGAAGAAGATTATATTAGCTATAACATTGTAATCTGATTAAAATACCTATTACACTACTAAATTCGTTCTTTAAAATTTTCATTTTTATTCTGAATAGAGTAATATAAAGTTAATAATACATAGTTGGCAAATTGTATATATTCATTTTATTTTTATCCTTTCACCTTCGGTGTTTAAGATTGTTTGACATCTAGCAGAAAGAAGCAGAACTTTTCTTTTTACGTGTAAAAGATAATTCATGACAAAAAACAATATATATAAAATGAAGTAGTCACAAAAATATATTATATAAAATCGTAATAGAAAGAAAATATATATCATAGCAAAAATAACATAAAAAAATTAAACCACCTTATCTGTCTTTTCTTAAAGACAAAACTGTATACAGTAATGAAGAATGACGACATTAATTTTATATGCCTGTAAGTATAACTCTACTTTTAAGCTATCGAGTGATCCCAGTACTTACAGAGATATAACTGTTAGGACTACGTACAATAGTTTTTATGCATTCAATTGATACCAATGTCTAGGCTGTAACGCCAGGTATAATACTAGCTTTTTATTAAATGTAAAGATATCGCTGAACTTGTATTTGATCACCTATGTAAGTTGTTAACGTTCACTTGCGAACATTCACTGGTACATGATAGATGATATGTGCTTCTTTGAGCATCTCTGCCTACATATCCTGCATAGAACTGACGTAAATCAGTAATCTGATTGAGGGAATACGATGGGTAAGTAAAATATCCTTCCAGAAACCAAAGAAATTCCAGGAATGGTGCAAAAATATTCCTTTTTTTTAAATTAAGAAATCAGCTTACCACATCTTGCACGACACACAAAATGAATACTGAACCTCGCCGAATATATTAAGAGATCTCAAATACATTGAACAAAAGAATGTGTCATGGAAAATTAGACTTCCAGACCTAATACGAAAATAAACCTTGTATCCAAACAATCCAAAATCTAAAACAATATTTAAATATACCAACATTGTTGCATCTGCATTTCGTGTTTTTATTTATTTTTCTTCCTACGTTTCAAGGACTCCGCTACATTTCTTTTACGTGCCATTTCCTTTCACGACATCGGTCATGACGCTACACAACCTCTTCTCTTTCTTATTTCATAAGAAATCTATTTTTCATTGAGTTAACTTCTGAACCATGATCCGCCGGCTATTTACTGGTTCACGCCTGGTTGTTCATGTGTTGTTTTCGAGACGCTCTTGCCTTCAATATGTCTTGTGATTATCAAAATTTTCAAGATCTTATTACTCATTAAGAGCCCTACCAATTTTGACTGTCTATCTGATGTTAAGTATCAGTTAAGTGCCATACGTGATACAGGCATGGGCGATCATGTCTCGAAAGAGACATGACTGACTGGGCAGAAGATTATCCCGCAGTAGGTTGCCATTGCTTTCTGCAGTAGACTGGTTGCCGACCAAGGCTGTAGAACCCAATCTGTCCTGTTATTTAATCCATAACTGGAAGGAATAGAGGATTAATACCTTTCCCAAGGGTACTTGCGTGTAACTGAATGCAATAAATTCAGCTGGAATTCGAACTCGGCTCCCCGATTTTTCGTTCCGAGCCGATATTCAATGCACCACAACACAAATCCTTATGTTAAGTATGAGTCAATTTTATCGGTATTTTTTCTAAAACCTCGTCGTTGTTCACATGTTCAATCTATTGATTTCTTTTGCTTCAAATATCTTCTTTGTTTATGCGAAGATTGTCCAACATTTACTGTCATATGTAAGAGGACTGGTATTACGTATCAGTTCCATTAAATGTTTAAATCGTGTTAATGAATATAGTAAATTTATAAGTAAATATATATATTTAGTATAGTAAATATATATAGTAAATTTATAAGAGCCGTGCTTAGCAACATCGCGTCCCTCCTTGCAGAATGAGCCTTGCGGCCCTCTACCCGTAGAATTCAACTTGCGTCCCACCGAACATATTTCACATTTAGCTACTTTTTATGTCCTTTGAAACATATCTATAATCTATTTTCCTCTCAAGTTCATTTTTTTTAATTACAAAAGATTTGCGGCCTCTACGAAACCGGAAACTTCTATCAAAGATTATACATATATATATATATATGAATAGAGAGTGCGAGACGGGTTGATCCTAATATTTAATCCTAATATTTATGTTGTTAATTTTTTATATTACAATATATCTGCGGAGGCAAGGAGCCGTGCGACCCCCGGGGAATGTGCGCCCTCCGCATTTGTGGGGTCTGCGGGGGCCATAAGCACGGCCCTGAAATTTATATATAATATAAAATATAACAATCGAGAAATATTTCAACGCGACTTATGTTTTTAAAATTTACTGTATTGCAAGTCATACTATAAAATAACAACTCAATAACTTCCCTGATTTTATTTATATTTGCTAATATATATATATATGCTAATATTCCTTTAGCCAAACATCGCATCGTTTCTAATTTTATCCGGGTTGCTTTGTGAAACTCACAAGATTAAATCGGATTGACCTTTACAGCCCACAGTCAATATTCTATATAATTGTTGTTTATTTTATAATCCCTTGTCAAATATATTATGCCTTGCTGCAAAGTAGATATTAGCAGCGTGAGAAAGAATGTGCGTGATTTCCCGTAAATCTTACCCGCAACATTTTCCACAGTGATTACCTCTTCCTAACTTAAGTTTTATTTAATAAGCAGTTACAGCGATGTTTCTTTTACGTGTGTTTTCTCTCATTTTTCCACTCTACAATCTAATGTTTTTATTCGTATATTATTCTTGTCATTGCTGAGTGATTACCATTCCTACAGCATCATGACAAGAACCACAGCTGTATTTTCAATTGAGTGATTTCAAGATACCCTTCATATGTATAATTTAGAAACGCTCAAACAACGGGTAAATACATAATTTCAATATGATATCTATAATATATTTCGTTAGAAACAAAGAAAAGTGTGGTGTAATGATATTTAATATCCTGAGATATGGTAAATTTTTACACATTAGAAGAGTATATTTGAGGCAAAAGATATTCGTTTCTACAAATGGTACCGTGGATGAAACTTGATAGCAACAAAGGAAATTAACAATTTTACTTAGCATCAACAAGTAACAGCTGAAATATCTTGGGCATATAATGAGAAAAGTGAGCAAAGAGAATTTAACACTTACAAGACCTACTGAAGACAGAAGAGGTCAATAGAGATGTCAAAAAATATCACCTAATGACCGTGACATAATAAGGACAATTAGTCGTAATAAGCAGAGATTCATGTTATTTGTATGCAAATCTCATCTTTCTTTATTACGAATATGTTCTACTACTTTATGACATACCTTTTTCACACTTATTGTGTTTAACTAAGAGTATTATTTATTTTTGATTTAATTATTCTTAGATGATGCAATTTAAACAGTTATTATTTTACTAATATACTACAAACACGATTAAGATATGCAAATATCTCGGCAAGAAAATCAGAATTAATTCGAAATGATCAATACTGATCCGCGCAAATGATACTCACAGCCGACGTCGTAGACGAACTGTGGTAAACCGACTAATTCTCCCAAAACTAATGCGAATTTTTCATGTTATCTCTAGGTTTGTCCACACGAACAAAATATGACACAAAACCGCGATTAATAATCTTCTGCCCAGTCAGTCATGTCTCTTTCGAGACATGATCGCCCAAGCGTGTATCACGTATGGCACTTAACTGAACTGAACATGATTTTAAAAACAAAAATTCTTTACTTCCTCGCTATTTACCCTTTATCGATGATTCTGTTGCCAGGTATTAATGGTAGTTCAATTCTTTTACAAAGGTACTACTTTGGGATATAGCTCTATTTGGCCTAAACATAATAAAAATTCTATGAAAATACTAATTTGTAAATTTTTCTCTCCGTTTTACATGAGTATTATGATTTTGAGTACTTACGTTGAAATGCATTTGAATTGGAAAGGAAAGAAAGGGTCTTTAAGGTTTAATAATACAACAGATTTATTTTTAACATAGTCATGTTTCACACCATTAAAAATGTTCAATATGTCTCGATTCACGCTTTATCATATATTAAAAATAAACTGTGTTCGTTGATTTTATTTTTATCCAATGTTTTCTTTATTGAAATGATCAAAACCCCTTTTTTTATATGACCACCTCTAATATCTAAACGTATTTATAAATGAAACATTGTCTCTGTGTGTGTGTCCGTTACCTATAGATTCGGAAACGGCTGAACCGATTTTCTAGAAAATTTACAAAGTTGTACTATAAGTGTCTGCGAGTGTATTTAGCTAGATTTTGTGTCGAGGTACCCCCCCGATAAATATCGAAAATCGATAATCGAAAACATCGGGTTATAGAAGAAGTAGTCTTCAATCAAATTTGATACACTCATAGAAAAAGACATAAGAAACGATATTCAGAAGTTTCAAGGTTGCAGTTCTTACAATAGTGCAGAAAATCGATAATATATATATATATATAAAAGGCAAGATGTTTTTGTGTGTGTGTCTGTTTATCTGCCTGTATGTCTGTATTTTTTCAGCCCTTTTATTTTAGTTCTTGCTTCGGGTTTGGCTCTAGGTAGGGATAATTGCAGTTCTTAGTCTCAGCCATGATACCATTTACTCAGCGGACTTATTTAGCCTTCAAAACTCAGTTTACGACGAACAAAACTTATTTGACATTGATAACAGGAAATCGAAATTTGACTTACATCCATTCATTTTTCTTTCAATCTACGGCTTCGCTTTAACTAGAAACAACTATTGCTTTTTAGTCTTTCGTGCCAACGTCCAATGGGCCTGAGCTCCAGGACCATGGATTAGTTTTAAAGCTTTCATTACACCCGAGCAACGCCGGGCTATACTGCTAGTTTAAGATAAAAGGGTCGCAATTATAAGCCACCGTGTTGCCACTAATGTTTTAGAAATGCTTGAAAATAAAATTAGCATAAACAATTGGATGCCAAGTCAGTCAGATTAAAGGACAGCGAAAAAGAAATAGTAACTTGCGACAAACTCTCTATGTTCCAGCCGTACCTTAAGTGATCGAAATCATAACAGTGTTCCCTTATTTTATTCGGGTTACTTGTTCGTTTGTTGTTTCATTTTTTCTTTTTCAATCAGAAATTTGTGAACATTCGTATATTTCAACGCCTAACCGTGACCTGAATAAAGCAATTTCGAATACGGGCACCCTAGAGTAAAATATTACACCATGATTATGTTTTGATTTTAATGAAATCGAAAATTTATTTGATATGGATTTATGAGATTGATTTTCTATAAATATTCAAATTATGTTGAATATTTTTTAACAGATATTTTGCATAAATGTGTACAGTTTCCCTGTTTGCAAGAGTTAAATTTATTGGAAAAGCAATGATATTATAGAAACTTTGAAACATTTCCGAGCTAAATTTGATCAATGTATACATCCTTACGCAATGGGTAAATTTTACAAAATGTTTTCAAAACGAAAAGAATAATTCATCAATTTCTCAGAGTTATCCACTTCAAAACCCAAGAGCTACCCAAAGAAGAAGAGAGTTACCAAATTTAGTTGTTGCATAAACGCAAGAGGAACATAAGTGATTATTGAGGTAGATAGGTTAGAAAGACGTTTACCCTAAACCTGATCCAGTTAAGATGGTATAGACAGCGAGAAAAAATTATCGAGAGTATGTTCCACAAAGTAGCTATTCATGCAAAGGATCTTTCTGAATGGAACCGTCTTACGAATGAAATATGTAGATCTTAGTTCCAAATGTTTGAACTGATGGAACTAAACAAATGAACCTCATCAAAACATTTCCATAGAAATAGTAATAGCGTAGGGAGAAGCATGGACCTTTTTATCTATGGAGAAAAAGGCTATAATTTTGAAAATAACTGATGACTTATTACGACTATGTATACGTTTCAACCATGTCGTGTGTTTTGAATAGCTTCAGCCCAGATAAAATAATAAAAAATCATTTTTGGTATGATGCGATTCAAGTAAAGATAAAAATGGCAGGTGGAACCAGGTACGTTTTAGTGACTGTTGACAATTTTCTTGTATCTGTATCGCTGAAGTTTATGAGGTTTATTCAAGTTCCAGGGATAATGATTAGTTCCAGTGGCCATTCAAATAACTATTTGTGAGGACAAATATTTAACATGACAGGCAATAATCTATGATCTGCTCGTTGATGTGATAAAATTAGAAGACTGGGTTTGAAGGTATTAATGTTACAAACCATATTAACCTTATTGCGCTGTTATATAGTTAAACTAGAAGCTCTCTTGAGCAAGATTTGTAAAATTTCAAATTAGATTAAAGCTAACAGAATTAGAATCTTATGATAAATGTATCCGAGGAAATAGAGTTAGAGGCTTACTAATTTTATCCAACTAATAACTGCTATAGTATTCATAAGTTGTACTACATTGGAATTGTGAATACAGTTATTGAAATTTTTAAAATTTACAAACACAAATATTATTTTTTTTACTATGCTTTGAGTAAATGCACGATAATCTTGATTTAATTTTTTTAACATCATATCGTATTGCCTAGAGCAAAGCATTTTACTGTCACTGTCTTGCAGGGGGTTACATAGGAGGAAAGTCTTGAGAAAGAGTAACAGGTTATAGGGGGTATCAGGAAGTAAGTAAGAGAAGGATGAGTATACTGATGAGAGTTAAGTGGACGGAGAAAGGAGTATGAGAGAGGGGACAACGGTTAGTGAGATAGGAGATGAGTATTGACTTTACATTTAAGTTCTTGGGTATTGTAGCCGTCGAGGAAGCAAGTAAACGGAAGGAAATTTCACAGGCGGAAAGTGCAAGAAAAGAAGCTATTAGAGTAGAAATTGCGTTTACAATTTATTGGTTTATAGTAGCTCGAGTAAATTGACATATAGAGGGCACCATAGTGGCTCGAGTAAATTGACATATAGAGGGCACCATCTATATGTTCATCGGAGCAGAAGCCTTGAAAGTATTTGTAGGAAATACACAGGGAAGCCATATTGCGCCGATGAGAAAGCATTTGATCTGCCAAGTCGGAATCGATCAAATTACAGATTATCAGTTGGATTTTGTCAAGGACCCCTAGGTGGATAATATGAGCACTCGACCAGATATGGCAGCAGTATTCAATGCACGGGCGGATGGTTGATTTATATATGTGCAGGATTGTTTCAGACGGGAGAAAAATTTCTTTACAGCGGATTTAGCTATGGATTCTATAAGGTCATCCCACTTGAAGTCTGTTGTAAGATTTAACCCGGTGAGGATCAGTGTTTTGCGTTCAGTGAGACTAAACTGTTCTATATTAATGGGGGTAGGAGCGATTGTCTGTGATGTTTATTAGATAGGATCCTTGTTTTGGAAGCCTTAAAATTTACGAGCCATTTCTTACTCCAGTCCGCCACGGATTGTAGGTCCTTTTCAAGCTCAGCAGCGAGGTTTGCTTTGTCAGCCTATATATCAGCGTATATGCCTACTTGGGATCTTATTACATCTGGGAGATCGTTAATGTAAATAAGGAATATAGGACCTAGAATAGAGCCTTGAGGGACACCCGCGTTTGTATGATAGTATTGCGAGGTATATCCGTTCAATAATACTTTTGTTTGCGACTTGAAATCAATGACTGGATTATGTCAAACAATTGTCCAGTTATACCATAACCTCGCAGTTTGCGGAGAAGGCCAGAATGTCAGACTCTCTCAAACGCTTTGGAAATATCTAGAGCAACAGTTCAGGCTTGGCCGTTCTTGTCGATTTTCATGTACGTTTCATCAGCGTACATTTCCGAATTATTGATTAACCATTAACTAAGAGAGCTATCCCATCCTTGCTGTAACTCATACTCAGACACATTTTCGTTTGTTCAACGCACACACACACAGAGCCAATCTGTGTTCTTACAGCAACTATACTGAACGGACCTTAGTTACAGTTTCTTGGAGAGAGCTCATTATCTGATGTGATCAACAATCTGAACAAGGCCAATACGCTCAAAATCTCGGGCACGATGACATGTGACTTCCTGGTAGCACACACATCGACGACTCGGAAATAGATCTCTGTACTGAATTTTACTCACAAGGATTTAATTAAGAAGTAGTGCGATAACCACCCTTTCCAGATAACAACGAGGAATCCTCTTTCTGATAAATCGATTATTGAAATTCGAATCCGTATTGCATAATCGAAAATCGATCATTCTAACCATTCGGTCATGCTCCCGGAACCAATGATGTCTAACGCAGAGGGGATCGCATGTAATCCTTAACATGTAATTGAAGCTGTTGGTCCTTTATTCCAGTCTGATATGACAGCGAGGATCTCGGGATCTGTCCAGTTCCTTTAGACAAAGGAAAATAGATACTAGCAATGAAACAATCTCTTTGAAGTTGCTAGTCCTCAATTAGCCATAGACGGATTTACGAAAAATATGGATTGTACACTGAAGGTACAGTGGGATTAAAATCTTAGTTAATAATATCAATGAAATCCCATGGACGTCTGTATTTAACATTCCAAATCAATTCACATTGCACAATACATTCTAGTTGGCTATGGATAAGTCTAAGCGTGGCGCAATAATTTTAAATGTGTTACGTGTGACGCAAATAGTCGTAACATAGACCACTAAATATTAGCTTCTTAACTATAAGAGAACGAGATAACCACAAACTAACTTGTAGTGAATTGATTGTTTTGTTCTTTACGACTTATAACTTTGCAAGCTATTTAAAACCAGAGAATATATACAGATTGTAATTTTTTTTTTATATATATATAAATGTTTTTAGCTGGTCAGGGAAGAGGCGGATTTATCGTTTTCCGAACGGAATATTTCGTCAGTTAATATAACGAATCCAACAGGAAATGGAACTAGATTCTCTAATGGACACTTCCGAGTCATTATCCCTTACATTAGCCGCACATCAATGCAAACATAAACTACTATTCTCAAGCGGTTAATCTTTTAGGCACTGAACAGGCTCGACATGGCTTACTTTGGTGATCGTACGGGAACCAGAAAGAAAGTTAAAAATAACAGACATTTTGTAATATATTTCTGTGACCCGGCAGACATTAGATTGACATCAAAAGCAGTGAGCGACAAAAGTATGATCAATATCAAAAGCAGAAAACATATAAAATGACTGACAAAGTGTGATTGACATCAAGGGCAGCCGGCTTAAAAGGCAATAGCAAGCGAAGATGATTGACAGATATTTCTGCTCATAGATGACACAATCTATCGAAATCCCAAAAAGGCAAAAGTGCTTAGAAATTTCAGGTTACATATCTTCAAGGTTTTTCTGGTAAAATAAGAACAGCGAAAGAACAGCGAAATAAGACAAGGAAACTCAGAGAAGGAAAGACAATTTTCGCTGGTCAACGACTTCCAAAAACTCCCTCGTATGCGTGTGATTCTCTTAACCTATATCCTCCACCACACAATCGTCGCCGAAGATGAATATAATGTAAGCTTATTTTTTATATATATATGTATTTTGTGACCCTCCTTTCTGGGGCAAGATGATGGTCATCTTTGGTTGCCAGGTGTTATAAATCAGTTTAACAATTTGGTGCGCACTGACTTACACTTTTTTAAAATATTGATAGTGAACCTGAGAGCCATCTTCGAGGACACTGAAAAATTATTTTGCCATAAAATAATGATAAGTAACTTTTCATTTTACCTGTGGGTATTTTACACAAGTGCTTATTATAAAAAGTTACTTGTTTCGAAAACCCTAAGATTAAACAGCATACATTTTACAATTTCGTGCAGAGTCTAACCGTTGAAAATAAAGAAATTACATCTGTGACATTGAAGTCAAGCAGATACACGCATGGTGTATTCGAAGGTTATTTAGCATATGTCAATTTGAAAACTGGAGCACGGTTACCGCCTATGATCGTATGGTCGTACATCGGAATGTCTATTGGTATAACAACGCTGAGAAAAACGAACTTTTGAAACATTACAGAACTTTTTGTCTGACGCGTGTATTCTTTAAAAACAAAAAAAAAGCATTTAATTAACAAAAGAGTAAGTGCTCTCTTACTTGTCTCTTCCCATGTATTGTGCGTTGCTATTTGTTGGTTTTAAGATTTTCTACAAGGCCTCACAAAGAAGTTGTACTATGCTGCATAGTCGATAACAAACTTCCGAGAAAAAAAGAGAAGGATAGCTGAAGCAAATCAGTCTTTTAATTGATCAGTATGAGGCTCAGAATGGGTTGAGTTAGCGCTCGAATAAACGAAATAGAAAGAACGAATGAAGAAACGAAAGGGAACGTTAAATAACAGAAGAGATGTCTTAAAGAAAACGTGGAATATTGCCATGGAAGAAAGATGATATAAGCCATATGGATATGATTAGAGTCGGAGAAGAGCAGAAGAATTTGGAAGTTGACAAAAATACGCGCAAGATAATTTCTGTTCTGGTTAGGATGTGCGTCGTGGTGCAATGGATAAGGACTCGGAACGACAAATCGGGGAGCTGAGTTCGAATTCATGTTGAATTCTTTGCATTTACTTATGCACAAATACCCTTGGGAAAGGTATTAAGCTGTCTCTTTCCTCCAGTTATGAGTTAAATAATAAAACAGATTGGGTTCTATAGTCTTGGCTAGCAACCAGTCTACCGCAGAAAGCAATGGCACCCGACTTCGGGATAATCTTCTGACCAGTCAGTCATGTCTCTTCAAGTGATGATCGCCCAAAGCGTGTATCAAGTATGACACTTAACTGACTGAGAAATATATGATGAACATCAAAGGCAGAAATCAAAGCGACCAGCAAAATGTGATTGATATTAAGGGCAGCCGGCTTGAAATGCAATAGCCAGCAAATATGATTGACAGCATTGTCTGACACAAACGAAAACCCGAGAAGTCAAACATGCGTTAAAATTTAATGTAATATAAGTTTTGGGATTTGAGCGCTGAGAATATCGAGAGAAGGCAGGGAGAAGACACAGAACAGAGAAGAGAAGACAACCCTCTCTGGTGAACGCAACTTGATATCTCCATCTTATGCACATGATTCTCTCAGGTTATATCTTCCCCAAAACAACTGTCATCAATAGAAAACAATCATAGAAGTTTATACATATATATATATATATATATATATATATATATATATAATTTAATAAATAATGTTCAAACAAATAATGTTCATTTCAAATTGTCGGTTGCTTATAACCAAGTTTCGTTAAAATTTATTTCCGTAACATGTTTACAGTTGTTGACATTACGATACATTTAAGAGCAGATATATTTTTTTTACGATAGATCGAAAATTGTGTCATATAGGCTTGATAACAACCTCGTTTAGACTGGAGCCTATTCGTGGTCGATAGGTCTAAGACGTTACCAGATCAAATGGTAGCTTCCCCTATATAGATAGGTGTCGCAGGTTCGAATCCTGCGGAACGACACACATTTTCGTAATAAAAATTTATCGTAAATAATCAGGCCGGTAGATATAAATATATAATACTGTTAATACTGTTTCATTATAAAACAGGATATCTACTTAAATACGAGTATCGATAAAAAAAATAAAAATAATGTTCAAACAATTCTTTTCAAATTGTCGGTTGCTTATAACCAAGTTCCGTTAAAATTCGTTGATTTCCGTAATATATATATATATGTAGCCTTTGAGATTTGAAAATTAAATCACTCAGCCAGTAGTCGAGAGCGAACGAAAAGTTACTCGCCCCCAAATCATTTTACTCGACCGACTCCATTTTAATAATAGTCGCCTTATGTAGACAGCGGGAATCGCTGACGGCCAACAAAAAATGAAATTTTAATTTAAATTTCGATCATGTTAAAAAGGATTTAAAAAATGATAAAACTAATAACAAAATTTGATCTTTCCTCTGAATAACAGAATAAACATTTTGATCATAAAACTTTGTTTTAATTAAGTTCGAGCCCTTTTAACATAATATGCATTGTTTTTTTCTTATTTTGCCAATTGAGTAGAGTTACCTAAATTCGTAGTTTCTTCTGTTTGACTACAACATTCTGTAAAACATTCCTTGCATAATTTATCTTTCGGTTCGTGGTTGAAAGTAAGATTTTTTCTTTCTTTTCAATTGTTCGTTTTTACTTTTTGTAAGCGAAGAGAAAATATAGATTTTCAGTCAAGGATAATATTTTTCCAAATGAGCTTCTAAAAATCTGTAAGCGACGCGACAGAGACATTTTGGCCCTACTCTGGAAACGTTAATTAAATGAATGTTTACACTGACCGGGAACATTAAATTTCATTGTAGGTCATTTTAAGTAACGCGTTCATCTTCATTGGCATACGTTTGGTAGTAAAAAGAATCAGACTTCTTTTTTCGATATTTGCGAGATTTTTAATCGATCCCGGGCGAGTAAAACAATAAACTTTAGTCGCCCGTGATCGATCTGTTTAGGTTATTTACACTCACCGAACTGTCAACATCTTTCTTTTTGTCACATAATTTTGCCTCTTTGGCTCTGTGACATTCAATATGTGCTTTTGATCCGTGTAGTGTTCAGGGTAATTCTTAATAAGAACTTTATTTAATCTACTTGGTTATGTTCTTCACATTCCGCTGGTCCTATCTATGCATATTGCGCCTGGTAAATATTCCTATAGCTCAGTTATGACGTTGGTAGTACCAATGGAACAGAGTTTATATCTGCGTTACTTTGTCCAATGATTGAACTCAGAATTACTATGTTACTAAATTCAAATACCGGATTAATTTTAAGATTACAATACTCATACAAAGAAATTATACGAAAATGTGTTGTTATTTAATACACGAGATTCTATTATTACTTTCAGCTCATGTAATTTTATATAACTGATATATAATACGATTTGATATTTTGTAAAATATTTTTAACATTATCATATGCTATGTCTATTCTGGTCACTGGTGATCTTGACTGCCTGTAATGTCGTATTCATAGGCGTTTTAAGGAATTTATTTCATCTTACCACACTTCCGTCTCTTATTCCACCGTTCATTTACACATGTCTCTTAAGTAAATTGCCCACTATTTATCGTTGCATAGGTTGCCTTGAGTATGTTCCAAGAGTGCTTCTTTCCTCCTATTCTTAACCAAAAATTAGAAGTTTCTGATTCTAATTACAATCATCGTTTTCTTTAATATTTTTCAGAAAATTTTAGCTTCGTTCAAATTTCTTTTGGTATTCTCAGCGTCTTTCTCAATAATCAGGTTTCTGTTGGCTCAAATTCTCTCTTCTAATTGCATTCATCGCCATATTGAAGGATCGATATTAAAAAGCAGAAATCAATTATTTCCTTTCTTTCTGACTAAGCATTCATTTTTGTTAAATAATTTGATTTCGTTTTTGGAATGCATTATCAAAATTTAAAATTTTCTGAAGTGTAGCAAGGTTCTTCATAATTTCAATTAAATATAACTACATTCCTAATTAAAGTAAACAGATTTACAATGATCCAGCTCAGACTTATTTAGTTAAAAAACATTAATCATTTTCAAAAAATTATGGATGGGGTACCAATACCATGAGCTTTTCTGAGTTCTGAAGGGTTCTACAAAATTTTACGAACTAAGGTGAACCCACAATATTCGAAATGTTGGACAAACACCTACTTCATTTTCATTGAGAGTTGAATAAGATTGCGACCTGTGCTTACATGTCTTAATATCGTCTGCTTGATACAAGCATTTATCCTATTTTTAAATGTCACATGTTTTATAGATGAATACGCGACGCTCAAAATATGATTGTTAATACGTATAACTTTTTTTCCCAGCAGAAAACGATCTAAATGACGAAGCCAAATATAAATAGAGAGATACTTATTTGAAGCCGTATTTTTTTCTTTTCTTTTTTTTTTTCAGTTTGACAGTTATCGTCACTTCGGATTAAGTTCAATGTGGCTGCGCATGTTAAAATAGATTCAGACAAAGAAAAACTATATAAGTTACACTATTATTCCGCTTTCTTGTATGCACAACGGATACGCTTTTTACAGGCTAGCATTGTTTGCTTTTAATTTGATGACTGTTTCCGGGGACAAAGAACAGACAGATTTTAAAAATGAATGAACAGGTATTTATGCAAAAATTCCTTCTTCACTCTCTCAACGGACACACATACTTACACTGCAATGAATAAGCCAAAGGAAGCAGGAAGTGATTTATGATTGAATGAAATCAAAAGAAATTTCAATTTCATTATGACTTTCAGTTATTTATTAGAAATCCCTCACAATAAAAGCAGACGGCATAATTAATGAATAGTAAAAATATCAATAATAGAGGTTCTGAGACTATATATTCTAGCCACTTATCTTAATTGATTGAAGATGTTACCATATCCATATTTTATCATAGGGAATTAAGATAAGCTACATAAAAATAACGAAAGAGGAAAGAAAGGACTACATAACCTCAGGAAAACTGAATCTGTGTTCACCAGTAAAAAAAAAACGAGCCCAAAATACCAACTACATGACGGCAATACAGGTGTAGACATTTAAATACCTGGAAAGGGTTCTAAGAAAGAACGGAAAGTGCGACACTGAGATACAAGGTATATTGGCATGGCTAAGGATGCATTTCAGAAGCTGAATAGAGTATTGTGAGACAGGAAAAATTAATTGGAAACAAAGACGACAGTACTGGATTATTATGTTATGTCTATGTTTCAATAGAGTCATGAATGCTGGAAAATTTAATCAAAGATGAATGAATGACTTGAAGCAATTGAAATGTCGTTTTGCAGAAGGATCATGAAGATACCATGAATCAAACATGTGAGTAAGCACAAGTTTTAGGCGAGGAAAGAAACGAAAAATAAAGTTGACATCAGGAAAAGACAGCAGAAGTTTCCTGGCCATGTAATGAGAAAAGAAGGCTTAGAGAATCTGATACTCACTGATGAATAGAAAGGAGGAAAGGCAGAGAAAAGTAACGAGTGAAATACTTGATGAACTTGAGCAAATGCATTGCAGAGAAGAGTTTTGGTGGAGTACTGATATAAAGAATGTAAAGAGATAGAATGGATAGGGATATGTAGAAGGCCATGATCGCCTACTTCCTGAAGGCACACGATATATTTAAAAAGTAAAAGAATATAGTGAATATACCATTCAGCACCATTGGTGGGCTTATAAGTTGCCAATTTAATTGTGCATGTTCGCGACGGGTGACCAGGTTTACATCTTAGTTGATGAATTTGAATACTTAAGTAGCAATATGGCTGTTGTAGAGAAGGCATTGTGTTAAAGCTGGAAGGATTTTTTTTAATCATTTCACCCCAAGCAAGGCATTCCAGTGCCACAATTGCGCATGGGGCTGCATAGGGCTGCATAGGGGAAGGTAAAAAGAAGGAGTGGTTAGACATAGGGAATGTCAGGAGGAAGGTGACAGTTGAGTAAGGATACCGAGGATGAGGGTTGGGCAGATGGGAAGAATGATAGAATGGGAGCAGGTTAGTATGTTAGGAGGTGTCTATTGACCTTACATTTAAACTGCTGGAGATTGTAGCCGTCGGGGAAGTAATTGTGTGGAAGGGAATTCCACAGTCGGGAAGTGCGAGGAAAGAAACTGTTGGAGTAGAAGTTACAGTTGCATTTTATCGGTTTCACTGTAAAAGGGTGGGATCTAGTTGCTAATATAGTATCTCGTTCAAATTCGTATTTAAGGGGCACCAGTGATCTAAGTTCATCGGAGCAGAAGCCGTGAGAGTATTTATAGAAGAGACACAGGGAAGCCACGTCGCGCCGGTGAAAGAGAGATTGCAGGCGGTCTACCAAGTCGGTATCCATCACATTACAAACCCTCCTCTGAACCTTATCGAGAAGCCCGAGGAGAATAGCAGGGGCACCCGACCAAATATGACAGCAGTACTCAATGCACGGGCGGATGGTAGATTTATATATGTGCAGGAGAGATTTAGACGGAAAAAACTTCCGGGCCCTACACAGAGAACCGAGTTTCATAGCAGCGGATTTAGCAATGGATTCGATATAGTCATACCATTTGAGGTCCGCTGAAAGTGTGAGACCAAGGAGGCGTAGTGTTTTACTCTCTGTGAGGCAAGCCAGATGATGGATGGATGAGAAAGACAATGAAATTTGAGAAGTGTATAAATTTAGAAATGATGCTCAATGGGCGATGGTTGAGCAGAGTGGATTGTACGATACGAGCATATTTCGAACTGGGCGCCATCTGAAATTTTATGCGCATTTATCACAAATATGTGTCATATCTGTCCAGTACTTTTTAGAATGGACACAATTATGGATTATGATAGTGCTTAACTTGTAAATTACCCAAAAGCCACGCATAGTGAGTGGTTACAGGATAAGAAATAAGAGTCAAAGTTTATGGATATATGTGTAGAAAATAACGTTTAACCCTATACTTGAACAAGTTAAGATTATAATGATTTATAATCATCTAGGGAGCCAGTTCCCCCAAGTAGTGGCTTTTGCAAATAATCTGAGCGAAGCATATATTTCACCAATTTAAACATAAGGGAATATTCATGGTTGGCTATAACGGGTCCTAGCCGTGCATCTGAGAACTGTTAGAACATTGGAATGTACTTCGACTGAACACTTTCCATGGAAAAAAAAGTGATGGAATAGCGAGAGGCATGCAGAAAATAATCTGCGGAAAAAATATTTTAACATCCACCCAAATTCTGCTTAAAGTATTTGCATCATAATCTCCCAATATTCAAAGATTATCTCTCCCTATCAAAAATAATAACAGCAGTTATTCTTACAAAGCAGCTCACAACGTACGAAGAACTAGATCGACGTAAAATATAATTAGGGTGTATTCATTTTTTCTTTATATCCATGTTACAATTAATAATCAAGTGAGCCCGTTTTGAAGAGCATCAAAAGATGAATAACGACGGAGGTGATGGATATACAAGATGGATTCTTCCAATTTTCATAGTATGGTGAAAGAGCATGTAAAATACCTTAGACACAAGGATTGTTTATTTCCAAACAACTGATATGCAGTTAGTTGTTTGGAACTAAACTTGCTTATAACACCAGTCCCGATATATCTGAGATATTATATATTTGTATATATATAGATATATGAGAGAGAGAGAGAGAGAGAGAGAGAGAGAGAGAGAGAGAGAGGAGAGTGGTATTTGGACAACAATCATTCTTTTATGCAGGTTTCTTTAAATATGACAGACAAGGTATTATCATTATTTTTTTTTTATATATAATTTTTGATGTGTTCGTATATATTTTTTTTATTTTTGGAACACAAATTATATATGAATTTTACAAAGCGTTTATATTTTCGAGAGCTTTTTTATATAATTTGAGTTCCGAAATGAAAAAAATTACGAACGCATGAACAATTATATAAAAATACTTAATAATAATACTTAGTCATTTTTAATGAAACCTATATATATATATATATATATATATATATATATATATATATATATATAACGGCTTGTGACTAAAACAAGAAGTTTGGACAATTTCTGTAAGGATAAGAGAAGATAAAATATAAGCAGTAAAAATATAGTTCTATAGAAGGATACTTAGAATATCAAGTATGAACCGAATCAGCAATGTGGAAGTCTCAAAGAAATAGCAAAAGAAAGTTCACTTATAATCTAAATAAATAAATAAATTAATAAAATGTATTTCCTTTAATACGTAAGGAAATTTTTGGAAAAGTTGAACCTCGTGAGGTATAATTAGGACAAGAAATATAGAGGAATGACAATTATCTAATGAGCTTGTGTGCATGAATATCGCAACAGTTTTGTGGCTAAGCTAGACAAAAAAAACTGCTTAAAGACACAGAAGATAGAAAGATGTGAAGAGCCATAATTTCTCATGTGGTGTAGCGAGACGGCATATGATCGAAAAAGAAAATACGATATCTAAATACGAAGGCTCATTGAGATAGCGAAATACAGCTTCCAAATGTTATGTAAATTATTAAGAAACAAGATAATTTCTTATGAAACAATGAAAAAGAACTGAAAGTTTATGAAATCTGAGTTCTACTCAATATAGTAGTGAATGATGGACAATCAACTGACAGACTTCAAGCAACAGAAAAAAAAGTTACTGAACTCTTATATACTATCAGTCCTCCTATAAGGCAATCAATGATAGACGATCTTCTCGCAGATGAAGAAGTGTCTTGCAGCAACAGAAATAATGGTCTATAGAATGATTATGGTAATCCTATGAACTGAAAATATGAGCGACGGTGAATCTTTAAAATAAATGGAAAGAACATTTACATTTTTCATTAAAAGAGGCAGTTTACATTTAGTTTAGCGTAAATAATGAAAATAGCGGGCATAGAAAAGATGATACAAATTTTAAGTATAGGAAAGCAGTGCATGACTTAAAAATGAACTTGTGTAAATGAAAAGGATTAAAAGAAATAGCAAAAACTAGAAAATATACCACGAACTAAAAAAAAAATGAATTACCATTAACGCTTAAGGAAGGAATGAGCGTTGTGGGAAAGTTGATATAGATTCGGAACGACAAATTGAGGTGCTGCGTTCGAATTTCAGTTGAATCTCTTGCATTCACTTCCGCACAAACACCTTTATTAAAGGTATTAATCCATCAGTTCCCTCCAGTTATGGGTTAAATAATAGGATAGATTGGGTTCTATAGCCTAGGCTGGGAACCAGTCAAAAGCAGAAAGCAATGGCATCCTACTGTGGATAATCTTCTGCCTAGTCAGTCATGTCACTTCCGAGACATGATCGCCCAAGTGTGTATCACGTATAGCATTTAGCTGACTAGTTTAAGGAAGACGCAACGTAAAAGTTGGAAGAGTAAAGAAAGCAAAGACGCGTTATGGCTTCTCTAATAATCTCCGCCTGAATTGAATGAAACAAGTTATTTGCGCATTTCAATTTGGCAAGCCGATACCTCTTATTACACTATCCACGCACCCCATGAATCTAAAATTATTTCTAATTATAATTAGAATTGTAATACATTTTGCAACAATGACTGGAATGAGTATCTATAAAAATAATGACAATACAATGGCAAGTATTTCAAATGCAACTGCGTCGCTTCTAGGCATAATGGCAATAATTATAAAATTAACGACATCGAAAGAGCGTGACAATAAAGCATTTACAGTAATTTTAAATGACAATTATTATGAAATCTAAATAGTCCTTCTCTTCAGATATCGTAACAGTAATATGTGTGGGTAAAATACCCTCGATCACGGCATGAAGGGATTGGAGTTTCTTCTTCAACGGGAATTTAACAGTCATGGAATTGTATCAGAAAAGCCTGATTCGCTATGCTTCGGAATTAATATTCTCAATAAAGAACAACTTCGTAAAAATAAATAACTTTTGTGAAATCCAAAGTGAACAAACGCGTTTCCAAATATATTGTTTTCAAATCATTTAAAAAGATCGGTTCCGGTACCTTCACCGGAAATAAGTAACGTTGAACCTGGTCAGTAAGTTAGATGGGTGACCGCTTAGGAACTTCAGGTGCTGTAAGCTTGTTGAGGTGGGGGACGCTTAATTTATATCGGTTCGGAATTGTTATATTCGCTTACGCGCAAATACACTTATGACAGGTATTAATCCACCTATTCTACCCACAGCTATGGGTTAAATAGTAATAATTGTATCAGAAAATTATGATGACCTCCAAAAATTCTTACAATCTAAAAATATTTTATGGTTTGAAATAAGCAGCAATGGTTTGATAATCAGTAGAAAACGAATGAATAAATCAACGTAACCAGTGTCCCACATACGCAGCTATCTGCAAGTGTGTGTTTAATCAACATCCATGTGGTCACCCTTTGGTTTATAATGAAACTAAGCTGAGTGTACATTTCAGTTTTTGGGAGAAAGTACACAATCTGATGCGATCTTTTCACTACGGTTGAACTGTCTCTCACGATGTCTTGTGATTTTGTGCTATATATATATATAACCGTACTGATGCGCTGTGATACGGCGAACCAGATCTGTCTGCGGATGACAATATTTACGCTCTCACACCCTGATTGAGCACCCTGGAAAAATAGTAGACTTTGATAAACAGTAGCTACTCTGGCATGTACGCATCGCTCACTCAGTGAAATGAATTAGGGCGCTCTAGCTATTGGGCGCGTATAATAATCCTGGGTAAAAAGCACTCGGAGTCTAAAAGGACTGATGATCTGTGATAGGGCGAAACAGATCTGTCTGCGGCTGACAATAATGACAATGTATATATATATATATATATATATATATATGGCTAGTTAGTTCGTTTAGATATGACTTACTTTATTCATCTTTTATTCCGTGTAAATTTCAAAAAAATAATTTATCGTACACAATTGTTTTTTTTTTTGTTACGGCATTGAGTTGTTTAATTTGAAATTATACATTTTGCAGTTAAAATAGCGGTTGTTATTCATACTATTATTGTCTGAATTAGTTCATATCTGTAGAATAAGAATTGCAAATGTCGAGGTAAGAGATAAATAGCTTCTGAAATTTCTTCTATGTGCCTTTGCCAACCATTGTTATAATTATTCAGAATTTTTCACGTTATACCTGTTATAATTTATTACAACACTTACTCGTTAAATTTGCAGTATGTAACTCGGACAGGAAATTGCTTATTGATTGCATATTTTGCCTCAAATATTATTTCAGCATTTACTTAATGACTAGTGATGTAAAATCCAGGAGAATCGGATATTGCGTAATATTGAATTAATACGTGTGATATACTAAGGTTATTATCATGGTAATACAAACTACGAATATAAAAAGGATGAAAACATTAGAAGATCTCTTAGCATAGAAATGCCCTGTTTAATGATTTGACAAAGATCTGCATGGAAATCAGAAAAAATATGATTTTAAAAGAGGAGATTGAAAGCCAATTTTTGTGTTAGATCTATTCGAGAAATAAACAATCATAGCTGTCAACAACATCCTTATATTAGATGCTCTAACTATTACTTCTTTTTATTTTTGTTTTATTCATTTATTAATATTTATCATATCGGCTACTTGCGGTTTTCATTTTTTTTTTCACCTTCAATGTGCCTGATGATTGTCAAAGCCGTCTTTTTTCCTTGATGTGTGTCCACATCTAACTTTTACTTTTTTTGTTTATACTGCAGCAGTTACCGTACCGAGCGAATATATACAGGGTGGTACAGCAAAGTTCGACACTTGACAAAAAGAAATTTAAAGAGGCAATAAAACGCCCCATACGTCTTCCAACAGGACTCCGCTCCTTCACAAATGTCCATGACAACCCGTGTGGCTGCTCAACAATGTTCCTCACCACTGGTCTCCGGAATTGTTGGCGAGCTCCTCACCCGAGTGTAACCCCCTTTGACTATTTCTTCTAGGGGAGTGATCGAGGCAAAAACCAAGAAGCACGAAAACAACACTGTCGACTCTCTGAGAGCTTCCATCGTGGAGGTGTTCAGCGCTATGAACAATGTCATTATTGTCAAAGCGTCAGACTCATTTCGCGCCCGCCTTGAGCTGGTAGTCGCCGCCGGCTGCGGTTACATTGAAAAATAATGTAGTAAATAAGTAACTGTTGCTTAATAAACTCTCAGATCTCTGTATATAAAATTATTTTTTACTGCCAATTTCGTTTTCTTTTTGTCAAGCTTCGGATATTGCTGCAACACACTATACATTGGTGTTTGTATCGTAGCAGTTACTCTGTACTGTACAGTGCGAATATATATCAGAGTTTGCACAATATTTTCAAGAGGTTTAAATCCATGCATGTTTGGCAACTCTTTTTTTACTATACACAGGCATTTTGTTCTGGTGAGGCTACAATTCATGAAAGAAATCTAGGGATTTATTTGTCGGTTTATACAGTACTTTGGTTTCTCTTAACATTTCCAGTTTTCTCTCTTAAGTCATCTACTCTATCCTGAACGTGCAGGTGACATTCCAAATATTTCTGTTCTATGTTCCCAATGTAATTTTTATCATTTTTGATATCTCTCCCAATTCTTGACATTTACGCAAGCTCAATAGTAGGCGGCTTTTAACTGTCCTTCTTACTTTCTCTATTCCCTATATTGAGTCTTCTAAGCCCTCTCCAGTTTGTGCTCTAGAAATGTCATTTTCTCTTTCCGATGTGATGTATAAGTGTATTTTGTTCACATTTTACCAGAACCTAACTCATTGTGTACATATACAGTCCATGATACTCTCTGCATCCTTCTATATAACGAGATAGTTTTAGCCTAAAGCCCCACTATTATCTGAGATGAGACTAACATGACCACTATGTCAAAACAGTTCAGTACTCTTCTGTTTGTTTTGAGTTCATGGTCCTTTCTGAAGAATATTTACCAGATTGCCTAATGCTCGACATGTTTTTGAAAGTCATCATATAAGCCTTCATGATTTTTCATTATACGTTTTATCCAATCTGGTGAATAAGATTCTAAACTTACTTAATAAACTTCTAAACTTGCTTAATTATAATATAACGAGTAATTCTGTTTTATTTGCTGACGGTCTTGCAATTCAGATTCCTATATTTAATAGTTCGATGTTTGTTCGTATTTGTTGAATACTTTACCTATTAAAGCCTTTCAATTTTTCCTTCTTTCTTATACTGTGTTGTTATAGTTACGTCCGCGTATAATAATTGGTGCTAGAATAACTTATTATACGAGTTAAATAAATCCGATCGGAAAATGCATCCTTGCCATGATCTTTCTGTTTTTCAGTATTCACAGAACTCAATCACAGCATGCAAGTTAGTTGTTCTTAATACAGGTTATGGATTATTTAAATACATTCTTGTCGTGATCAAATTTTTATAAATTTTCAATATCTTCATACGTTAACGAATAACTTTCTCCAAAATAGAAAACATATATAAAATTTGCTGCACACTTATTGTTTGCTCTCATAGCGTTTTGATCAATAAATATATTTATATTTATATACAGTTTCCAAAATAGACATTCCCTTAAATAAGGTAAGTTTGTCTCTAGTGTTTTATCCAATAAAATTTTAATTATTAATTTCATGAGAGAGCTAATCAAACTGCCTTTTAATTGGTATTATCATTTATTAATACCTGCTATTATCTGATGACATATAAACGAAGATCTACTGAAGTCATCGAAAAAAGCCATAATCTTTATAAAATGTCATTAGCCAAAAATAAATGAAAGTAGTTGAAGAAAGTATATAAGTTCCGTTGCATTAATACAATGAGTTGTTATCGCTATCAAATCATTTAACATGTTCAAAATGCTTCATTTCATGTCCAGTACTTAACGTTATAAAGCAAAGTTTTACAATATTTTGACACATATCTGCACCAATAATTTAAACTTCGATATAAATCGCTTGTTTTAATTTAGGAGTTATTTTCGGCTTGAGCCTGTAAACAAGATCCTTCAGTACACCGCACGAGTAAAAAGTCTAGTTGACTTACTTCTGGTAAATCACTTGTTTATATGATTTTTGTTTCTTGATTTTATGACTTAACAACACATTTCATGTTATTTAAAACTGGAAAATTGTTTTAAACCGTAATAATGTTTTAAAGATAATGATTTATTGAAACAAGTCTACCCATAGCTGTTGAGAGAAGAGGTGGATTCATTCATTTAATGAAAGCACTTGTGTCTAAATTAATATAATGAACACGACAGGAAATGTAATTAGGCATTCCTAGTTCTAATTTTGAGTTGCTATCATTTACATCACCGGCACATCCATGTTTACAGCATCCAACGGTCCCAAGCGGTCACCCATCTAGATACTGACCAGATTCCACCTTATTTAATTTCAATCATCTTATGAGAATCGGTTTCAGCGTAGGCCATTCAACTTTGGCACGTAATTCTATTATCCTGGATTTTTGTTTTATCTTTTGTCGCTACAGTAGAACGATATTTTTTATTCATTATATCTGATTGTTACCAAAAAAAAAAAAAAATAGGACCTCAATCTAAATTAGAAACTGGAGATAACAACCATCAAGCAAGAACAAAATGTATATATCTAGGAAGTGTTTTAGCAGAGTAAGACACGGAAAATCAAAGGCGAAATGGGATAGTCAAAGTTGCATCGCAAATGCTCAGCAAAGTTTGAAGAAACAGAAAATGATCTTTAAAAACAAAGAATAGATAAATGAACTGTTATGTAATATGCTTGACTATTATGCGATAACTTATCATTCAATGGCATTGAATGCTGGACAAAATCCTCAAAACAAAGAAGATGGCTTGAAGCAACAGAAATTTTGTACGACACAACGACATCAAGGTGTGTATATCTGAGAAACGACGAAGATTTAGAGATGGAAATATATGAGGAACGGGATGGAGATCAAAAGGAATCTTATACTAAACATCTGATAAAGACAGGTGAACGTTACAGAACACATAATGAAGGAAGAATATTTTTAAAATATGATTCTCACAGAACACATTGAGGGCTAAAGTGACAGAGAAAAACAAAACATAAATTAGTGAGTTTTAGAAAAAGAACAGATGACTACTTTCTGTAGGCTTCTTTTATAAGACATGTTTCTCCAAGTTATTTAGCGATCATGCTACTCCAGAATATTCTATCCTGAGGGTTTCTACCATTCAAACCATACGAATTTTTTATTTTGCAATTCTGATGCTCTAATTACTTCCCTTGAGTCTAAAACTTCCAGTCAAGTTTACATTCTTAGTCAATCAATTAAATATCATGCGTGATAAAAATTTTGGCGATCATGTCTTTAGTAGTTAATGACTGAATAGACAGTCGTTATTCTTAGTATGTTACCATTTCTTTCTACGAAAAACGGGTTGGAAAAAAAGGCTAAATGCTTCATCTCTTGTTATTCAAACCATAATTGAATTAAGTAAATATACATGGATTCTGAAATTGAAACAGACAGATGTGTTGCAGAAAAAAACTAAATATATATTAAACAAGACATATAAGATCAACCAGAAAACATCAGCGATAATGTTAAAATATGCTATAACTAATAATGATAATGATAATGTCGAAAAAAGTAATAAGCTAAATTTTGACAACGCAATATGTCTCAGTAAAATGATATGGGTTATGCCTATTGCCATATTCTAAGTAAAATCTTTTCTTGTTATTCTAAGTAGTACTAAAACTCTCATCTTTTATAAATGGTATTACTAGATATACAGCTGAAAAAATAGAAATTTCCCAAACCAATATGGAAGCATATTGTACCTTGAACTCCTACCGAGATTAGTGTCTAATTTAATTAAAATGAGACAAGGTGTTTTTCCCAATGATAGTTTTTGGTTACAGAATTTTCATTAAGAAATTAAGAAATTTATTCTCGATACACATTCTTTTATATTACATTCCAACTATTATATGCGTGAAAAAATAATCATATTACATAAAATAAATAATTTTCAATATATATAACATATTTATACAATTCTCTAGTCCATTATTTATTAAGAATTAGCAGAGCGTAAGGTCATGTGAACTAACGGAGTGAGAACTATCATAATTATAATAGAATATATTTTATATTTTGAATATTTTGCCATAACATTTAATTGGCATTACACTTCGTGAGTTTTAAATTAAATCAGTTATGGTAACCCAGCTGTAATTTAGATTGTAAATTTATATATAACACTAAAACTATGTATTAATATATGTATGTATGTATGTATGTATCTATCAGTGTTCGTAAGACACATTTCAAATTTCTAACAAGCCAAATAATTTAAGAATATATTGTACCTTGATTTCCTAATGAAACCAGTTCTATAATTCATTAAAATTAGACATTTGTTTTTGAGCGAGGACTGATATTTGGTTTTTACAGCATTTTTGAGAGAAAACTCAGAATTTGGTTTTGATACACATTTTTATGTCAGCTCGCTTATATGAACAAACACTTTAATATTATATTCCAAAAATTACATATATGAATATAAACATTCATAATACATTCTAAAACTTTGTAAAATAAATTTAAATTTAATAAGGCATCATAAAATCAATGAACTAGAATGATTTTATAAACAACTTCTTGAAAGGTATAGAAACGATGTATCACGTCTTGATGGTGAATAAACAATATATGCACGCTGGTTTGCTGCCGTGACATATTTTGAAATGAATGTTAGTAGAAGACAAGAATGCAAATATATACATATTTTGAGAAAAGCCACAGCTGTTTTAAGCTATTATACTATAAATATAAAGCCCAGTAAAAGAAGGAATCTTCTTTAACCGTCTTTCTTTAACCGTCTTTCTTTAACCGTCTTTAATATCAATAAATGTAAAATGTACATTTTATTTATAAACGCTAAAAACATTCGGACAACACGAGAAAACGTAATTTATAAAAATGACTTTTCCCTCTACATTTGAATGAGAAAAAAGTCAATTTTAATTCAGAAATAATAAAATTAGAAAATATCTGCTTGAATTTTGGTAAATGAAAAATTGACGATTATGTGAAAATGTATTGAAAAAGTAATTCTTAAATTATCATGCATTACGCTTCTAACTGAAGGCTCAATAAATCTATCTATATACAAGATTAAAACTCTAGTTTTCTATGTATGCATGTATGTATGTATGTATGCATGGATGTATGTATGTATGTATGTATGTATGTATGTATGTATGTATGATTTTGCCCAGGATACAGATTAAATCACAGAAATAATCCCAACTAATTTAGGAGCCAATTGTAACTTGTCGGCCTGTCTAGTTTAGTGTCAAATTTCATTAAAATTAGACAAAATGTTCTTGAGCTAAGGGCGATTTTCGGATACGGGATTTTTAATAGCAAATTCAGTAATTGTTTTCCATAGACCTATCTTTATATGACATTCGAACTTTGTGTTTGTGAAAGACATTAATTGAACAGGACAGCATTAAATAAATTTCAAAATTATGATGAACAGAACGCGCAGAATGGTGTGGCTTTGTTAAAGATACCGGAACAAGGAATGCAATATTCATGCTAAGAATACTAATTTAAAGAGCAATCGAAATGCAGAAGGAATTCTATGTATGCTTTATAGACAAAGCAAAAGCATTTGACAAATTACGGCAAAAAGACTTGATAGAGAAGCTCCACATCAACGACGTTTTCGGAATAAAATGTTAGGACAATCAAAAATATCTATTTGCAGAAAGCAGTTTGCATACGGATAGAAAGTAAATTCAGCAGGTAAACAAAAATAGAAATGTGCTTAAGACAAGGATGTGTTTTCTCACAGGATCTATTCAACTTATACAGCGAAAAGTTTCTGAGAGAAAAAAGCCAGGATTGGTCATTGGCGGCCACGATCTCATCAATGTCAGATACGCGAAAGACAGTGCTGATAGCAGGACCTCCGAAGGTAGAAAGAGAAATCGAGAAGAATAACTACGCATAATCCTCGAGAAAACTGAATCTAAGGTCATCAGCAAAAGAAGACCCCAAAATGCGAACTATAGGTCACAGAAACTAAAGTAAAATTAGTAAAGAAATTATAATATTTGGAAAGCGAGCTGATAGAAGATGGAAAGTGCGATGTTGAGATCCAAAGGCGCATTGGCATGGCCAAGGACGCATTTCAAAATCTAACTAGATTAGTGAAGGTCAGGAAAATCTGACTGGAAACAAAAAAGAGAGGGCTGGATTGCTATGTGATATCTGTTCTTCTGTATAACAGTTAATGTTGGATGGTCGTCTCAAGGATGAAGGAGAGGTTTGAGGTAGCAGAACTTGTTTTTATTTTTACAGAATGTGGGTGAGAATATTATGGAGTGAGTACCTGATTGTGTTGGAGAATATGGAAACGAGTAGAAGACTTATACATAATATAAGGACAGACAAATGAGCTTTCTGAAACATATGATGAGGTAGGAGGGCCTGGAGTACTTAATACTCACAGAACGGATACAGGGAAAGAGAGAGAGAGAGAGAGAGAGAGAGAGAGAGAGAGAGAGGGGGGAAATAAATCTGACACCTACTTGAGAGGTCTGAGTAAATTCATGGCAGAGCGGAGTTTGGGAGAAGAATGTTGAGAGAGACAAGAGATAGACACAAGTGGAAGGCCATGATTTCTACATCCTTAATGGACACGGCACATGAAAAAGAAGATACATTACGTACTTAGACAATTTTCTAAACTACATTCGAAAAGTTTCATAGATTAATAGCTCAGGTGTTTGATATCTACCTGATAGTTGAAAAGGTTACTTGGGTATGTTGCTGTAAAAGAGTTATAACTAAAGCTGGTAAATTGTGTCAAATGATTTGATGGTAATTAAAAAAACGAATATATGCAGTCTTACCACCGATACGTGTTTTGAAATAGATGTGAGAAAGGAACAAGTATGTGTAACAAAAAATATTTTGAAAAATTAACTAGAAAAAAATTAAACTAAAAGGCGGAATCTATACATGTTGTTTCAATAAACATGAATATATTATGATTGCTGCTTTGTGTTTGTAAAGGATCTTCACATTCAGAAATTATTAGGCTGTAATTATTAAAATTGTACAAATTGTTTCCTTGGAGTGGCTATTACTTGAATGTGAAGGCCTTTAGCACGATATTTGTTTACAATTACATTCTAAAAGAAATATACATTTTAATTTTTTTTTTTGCGTTTGATCTAAGTAATATTGTATAATCTGAATAGTAATTATATTAGTAATAATTATGATCTGTGTGATTTATTAATGATAAAACATTTGTAGTTTTCAGAAATTATAAACATGATTGAACAGAACTGTGATATGCCTGTGCTAGTTTTCTTGAATTGAATAGTTGAATATCCAGTTTCATTTTACTGAACACATTCCATTTGCTTTTCAGTTTCCTGACTCTTAAAAGTTTGGAATCTCTCTTTATAATAATTATTAATAGAAAACGATTAAGGCCAATTTTTGAGAGTCTTTTTCCATTTTCTGTAAATCTGAAGAATCAGACAGCAAAGACTACCTGAGAGTAATCTCAAATCGGGAAAATTCCAAGCGGACTGGCTTGGCCGACATGAAAACATGTCTAATTTAGCACTAGCTTTAAACTTTTAGATTTCTTTTATCAAAATGTTTCACCATTTCGCGCATATTCGGTTTGAATGAATGTGCCGATGAAGCCATCAGGTTCGATATTTAAGGCTTCCTATATTTGTGCCGCAACTTCATAATGTTAGCGCAGAAGATCGTTTACTAAATAATAATGCCAGGCCTCCGGAGCACCACGCACAACCCCAAAACACAAGAACGCCTCTGTAGTTCTTCTTTAAACAAATTACAATTTGCAGAAACCTTGCAGAGTTGCCAAACAAGATTATGTTTCGATAGAAGATTAAAATCAAATCATTATTGTTGACGTCCTCCGCTATGATTGCTTGCTTTGTGCGTACTGATTTTATCATGTCGCCCCAATTACTTTATTACTTCGTTGTATCTGTCGCCGGATGTACAATAATGTTAGAGTATGTGGGCTTTGTTACAAGTCAAAAACTTATTTTGCATTTGAATTTTTAAATCTAAATTCAGGCGATTTGAAATAACTGCAAATCGCCTGAATACACCACATGGTAGAAACCTAGGCCGCGTAATAACTCGTTTACAAATTAAATATATATATATATATATATATATATATATATATATATATATATATATATAACACGTTCTTGAAGGAATTAATTTGTAAAATTCAGTTTGAAGACCAGAAATACAATGGAGAAAATTGCAATTAATACAAAGAACCAAACACTGCAATAGGAGTAAAACAAAATATAATTTTCATCATGTCACACTGAGAAAACTTTTAATAGCACTAAAACGCCAAATGTTACTGTGAGTGAACAAAAATGAGCAGAAGCTACTGAGGAAAAAGAAGAAAAAATCATAATTCAGGAAAACCAAATGGCGATTCGCATTACATTTAAACTTTCAAAATCCTAGAAAGCAAGAAACTGGAAATGAAGACAGCGTGAAGAAAGGCGCGAAAAAAAGAACTATCAAAATAGTACTCACGATTATGTCTTTTTCAAAACTAAAACGATGAGACCTAGTTGCCAATCTTGTAATACACTTAAATTCATGAAGTCGATATATCAAGGTGGAGAGCTTATTAAGAACAAAACCAGTTCTAAATTTAAAAATTCAAATGCTAAGAACTGATTCAATGATTTTGTTAGAAATAAACGAATCTTCTCAAATTTACAAATTATTCCTTAACACAAACAAATCTCACGAAATTTCACACATCGAGGCGAAAGGTTTTCGTCCAATAGAAACAGATTCTTTTTACGGACCCTTTTCGCCGACGAGAAAAGCCTTAATCACATCTGCGAGTGAATTTTCAAGTGACCTTTCCTCACAAAGACAATATTAAAGACGGAGCAAGCTCGACCGTCGCCAGAGAGATAAGATGACGAGCGTAGTTAACACGTGCCCTTGAGAAACGTCAAGCGATTGCTTTTATTGTCTATCTTTCTATCTCACCTCTTAACTCCTTCCTTTTCACTATTCACCCTGAGCGATAAATTCAAAGACAATCCTACCAACAATAAACGCGCATACAAACATACGTTCCTGACAACGTACACATAAACACACTTTTGCAACAACTACTACGAACTCTTGATATCCTTAAGTTCTTAATACTATTTCTTAATGAACATTAACTTCTATTAATTCATGTTATTATTTTCTATCAATGAATGTCTATTCAAATATGCAAAGATATACTTTTATTCATCCACAAATTCATCTGCTGATAACCCTCTGACGATTGTGATAAATTGTGTAAGTTTTAGGAAGTTTTGTTAAGTATCACACAAAGCTAATTTAATTAACATTAACCATCTCCTTTCCCTATGACGTCAAACTCATCAGAACAATTGCCATGACAATAATTACAGAAATTTTACATAGGGAGAGCCATGTCACCAAGATGTGAAGAACAATGCCAGGACCGATAACAATACGGATCCATCATTAAATTTTTTCGAGGATGTCTACATTACAGTATTTACATTAATCGGACTATTGTCATCTTTGTTGCCATTTGTACGACGTTTCGATCGTTGTAAGCTCTGGCCTTCTTCAGGTGCTAGGAATTTCGAACCGAACCTTTATTACCATCACTGGGGTATAGAAACTTCTAAAAAGGGCACATGGATATCGACATTGGTTATTTCCTGACATGACTCTTAGCGTTGTTCAATACCAGGCTACAGCAACGGTGAAAAAATAACATGCAGAGTTAGAGGGTGATAAGTCATGACTTCAATTCGAGGCTTCCCGCAAAGAAATGGAGTTCATATACCCAAGTGGCTGTAATAAAGGGTTCGGTTCGAAATTCCAAGCACCTGACGAAGGCCGGAGCTTACAACGACCGAAACGTCGTACAAATGGAAACAAAGATGACAATAATATGAATAATGTAAATACTGGGAATACTACCTCATCTCAGAAATATAGACAAATACTAAAGGATCTCTTCATATATTAAAGTTTTTCTAGAGTACATATGACACCAATATTCAATGCATTCACGGATATCAGATTTAAAATGTTCAAGATGGATTCTGGCGAGAAAGAAATGTGTGGCACGGCACTGTGAAACAATTATTGAAGTAGAACTTCTATCAATTGATTCAATATAATGATTTCAATTCATGTCAGCGGAAAACGTGAGACCATGGCGGCGTAATGAGTTGCTAATAGGCAAATCAATGTAGAATGAGAGAGACATTAAGAAAATGTATATGAAAATAAGCTATAAAAAATAAAGAATACGTCAAACATATTGCGTTATAAGAGAATCAAAATAAGTGAAAGAGAGAATAAGAGTGAAATAGAAAATACAAGGATGGAAGAAAGACGGAAGAAGAAAGGAAACAAATAAGATCGTTAAAAATAAATCATTTCAGTTTTATGGATAAAATAGCAAGACATATGCGTCCTTTAATGAGAACAAATCTAGAAGGTAACTCTGAATTCAAACCACCTGCTGCCTTGTAGTTTCTGTCTCTTTAAACAAAAGCTAAGTGAAAGTAACTCTAAAAAATTCACCCCTAAGAGAAAGGACGGAGTAACTTCGAAATCACCAGTGCAAATGAAAACGACCAGCCAATGAAGTATTCTACCTGAATATCATCATGAACCGCAATTGTGAGACGGAGAGTGTGAGATCCACAAAGAGGCAATATGCACCCAAAGAATAAATTAAATGAATGACTTTTATTTATATAGCGGGTAATTTCAGGATGCAAGCGGCACGGTTATCTGCACTTACATTTTCTTTTTCATTCTTTAATGAACAGGAAGTTTAGAAAGGACGGAGTAAATTTCAAAATCACTAGCGCAAATGAAACTGGCCAGCCAAGGAAGTATTCTATCTTGAATATCACCATGAACCGCAATTGTGCGATGGAGAGTGTGAGATCCACAAAGAGGCGAAATGTCAGTCCGTTAAGTGCCATACGTGATACACGCTTGGGCGATCATGTCTCGAAAGAGACATGACTGACTGGGCAGAAGATTATACTGCAGTAGGCTGCCATTGCTTTCTGGAGTAGACTGGTTGCCGACAAAGGCTGTAGAACCCAATCTGTCCTGCTATTTAACCCATAACTGGAAGGAAGAGACGGATTAATACCTTTCCCAAGGGTATTTGCGCGTAAATGAATACAATGGATTCAACTGGAATTCGAACTCGGCTCCCCGGTTTCTCGTTCCGAGCCGATATCCACTGTACCACACTCAAATAATAAATTAAATGAATGACTTTTACTTATATGGCGGGTAAATTCAGGATGCAAGCGGCAAGGTTAACTACACTTACATTTCCTTTGTCTTTCGTTAATGAACAGGACTTTTTAGAATGAAACTAAAACCACTTGCCTTTTCTGAGATCTTTGAATTCAAAGATAACCTACTCGAAGACTACCGTCCAATGTAAGAAGTCAAATCTAACCTGTTATTTAATCCATACCTAGTGAGTTGAAAAACTCGTTTGAGACATTTTCCAACTTGTGAGAAAATGAATATAACAGAATAGCTCGGTAAAGTCGAGAGTTACAGACAAACAATTAATATGAATAGAAACAAACTAGGGAAACAGATAAAAAAAGAAAACTAAAGAAAAAATATGTTAAACAAATGGAGAAAATCAGAAACTGAGACGATGTTAAAAACAATTGAAAATTGGCAATATATTTCAATATTGCAAAATCTTTTCAGGATCTGATAAAAACTTTATATTTTCACATATGAATCTTATCATCTTGACTCTATAAAATTTACATTATTTTACTGATAAAAACTTGATTCCTTTAACTTGATAGCTGGATACATAATTATAGCAATATGAAAGAAATAAACAAAAAAAGTGTTTTTAAATAAAAAGTAGCTATAAAGAGTAAAAAAATAATTCGTTTGTGTTAGATTCTCCATTTATGAATTTGTGGTGATTTTTCAAATGAAATAAAAATGTATTTTTTATCAGAGAATATATCAACGCTACTATTTAGAAAAACAATCAAACATATTGGAAAGTTATATATCTATATAAGAAAATGGATGTACAAGGGGAAGTAAGATCAATTTGAAATACTTTTAAGTAAACATTTTAATTCATATTAAAAGAACATTTTTTTCCTTAACAGCGTTGCTTGAAAATGATATTTAATAAACTAATAATGAAGCAAAGCAGACATAAATTGCTATCTTTGACTGAAGCGGGAAATGCAATTTCTCGAATTTGAATGTCAATAATAAACCAAGGGAATAAAGTTATTTGGAAAAATCGGTCACAAACCATTTGATAAACCTGAAAAAAACAAAACAAAATCTATTATTCGTTTATAATAAACACTCCTTATGAAAAACCGTGAGACAATAAGCGGTTATGATACTAGATACTAAAATAGCGTTAATTATAAACTTTTATTAAAAAAACTAAATTATGCAACGGTCATCCTTAACGCAACAACTGACGTCTGCGTTGTGGAATAAAAATCGTATTTTGCTACCGGTGAGGAATATATATATATTTGTGTGTGTGCGTGTGTGCGTGTGTGTGTGTGTGTGTGTGTGTGTGTGTGTGTGTGTGTGTGTGTGTGTGTGTGTGTACGTTAATTTACTGTAAATGTTTATTTCTTCATCAAGTGTAACTTGAAATATTAAACGAATATAAAAGGCAGGTGCCTATATGTATCTGGTAAAGGAAATATTAACCGTTTCTGTATGAGGAAAATATGTACCATTCATTGTCCCATCAAACAATACTGTTTTCTGTGGAAATTTATATAATGTTCCTTTTAAGACAAAAAATTAGTAAATGCAATCAATCTTGACAGTAAGTATATTAACACTGATATATTCACCGATATATTAACATATGTTGCACTTAATCATCAATCAGAGACAGTCAAATTGAGTGTCTGTCGTGACATATTTTTGTGTAAAAATATGATGATAATTTATACATAAGTCCATAATGAAACAATATATTGCTGTAGAAACTTTTCTATGAATAAATCAGCATAAACTCATTTACTTTCCCTAAGGAATCTATCAGTTTCTTTAATCTGTCTCTGTCTCTCTCTCTACACACACACACACACACACACACACACACACACACACACATATATATATATATATATATATATATATATATATATATATATATACAGAGAGATAGTTGTGCATATGTTTAACCCCAAACATACGAAAACATGTATCATGATACATATAAAATTTAAATGAAATATTCAATATAATACTGAATAAATGAATACGTAAGTCTATCACAGCACGTAATCACACACCAGCACTTGCCTATACAGTAACACACACACACACACACACACACACACACACACACACACACACACACACACACAGAGAAATATATATATAAAATTACATATATCTAATATCTTGTTGTTCTTTCCTGTGCCATGACCCTTTTGGACGTAAGCGATCATGGACCTCCTTGTCGTCTTGCTAATTTTTTCTCTCTGCTTTACAATCCACTTCCTCAAGATCATCAAGTGTGTCTGTATGAATTATTCCCTGTCTCTCTTTAGCTCCACCTATCCCGTGAGTATTAGATTCTCCAAGCCTTCCTTCCTTGTTATATCGTCCACTAATTTTGGCTTTCTCTTCTTGTTGTTAAGTATAAATTTCCTTTTCGTTTTCTGTTAGTTAACTACCATGTGTGATACACGCTTTGGGCGATCATGACCCGAAAGAGACCTGACTGACTAGGCAGAAGATTATCTCGTATTAGTTTGTTTTTGCTCTCTGCCGTATTATTTAACCCACAACTGGAGAGAAGAGACTGATTTATACCTTTCTTAAGTGTATTTGTGCATAAGGGAATGCAAGGAATTCAAATGGAATTCGAACTCGGCTCTCCGAATTGTCGTTCCGAGTCGATATTCTTTGCACATGATATTACTAACAGTTTCGATCCACTGTATTCTCAGCATCTTCCCGTAGGACCAGATTTCTGTTGCTTCGCGTCTGCTCTTCATCTTTGAAGAGACTATCCAGCATTCCCTGCCACAAAGGGAGGACAGATATCCCATATAGGTCTATTACTCTTTTCTTTGTTGCTAACGAATTCTTCCTGTCTCTCAACATTTTACTTAGCTTTTGAAATGAGTAATTTGCCATGGTAATTCGCTTTTGGATATCAGTTTTGTATGTTCTGTCCTCTGACAAAACACATCCCAGGTCTTTACCTTTCTGCCCCTGTTTTATTTAAGTATCCCCGAACTGTATGTTGCATTTTGGGTATCTCTTTCTATTGATGATCATGCACTCGGTTTGCTTCTAAATTATATTTAGATTTTCTTCTCGATTTTACTTACTACTTTTGTAAGAGGTCGTGTATTTTTTTCTAATGTCTGCTTTCAGCGCGGTGTCATCCACATATCTGACAATCTTAAGATTTTAACCGCCAATGAGGAATCTTTACAGAAGATCTAGTTCTCTCAGAAATGCTTTGCAATACAGGTTGAATGGATCGGGTGAGAAGACATATACTTTCTATTTTTGTACATCTTTGAATCAATCACTAGTCAATTACTGGGGTATATCATTCTTATCACTTGTGTAGTAAAGCCTCTTTTGGAAGTCATCAGTTATCTTTCTCTAACCCCGTAAGTTACTTGTTCACCACTGCAACAAAGATGAGGATGATAGTATGATCAATTTAAATACTGTAAATACTACTTCATCTCAGAAATATAGACAAATAATAAAAGTTCAATTAAATCGTGTAAGACTCATTTTTGTCTTACACTCTATTCTATTTTAGTACATCTTTGAATTCATTTTTTGTCCGTATGCAGGATGTGTGCTTCCAGTATAGGTTATTGATTATTCTAATGTTTTCCCTAATAAGTTGAGGTTCTCGATCATCTCTTTTAAGTCTTTGTGGCGTACATTGTTGAATGCGTTTGCGTCGTCTATAAAACACATATTCACGTCCTTCTGAGTTTGTATTGCTCTTCCTGATAAAATTCTGATTATAAATATTACATTCATTGTTCCAGTGTCTTTAACGAACACGCACTGTTCTTGTCCTATCTCTGTCCCGATCCTGATGCGCAGTCTATTCAACAGAGTCCGGATCATGAAACTGATTGTCCGGTGGAGTTCATATTCTTTCGAAACTTACTTCTTAGCCAGTGCTATAGAAGTGTATCTGCTTAGGTTTTCCAGTATATTGCCACTGTTATTATTTCTGCAGTTCTGTCTAGACGAAATCATATAAGGCTCTCAACATCTCGATTACAAATGCCGTCTCGTCGTTTTGCTTTTTTTCTCTTCAATTTTACATTTTTGCATCTTCACTTCAAATTTTTATATTTCTGATCCGTTTCTATTTCGTTGTATTGCCGATTGCTCACTCTTGTCGCGGGAGAACTTTCTCAAATATTTATCTCTGAAGTATTTTTATTTCTCTAATATAAGCGTTACATTCTTAGATTTTATACAACTGTTGATTAGTATATCATTTGTCTTGTTACATTCCTTATTTTCATGCACATATCCTACATTTGTCGTACTTCTGTTCTATTTTGTACATTTGTCGTTTAGTCAGTTTTCATTTCGCTCATCTGTTTTTGCTCCTTATTTTTAGTTTAGTTTTATGTATTCAGCACTATGTCTTATATTGTTTTCTCTTTTGGCCCTCATGTGAGGAATCTCATTAGTGATCCACTTATTTTTCCTCCTACCTCTGTTTTTCTCTATGATGATGTCGTTTGCTAAAATCTCTCAAGATTCTCTTATTGCATCGCATTTCAAATTTCCCTCTCCAATTTGCTCCTCGAACATTTTTCATACTGTCCATCTATTTTTCCTGCAAGTTTATGTCGTTTACTTGTCTGTTGTATTGCGTTCGGCTTCTTCAATCTCCGAAGATTTATCGTTAGTTTGCATATAATCAGGTGGTTTTCTCTTCCGCAGTCAGCACTTTCATGAGTTTTTCATACTGCTTTCCTGATTCTTTTGTTGAAACTTACGTCGTCAACCTGCTTTTTCGTTTCTTCTCCTGGGAGTCCCCATGTCAATAATCGGCTTGGGTATTCTTGAAACCAGGATTTGGTTAGTACCTGTCATTGGTTGTGCACCACTGGATCCGGAGTCAGTGTGGTTTCCTAATCAGTAATTGCTAACCGTTTACCTTTCCCTCTCCATGCTTACATTGGCATTAATATCTCCCATGATAATTCTAATTTCTTGTGTCTTGCACTGACTCTTGCATTATCCATTATGGAGTAGAAAGATTCGATTTCTTCTTCTGTATTTTGTGTTCTCGTTGTATATACGACTATAACAGATATGTTGAAGGGCTTTCTTTTCATATTAGCCACAAGAATTCTTTGAGATAACTGGCAATATCCCAGAACGCATTTCTGCATGTTTAATCCAGTATCAAGCCGGCTCTTTTCTCATTATTATCAGTGCCTGTGTATAAAATTCTGAATTCTGAAGTTGTCACTGAGAAAGTATTCGTTGTTTAGCCATCTCATTTCAAATATACCTAAAATGTAGATATTTAAATTAATCATCTGCACTAATTTTTCCATCTGTTCAGAGCTGTTCAACGTTCTGACGTTCCATGTCCCGAGAGTTAGTGAAGGAATAACGAGACGGTGACAGCTGTCGCTCATGTCGTTTCTTTCCGGATGAGTGATCAATTCCGGTGTATTCTATCCAATATTCCGCGGTTTATGCTGACAATCAATAGATGTCGGTCAGGTAATACATTTTGTTCATGTCGCTTTTTACGGGCAAGGAATCAGTTCTTTCCTTAACCCCCTATCATGCTGTTAGGATTCAAATCTGTTTGTAAATATGCATGGTTATTTTTGGGATTAATAGTGGAATGGATTCCCGGTTTTCTTTCTCCAAGCTATTTTATCGAGGTAGCTGGTTGTTGACGCCTTGAGAGTTCTGCATTTTATTGTTTCAATCTCAGTTCAACAAATTATGCATGCAACTTTTCCTGAAATGTCACAAATGTAAGTGTGTGTAATGATAGAGAAAATCATGATTTTAGATATGTATGACATAGTGGATTGCAGATAAAGTCGGTTTTCAGAAGGTATATTAAACATTCATTCAGTCACAGCAAATGTCATGGCTAGCGTAATAAACACATTTGAATACCAGACAAGTAAGGTATATATTTAAACTCAAAATAATATGTATTCTGCGTTTGTATTTTTTGGCAAAAACACTCACAAACTCATATTAACCGTACTGATGAGCTGTGATAAAGCGATGCAGATCTGTCTGCGGAGGATTTATATATATATATATATATATATATATATATATATATATGTATTGTAATTTTGTTATTAAAATGGTTTATAAAAGTATTATTCTTTTATAAACCATTATAATAACAAAATTAAAATATTAAAATCTACTCTGTATTGAACACTCGTTATAAAAGTAAACACATGAATAATAGGTTTTAATCCATCTGTTCTTTTACTTCCTTATAATATATATATATATATATATATATATATATATATATATATACATATATATATATATATCCGAGTGAGCATAGAATGAGGAGAGAAAAAAGAAACATTTTTTCCGTCCAAAACATTAATTTAAAACAGTGCTCGATATATGATGTATAGAGCAGTGAATATTTATTATAAATTATGTTTTAGAACATGTACATAATTTCTTCTATATATGTCCTCTTCTCTACAATCATATGTTTGCTTCAGTCTTTGGATTTAAACACTTCTTCAGGGGAAAACCCTGACCCTGAAGAAGTGTTTAAATCCAAACACTGAAACAAACATATGATTGTCGGGAAGAGGACATATATAGAAGAAATTATGTACATGTTCTAAAACATAATTTATAATATATATGTATATATATATATATATATATATATTCAATTTCAGTAAATCTAACTGTACAAATAACTTTTGTGAAGGCATTACTCATTCGCTTTTTACATATTCTAGTAAACAGTATGGAAAGTGGATATGTCTCATGCATTTTACCGAGATGGGAGTGGAAAAGCCGTTTGGTGCCATTTGATACTGATATTAGAAAATTATGTTAACTGGGATGAGTTATTATTGACATTATTTACTCGCGTATCATTCTCCCGTTATGTTGTTCTGCACTTAATGGGATTGATAATATGGGCTACTTTGAACTGAATGATTCTTTCGTATATATTCCTGTATAGTGAAAGTTTTGTTCTTAGTTTTTAACGCCAAAAATTAGTGCCTTACAATAAATATAGGTAATTTTACTTTATATATTTTTTTTATTTTTTGAAGAGGCTAAATTTCTACTTTTCCGGTGAACGGCCATGGTATACATAAAATCGGCTTACACAAGATTGTATACGGTATTCTTCGCGGTTAGATTTTTTTTCTTGTTCAAAATTGTTTGTTGACGTTTCCCGATATTTCGTCCAGTTTAAAGATGGTAGGGATGTATTTGGAAGTATACCAAATGTTTTTTCTCTGTCATATCTCATATAAAAATGAGACGTTATTTTTAGTGGATACTTGTGTTTGAGCAGACGCTACATTTATTAAAGAACATATTCATTCATTTATTTTCATCTACTCGCCCAATTTAGACCAGTAAACAAAAATAAATATACTGTTTAATAAATAAATCGATTATCTATTCAAATTAATCCACAATGGGTTACTGGGCGTGAAAGAATTATAACTATTAGTAAAAACGAGAAAAGAAGAAGTGTTATCAGATGGACAGTAGATAGCGATTGAGATTGCATTTAAAACTTTGAAAATTCATATTGGTTGGAAGCATAGATCTGAGAGAGTATTTCACAAGAGAGAAGTGCAAATAAAAAAATGTTAGCATAAATCTTACGGTTATATTTAGAAAATTCAATTGTAAATTTATGAGATATAGACGCCTGTCTTATAGTACATTTCATTTACATTTTAAAAAGTGTAAGCTTGATAGCCAAGAATTCATCCACACAACTACCATGACATTTTTTTTATAGAAGAGAAGAAAGAAGACAAACTTTCGACGGTGAAGCTTTACATGAATAGCGAGAGCACCTAAATATGTGAAAGAAATATTATATATGTAAGTCTTTAAACGACCCATAACATTTGTGTCTATACGAAATATTATATATTATTAAATTTCTTAAGAATAAGAATCTATTAAATAAACGTAATGAAATAAATGTCATATGTAAACATTGCTAAATGTTCCCCTTAAAATATTGTAAAAAAAAAAAAACTTTCTTTATATGCTTTCTTTCTTTTTTCATTTTTTGTCTTCTTTGTTTTAGGAAATGTTGCGATATGAAGAAAGCTGAAAGAAAAATGTTATAACAATAAGAGTTGCATCAACGGAAATAGGGTCTAGACAGTGGTTTTAAAAATTAGGTTGACACATTGGCCTTTAAGATTGAAAGAATAAATCATGTATTCCACAAATATATGCATATATTTTTAAAATTTAAAATGAAACTCGATTCTGAATAATTAAATTAAACACAAATTTTTATGTTTTCCCATATCTATAATAACAAACGTATTATTTCGTATATTTAAATGAAAATCATTTTGACCACGATAATCTATCATTGCCTGATGACGAGAAAAAATCTTGAAACTTAGAAATTCCCTTGTCGCAATGTTTTTTTTTTATTTAAAAACAAATTTATATATACGCTCTCACACCTTGACTGAGCACTCTGGAAGAATGGTAGGCTTTGAAAAAACAGTAGCTATTTAGCATCTACGCATCGCTTATTCAGTAATGAATTAGATCACTCTGGCTATTGGCGTATGATACATCATGCGCTAAGTAGAATCGCCGACTGACGCCAATTCGGTCTGGTTTCAATCCTGGTTTAAAAGCAATCGGATGTCTAACCGTACTGATGAGCTGTTATACAGCGAAGCAGATCTGTCTGCGGGTGAAGATTTACGCTCTCACATCTTCATTGAGCACTTTGGAAGAATGGTAAACTTTGTAAAAACAGTAGCTACTCTAGTATCTACGCATCACTCATTCAGTAATTAGAGCATTCTGGTTATTGGCGTATGATACATCATACTCTAAAAGTCAGCCCCCTTCTACCTAGCGCCCATCTCATAGCTCAGAGGTAGAATCGCTGACTGACGCCAATTCGGTTTGGTTTCAATCCTGGGTTAAAAGCAATCGGATGTCTAACCGTACTGCTGAGCTGAGATACAGAAAACAGATCTGTCTATGGATGACTGTACAGATAGATAGATAGATAGATAGATAGATAAGTTAAATTACATATACAAGTAAAGAAGAATTGTCAGTTTAAAGCCTCATCTCTAATTTGCATGAAAGCTTGTATCTGTTAAACGTTTTGCAAAATCAACCAAGTGCCATACGTGATACACGCTTTACGCGATCATGTCTCGAAAAAGACATGGCTGACTGAGGAAAAGAATTATCAAGCACTAGGTTCCCATTGCATTCTGCGGAAAACCGGTTGCAAGCCAAGGCTATAGAACCCAATTTGTCCTATTATTTAACTCATAACTGGAGGGAAGAGACGGATTGATACCTTTTTCAAAGCTATTTGTGAATATCATGAAATTACCTGCAATTCGAACTCGGCTCCCCGATTTTTCATTCCGAGTCGATATTTACTGCGCCACATCGCAACATACTGTTTATATAAAATAATAACAACAATAATACATAGATAACGAGAGGAATTTATAGACAGTATATAAGATTGTAATTAAAAGGAACTATACGAAAAATTGACATTACATATATTCAGATAAATATGTGGATATACTTTTTAATTTTTTTCGGACATATTACTGCAAACGCTACCTTTCGTGGCTACCTGTACATAAATATACGCTCCGAATTTTTTCGTCAGTGTTTGCTTCATCTATAGGTTTGCGCCCTCGAGAAAGCCTAATATAGAAATTGTACTCTCTGACACATTTGGAAGTTCTGTTTCCCTCTGTAAGAGAAATCAACCGTTGGGCCGTCCTGAAATCGCATTCATCAAATCATGCAAAATTTTATTTGTATTTAATGCATATTCACTCGTTCAGATTTTCTTGAAAACCCTCGCTGCAAATTTTTCTCATCCGAAACGTAAACAAAGCAATTTTGAAATAATTATATATGATATAAAAATAGTAAAATCAAACTAGATCACAATTTAAATAACCTAAGGTACTCAGATGATACAATGCTGATAACAGACATAGAAAAGTAACTACAAGACCTCCTACAGAAGGTAGCTGAAGAAAGCGACAAGAAATAAACTGTAAGAAAACTGAATGCATGGTCATCAGTAAAAAGAGAAGCCCAATATGCCAAATACAGGTCAGGGATACTAGAATCAAGCAGGTACAAAAATTTAAATACCTGGGAAGTTTTATAACAGATGACAGAAAGTGCGACACAGAGATCCGAAGGAGAATGTCATGGCGAATGAAGCATTCCAGAAGTTGAGTAAAGTATTAAGAAACAGGACAATTTCGCTAGAAACAAAGAAGATAGCAGTGGAATGCTATGTGTTGCCAGTTCTTCAATATAGCAGTGAATGTTGGACAATATCATCAAAGATGAATGAAAAACTTAAAGCAACTAAAATGTTGTTCTACAGAAGGATGCAGTGGATATCATGGATCGAGCATGTGAGCAATGATGAGGTCCTAGAAATGATGGAAATAAAAAGAAAATCAATACTGAAATCAATAGACAGTTGAAGTTCCTGGGACATGCAATGAGGGAGAAAGGCTCAGAGGACCTGATACTAACAGGCCAGATAAAGGGTAAAAACGGGAAAGCAACGGATAACTTATTTGAAGCACCTAATCAAGTGGATGATGGAACGAGGAATGCATGGTGTAACAGTAGAAGGTGTGCTAAGAGCCACCAGGGATAGAGAGACGTGGAAAGCCATGATCGCCTACGTTCCGAAGGGACAGTTCACATAGAAGAAGAAGCAGATAATCAAATAAAAACGAACATGGAAAAATAACTAGGTGATTGCTTGCCTTCTCAAAACGATATTCTTGAAACTAAGAATTGTATCAATGAAGAAAGATAAACTATATATAATTTTTATATATATATATATATATATATATATATATATATATATATATATATATGTGTGTGTGTGTGGGTGGGTGGGTGTGGGTGATAAACTGGAAGAATATGTAACGTGTTTCGCCTTTTCATAAATATCTTAAATAATTGATTTCATTTCGTCATTCTATTAACCATCTTGTTTTCATTTAAGCGTATAAATACATTTCTGTACACACATAGTTGCATATGTTGTAATGACATGGTCATGCTATATAATGAACGCTTGGATTTTGTCAACCGTTATATTTCAAGCAGAAAAAAATTCAGCAATTTTTTAACAAAACAGGTCTGCGGTTATTTTTTGTTAACATAACTCACACCTCCGTAAATGATCTCGGAAAGTGATTGATAGTACTTAGGTACATTGAGAAATGAATTATAATAACATCTGTCAAACTTAGAGATCATTTCTGATATCTTTCAATAACAATACGCGAAATATTATCAGTGAGTATGAACAGATTTTTTAAAAATTAGCAGACACAATGTTTGCTATTTATTTAATCTGATATGTCTAAAAGTCAATTTGCTGTTTAAATACACACACACACACACACACCTATATATACATATATATATATGTGTGTGTGTGTGTGTGCGTGTGTGTTTCCGTGTGTATGTGTGTGTCTGTGAGACAAAATGGAAGAATATGTAACGTGTTTCGCCTTTCCATGCATGTCTTAAATAATTGTTTCTATTTCGCCGTTCTATTACCCATTTTGTTTTCGTTTAAGCGTATGAATACATTTCTGTATACACATAGTTGTTTGGCCGTCTATACGTACACACAAACATACGTCTATCTGCCTTACTCTTTATGCACCCAAACAGAGATAAGCCTAAATTTTTATGCACTTATATGCATATAAATTCACACACATGTGTGTGCTAGTGCAAGATAAAATATAATGAAAGGGTAAATGGCCCTATTTCTACGAGATTTTTAAGTGTTGGGTTATTTAGATTTAATTGTCTTTGTTTGAATCACAAAAGGAATTCTGATCTCAGCGAAATTATATCGTTATATAATGATAGCCATGCTAATACGAACTTCCCTGCCAAACTCCAAATTTAACGGTTAAGTGTCATAGTTCGCCAGTTAGTTTTATTTTATATTCCACGTTCAAAAGCAAGATCATAAATTCTCCGAATCTCTCTTATATATATATATAAAAGCAAACAAACACAGGAATAAAGAGGCCAGGTTTATTTACAATAGAATATTTAATTCAAGGTAAAAAGGTAAACATTTGTAAACAAATAATTACAGTTTTATTTCTCCCATTCGATAAATTGTAAATTTCTAGTTAAACGACAAATAAAATATAGTATTGATAACTAGTCAATCACAAGAGATATGGTTGCATCTAAATTATTTCAATGTCACCCTAAAATAATATTCTGGAATATAGCCAAAAAGAAATTTAATTTAACATGGATGGACACATATTAAAACTATGTTTTGCTTAAGATATTTTATCACTATCCTCGGAGGATTTACAATAAATGCTTCATGCCTTGAATAGAAAAGACACTTTATAGACATCAAAACGAATAGAAATCTGTGTGTGTGTTTGAGGGAGAGAAAATAAATTAAAAATATAAAATGACAATTTACACATCGCATCCTATATTGACAGGTAATGACATTAAAGAAATATCTGAAAAATAAAATAAACCAACTTGTAGCTAGTTTTCGATCGCATTAAACTAAAAACTCATAAAAGAGAGAATATTGCCACTATGCAGAGCCAAGGTATTGCAGAATGCCCGCTGTTAAACGCTTTTGAACCAGCACAATAAAAGACAAATTTTGAAAGCCTAATACATGTAAAGACATTCAGTTGAAAGAATTCAGCGTGAAACACATAGAAATAAGATATATCTTCAAAGATGTTATTGGACAAAGCACGAAATTGCTGGGTTTAAAAGCAAGAAGAAAATACAATAGATGAAAAGAGGTTACTAAATTCGTAACCACAGTTAAATAACTGCTAAAGCGAACAACAATCAGGAGATTGTGAATCCTCAAAATGACCAAGGCAGAAGTTAGTACATGCGGAGTCATCTAAAATTTGGACAAGATCTTTGTTCTAAAGTGGGCCAACAACAGATGATGCTGAAAATAAAAAAAAATATATCATTGGGCAAACTATCAAAGCCGTCCTTAAAACTGACAGATTGTCGAGCTCCTTACGATACCCTCGTATCACCTATATTTTATAAAAAGTTCGAGAAGGAAAATTGTAAAATAAATCAAACCATCTTCTTTTTGTAACCAAACTTTTCATTGGTTCGTTCTGCATCAGCAGCAGCATTTTGCCTCTCTTTCAAAAAAGCGGGAATCTTCCCGCTCTTCAAGCTCCAGTTGGAAAGAAGATTTTGAAGCTACCAGAACTATTGTTTCCAGCTCACTTATCTTTTAAGGCATATATATTTTCGCCTACTAGTTAAAAAGAAAACTACTTTTCTTTTAAGGCATATATATTTTCGCCTACTCGTTAAAAAAGAAAGTAAGCCGGCATCTTTACTTGACCAGAAGTTAAGTTTTATATTCAACATTTTGTTCCTGGTAAACTGCAAGTATTTTTTGACATTCTTTTATGCACACACTTTGATTGCATATTATTTTACAACTCTCACTTTGAACTGGAACAAATTACAAATTATTTCTTCCAACTCATCATTTTGAATTATTTCAACTATTTGGAAATACAGATTATTTCTTCCAACTCATCATCTTTGAAGTATTTCAACTATTTGGAAATACAGATTATTTCTTCCAACTCATCATTTTGTATTATTTCAACTATTTGGAAATACAGATTATTTCTTCCAACTCATCATTTTGAATTATTTCAACTATTTGGAAATACAGATTATTTCTTCCAACTCATCATTTTGAATTATTTCAACTATTTGGAAATACAGACTATTTTTCCAACTCATCATCTTTGAACTGTTTAAATTATTTTCTTAAACACATACAAAAAAAGTGTTTCATACATCTCCAGTTAATTATTAAAAGGGTGAAAATAAGTTCTCTCCCTTTAACCGATTATTGTTATAATTAAAATTTTGTCTACTTACGTCTTGTTTGTTCACTTTTTGGTACACATTGAATTGAGAAGCTAACATTATTACATAACAAATAAAAAAAAGTAGTTAGGCCGCTACAAGATAGTGATGTATTAAGGATTAACGACACTTTCAAATATCATTATGAATCAAACGAGGACATTCTAACTTTATCATCCGTTTTGTTTGGTTAGAGGCAGATTTTTGAAAGAGTCAGATCTGTTCAAATACATCCTGTTTCCTATTTAAGAATTATTTTATATTTTCTTCTTTTTTTTTTAATCGTATCACCCCGAGCAAGGGGGTAACCTCACTGATGTGCAGGGGGCTACGTAATAGTGAAATGATTGGAAAAGATAAAGCCGGAAACCACATCCTAAACAGGGAACAAGGGATGAGCCTCTTAACCTGTTCAATAGACGTGGGTGGAGTGTAAACCGGGCGATAGATAGATCTATCTACTCCAATTGAAAAAAAACAAAAAACAAAGTGGGATTGGAAAAGAGAAAGCCGGAAACCACATCCTAAACAGGGAACAAGGGATGAGCCTCTTAACCTGTTCAATAGACGTGGATGGAGTGTGAACCGCGCGATAGATAAATCTATCTACTCCAATTAAGTCTTTGTTGAAATATATCCATTCATTATTCGATATTTCATACTAAGATAAATGTTCATTTTTCAATTTGAGTCTTCTATATTTTTCATGTAATATTTCTTTTATATTTATGTATACGTGTGCCTTTACCGGTTTTATTAAATGTTTGTTAAATTGATATATTCATCTTATTTCTCATCTAAAGAAAGTTCAGATTCTTGTCTGTTAGGTTTAATGAGATCGCTTTTTATGGGACAAGTCACAACGAAAAACGTCTATGCATTTATAATTTAATATATTTTTATTACTTGTGAATAATTATGTACTTTTCATGATATAACCGCCAAGTTTCGAAGATAACAGATTGAAGTAACTCAAATTATCAACTATTGTTCTAATTCGAAATCTGGCAACAAAAATATTAAAAAACGATCGACAGATTGGCATTATATTTGAATATTTACTTAGCGTTTATGAAGCTGTCTTTCGTACGGACGAATAATTAAAATAGCAAAGTGATTTATTTGGCATATTACTTATCCCGTTTATTAACATTTTATCAAAGAAGTTATTAAGTTAATCTGACATTACTAAAATCAAGCAGAACAATTCTGAATACGAAATTAAATCTCAGAAATACATAAGGTAGTCTAATACTTGTACAGATTCCGATATACATGTATATATATATATATATATATATATATATATATATATATTATTCAGATACTTTAATCCAAGCGGAAAAAGCAGGAAGGTAAATTCAAAAAACCCGATCCTAATTAATATAAAAAAAATTATTTTAATATTAAAAAATGATACAGGAAGAGAGCTCCATGCAATAAAATATTACAGAGCAAATATAAATCAAAATAGGATTAATTCAATTATGTTGGATGATCATTTTGATATGAAAATCCCCACGGGGATCAACTCAGCAACAGAAAAATCCTTTCAGAAACTCCGTGGGGATTTTCATATCGAAATGATCATCCAAAATCATTGAATTAATTCTATTTTAATTTATATATATATATATATATATATATATATATATATATATAACATTGTACACTTGGTATGTAATCCGGGTAAATTCCAAAAGAAACGAACTCGAGAGAACTCAATGTTAAATTCATTTATATAATTTAACACAGTAATATTTTATAAAGAATTTTCTATTATTAACTTGGATAATACATATTTCACTGTGTTTCATGGCTGTACATCAAAGCGCTGAAATATGTATTTATCAAGGTAATAATAGAAAATCCTTTATAAAATATTATATATATATATATATATATATATATATATATATATATATATACAAAGAGAGAGAGAGGAAATCTAAGGGAAAGTAAGGCAGACACGTTATTTCATGGTGAATCGGTAGAATAGGCCTATTTCAAGCGAACCATCATCAGCTTTCGTCTTTATTGTACAGAAGATTTTTCATGAATCCCTTCTATCACGCTCAGGGGGTTGAGATTATTATTTATGAGTTACTGTAAGATATCGATATATTTTGTCATCATTTTTGACGGCACGTGCCCACTCGTTTGAAGGAAAAAACTCAGCTAAATATATTAAACTCTTCAATGCATTTTAATTTGCTACATTTAGTTTCCCATGTCTTTGAATAATTTTGGTATGCACCCTACCAAGAGAAATGCAAATTCAATCAGGTTAATGATGTTGCTTTGTTGGCACGCAAATCAATCGCCCCAAGATTAGGTATTTTTTGACATGTCTTTCGAATTATTCACAAGATATATTTTTAAATCTTTTGTCCTTTCGTTTTCCTGCAGCTTATTTTGATTTATTTTCTTGTGATCTATTTTGTAATTTTTGCAGATAGAGACCTAATAACGACACTGAGCGGTAGCACTCTAATTCAAAATTCTTATTTATAGTTCAAAGAAATATATATATTTGTGATACCATATTTGATTGTTGAAATACAATAGGATATAAGAGACCTAACTTATAGGCATACGATATATGAGAGTAAAGCAGATGATTTACTTTTTCCAGCGAAATCGTGTCAGTTAATCGTGGCGATGATAACAACCAAGAATTTTAACCATGAAAATTACGGAATTAAAGATTGATAAATACATGATGTACTCACATTTAGATTTCTGTGTTCAAAAGAAATATTCATTGTCTTTGCTCTGAGAAAACCTTCTGAACTTAGGATTTTGAAAATGTGGTAATGCATTTGTGGTACTATGTATAATTATAATTGCATTTTCTGTCTTTACTATTATATTTTGTTTAATACCCACAAATAGTGTATTCTCTGGAAAAACACACGTAACACACACACACACATATATATATATATGTGTGTGTGTATATATATATATATATACTGATTATAACTGAAATTAAATTTAAACTATAATTATAAACTTCTACTTACTAAGGAATATATATATATATATATATATATATATATATACCTTAGTAAATAGAATTTATAATTATAGTCAGTTAACTGACATGTGTAATATATGCATGTGCGATGCTTTCAAGTAATGATTAAATTATAAATTTTCCTTTAGTAGGTTGCAATTATTTTCTGTCGTAAGCCAGTTGCCAAGTAAAGCTATAGAACCCAATTTATCCTGCTATTCAAGCCATAGCTGGAGAGAGAATAGATAGTGTAATACCTTTCCTAGTGGTATTTGTGTAAGTTAATGAAACGTATCTGAACTCATTTATCCAATTTCTCATTACGAGTCCTGATCTATAACATCACAACGCACATCAACTCACAGAGTCGTTCGTGAACTCTCATATTTTGTAGAGTCAAAAAGCATTGAATATTGTATGTGATAATAATATATAAAAACATCAAGTTTTATCAACTAATAAATAGTTGACTAATTATTGTGAGTTTGGTTTTTCTTTTGGATAACACTTTTCAAATTTTAATAGACGTCACATTAGAATAGCCCAAGTGAATTTCATCTTCGCTAATTAACATTTTCCCCTACCTGATAACCATTTCCTGTTTTTGCCAACCTCGATCCAACATCCATTTACTCTTATAGCTTGACTTGATTATGCAGTGTTTGGAATGATTCAATATATCCTGTAATGGTTAAATTTTCACAATCTTCTTTCATCATTTTGCCTTCAAAATTTTCAAACTGTCTCTTTGTAAATGTTAACAGTAACTTTTCTGTAGATAAATACTCAAAACCTGCTTGGTTCTCACATGCTCTGTCAAATGTATTATAAGCGTAAAACGACCAATAACACATTTCCTCCTTATCAAGTATTCTTCATTTCTGTAAAAATTTGCAATATTTACTGCTATACAGAGGATAAGGCATAAAGTAACATTATAGAAATATATTTTGTTTCAAAAATTATGTTCTGACCTTGCTTGATTTTGACATCACCGATATGTAACTCATAAGCAGTGTTGCCTCTTCTGCTGAGAAATGCCTCAGTTTTCTTACAATTAAAAGATAACTTTTTTTGTGCTTGTAAATTTTCTTTCCAAATTTACTGGTTTACTAAATATATAGACTCTTATGCAAATCTTATTTGAACATCCCGCTGGAAAAGAAAGTAATACTGCCTTTTGATTTCAGTTTTTTTGTTTGTAGCCGTATTCAAGTTATTTTATGACAGTTGGCAAACAGCCCAATGGAAGATATTTTTTGGGTGGACGGTTCAAATATACATTGAAATGAAAAACATACATTAAATGAATAAACCCAGATACGTGACTTTCTCTCTAATCATTCAAATATTCACTCGTCCGAGTAAAGCTGCAAACAGAAAAAAACAATTTTGAAAAGACCATGTTTGTTCGTAAACTTGTAAATTTTGTTAAGAAAAAAATACATTGAAATAGTGAATTTAAACATTTCGACAGAACGCACATACTGACAAATGAAATATCTAACTTTTTTAAAAATTTCTTATGAATTTTTTAAAAGTCTTTTCAGAATTAGTTATTTTTTTTTATTCACTGTGTCCTATCAAGACGAAGTCGGGTATCATAAGTCGCAATTTCCTTTGTTTTGTAGGTTTTAGTAATGTTTTTGCTATCTATCCTAATCCCTGTTCTGCTACACATTTACGCATCTCTTTATGAAGGCTATTCATTGCTTTTTTTTCAACCTCGCTTACTTTTACTATCTCCTAAGTGTGTCAATATGTACCAAAGTAATTTCAAGTGTCGCTTTCTTGTGTTAAGGATGATTTTTTGTTTTTTGCTTCCATTTACCTAAACCTTAACTGGTGTTCATACGTTCAATGCATGGTATTCTTAGCATCCTTCTGTAAAACCGTATTTCCGTTGCCTCAATCTCGTATGAGAAAGATCTTCAGGCATATCTTTGTCATGCTGGATGAGAGTGTTGTATTCTTTATATACATTTATGCGAAATAATTAAAATTTTCCATTGCTAAATCCGCTGCTATGAAAGTCGTTTCTCTGTGTAGGGCCCGGAAGTTTTTTCCGTCTAAATCTATCCTGCACATTTATAAATCTACCATCCGCCCGTGCATTGAATACTGCTGCCATATCTGGTCAGGTGCCCCTGCTGTTCTCCTCGGGCTTCTCGATAAGGTTCAGAGGAGGGTGTGTTATGTGATAGATACCGACTTGGCAGACCGCCTGCAGTCTATCTCCCACCGGAGCGACGTGGCTTCCCTGTGTCTCTTCTATAAATACTTCCACGGCTTCTGCTCCGATGAACTTAGATCACTAGTGCCCCCTAAATACGAATTTGAACGAGATACTAGATTAGCAACTAGATCCCACCCTTTTACAGTGAAACCGATAAAATGCAGCCGTAACTTCTACTCCAACAGTTCCTTTCCTCGCACTTCCCGACTGTGGAATTCTCTTCCAAATGATTGCTTCCCCGACGGCTACAATCTCCAGGAGTTTAAATGTAAGGTTAATAGACACCTCCTATCACACTAACCTGCTCCCATTCTATCAAACGCTCTTCCCATCTGCCCAACTCTCATCCTCGCTTCTTCTGGTTAGGTCTTTTTCAGCGATATGCAGTAATATGAATCTATTTTCGGAGTGCATGATGAAATTTGTTTGGCTTTGAGAAATATTGCGTCATCCCTGATTGTATCAAATTTATATCAAGCCCAGACACTGTTGTCTCGACTGTCAATTAGTTGTCCTGCGGCCATTGTCTGTAATGGACGTTACTCCAAGAATGAGTAGGAAAATTGTAACGCTGCACAAATACAATAGAAAACCTAACAGAAAAAATCTAGAAAATTCTTGTCAGCCATTCAAATGGTAGTCGTTTCCTGAAGACGAAGAAACAAACCAGATCCATCAGTTCAAAACGCTAAGAAAAATGCGACCGAAACAGAAATGCAACGCACATAGACGACATATCAGGGAAATAGTGAAAGTTTCTAGACAGATATTTTTTGTTTAACTTAATTTGAGCATGTATATAAAGATATTAATGCGGGTTTAACGTTGTTTGCTTTGTCCTGAGTGACGAAGGTTCAAATTCTGCCAGTGCGTGCAATATATTTCCTTCATAAGAATTAATAAGATTTCTCGAAAAAATAGGAAGGTAAAAGAAAATAAAGAAATATGCTATTTTATAAACACAGCCGAGCCTCTACAACCATACGAGTAACCACTAAATATAACCTTTAAAGTGATATATATATATATATATATATATATATATATATATACTGCTGCCATATATATATATATATATATATATATATATATATATATATATATCCGCCCTTTTACGGAGATGAAATTAACTTATCTAAAATGCTCCAAAAATATACCAAACATTAAATAATATATATGCCCAGAAAACAGGGGTTTAAACAGGAATGATAGCAGCTGTGTTTGCACCCATGTCAAACATTAAATGCCCTGGTTTATCCCATTCTTAAGTAATGTGATAAACCTACCTCGAATATAATGTTCACAACACTGCGTCGAACATAACCCTAAATACAGGATGTGATGGTTAAATTGTAGTCTACATGATGCAAAAATGAAAACACTGACATCTCATTTTATCTAGGTACCTCCATTAAATTGCAAAAGAAAAAAAACCAGCATAATATGAATGGAAAACAAAATTAAAGCGAAATTTTTCGATCAAAATGTTTATATTATTATTAAGAAGAAAAATCAAATTAATATCTATTTATTTAAAAAAAAATATATCCCTTTTAACATGTTCAAAATTTTGGGGAAAATTTTGTTTTGATTTGCGTCAGCGTGGCAGAAAGTGTGACGACTGTTTACAAATGTTAACGTAATGACTGTAACATTCACATTTGTTTTGTGACAAACACATTAAATTAGAAATTCTTGCAAAAATAAAATATTTGTCAGATTTTAATGAAACTTTCAGTACTCAATCACCAATGAATACAATTATTTTTGAAATCATTATTTTTTAAAAATCTTGATGAAAATATCTTTCAACTGCTACCCGCCCTCTAAGTAAATACATGAAATTTTAATAAATTTGAATAGGCTGCAAACTATTTTTATTAGTTAAACCCAGGACCCATCGGAAAATATGAATCATTTATTTATTTTATTTTAAATATTACGATAATATCCTAAATTCTGCTCCGAAGAGTAAGATAAACAATGCAATAAATCTCTGATATGATTTAATTTGATAAGCTTTTAATTGCTGGAATAAATAATAATAATTAAGGACATTATATTCTGAAGAAGAAAACATTTTCGATTACTAATAAAATTTTAAAATTTTAATTTTTTCTTTATAATTAATTCATACAGTTTTAAAAACATTTTAAAAATCTTTTAAAGTAGTGTCTCCCTACTTTTTTTAGATAACAATTGATGATTATATTGCCTATCGAAATTAGAAAAGTTTAATTAAAATCGTTCACCAATTATATTTTTAAAATAAGTAAAATCATTTTTTGTGTAAATATGTTCATTTTTATTAAGTACAATGTTCCATAGGGGTCATAATAAATTTCCATAGAGGTCATATTGATTTTAAAAGTTAATAAGTGTTTTGGATTAATGCCCTTACATGCAAAACGACCGAAACCGCACTTTGATTCTGATTGAAGTCCCTTCAAGACGTTTATAAAATTCAACAGCCTGTTTTGTAAGTCATTCCTTCAACATTTACAGCAATATAACATATTAACTCCTAATTTTTATATTTTGTTAAAAAAAAAGCAACTGAAATTCACAATTTGTGGATGTACCTAAAAAGAATGTGAAATATAGATATTAAAAATAATATTAACAAACGCCATAACATTCCATAGATGTTTTAGTTACATCTGCCGTTATTTTCATTCCGTTATTTGATTGTAAAATATTTTAAACGAAAGTTTTATATTATTTTAAATTTATTTTTCAAAAAACATCTTCAAACATAAGCCTAAAAAGCTAAACTAAATAAAATTCTATGAAATATTGGATAATTGCTGAAAACTTTGTATTTTGCTTACTGGAATTTCGAAATGTAATCCCTTAGCTTTTAATTAAAGCTAATTTTAAAGTTTGACGATTATTTATTTTTAAAAATTCAATTTACATTTAGGTATCGATAAATAACTAGAGGTAGCTAATTTTATCAGTTGTACAGGTTGCGATGGATAAATTGTCTAAATTATGAAAAAAACAAAAATAAATCTGAAATCTCATTTTATATAAATATTTACCAAAATTACGCAAACATATCTTGAAATACTTAAGAGCGAATTTCTTCCATAAAATTGTCATTGGCATCAACGACGGTCTCCAGATGACTTTGAAATATCCTGCATTTCCTCTATATAGTCTTCTTGTTTAAGCTGCTGACTATTGCCAAATTCCTTTCCTCCAGTTCATCTTTGTTGTTACAAGGGATTTTGTTGGTATCTCAATTAAATGCGTCCCACTCATAATATCAAAGTTGCAGACTGGGGGGGGGGTAAAGTGTCTAAATGTAAGGAGTGATATGGTCACATAAATCGTTTGACATCAATGACTAAGTCCTTGTTTATCATGATGCAGATCAGCAGTCGCCCACTTGATACAGATTAGCAGTACATCCTCAAGGGTTTTGATTTATGCCTTCTTGTTCAATCAGAGGCTTGGTTTGAAAGAGAATGGGGGTATAAATTTGCCTTCAATAGTGATCACTTCAAACTCCTTTATAACCACAATTAGACTCAGCTAACTCTTTCCAAGTCTACTGTATTGTTGTCAGTTTACACACAAATACTGTGAAATTTTCGTATTAGTGATTGATTGCCATACAGTACAGTATTCTATCTACAAATTTATAGTGGTGTAATTTGCGTCATTGTGCTCATTATCTCACAGACGTCACATAACTGACCCTACAAACTGTGCAGTCGAGAAAATCAAAATCATACGAAGTGCATGCGTAAAATTTAAAAAATTATAAAGTGACGATAATTTATCTATTTTACCATGTACTATACAGTGTATAAAATATTTAAAATTATGAGAGAATAAAATAGTATACTTAGTATGTATAATAGTTGTTCAGACAAGTCTAGAATGGATGAAGCATATACAATAATAATATGAGTTGACTTTGAAGTAATATTTCTGGAATATCTGTAGAAGTTCTCGAAAAAGAGATAATTACAGCTATAAAATTAAATTACGTTGAAAAAATTATTATGGAATCTATTCGTATGCACAATGTTGCAATGTTTACAGCAAAGTAAATCCACATGAATTTTGAACACGGCCTTATTTGGATAGAGTAGAAAAGACGGTTGATTTCAAAATCTATATGGAAATGGATGGTTCGACATAAAGTTGAAATGTGTGTTATTTTTCATATTTTTTATTTTACTCTCACTGGGTGTTTTGCTAAAATGTTGGGGAGTTTTGGGCTGCTGATGCCTCTCTAACATAGAAAATTGTTCACAATTTTTCGTTTGAATATGGATCAATAAACTTCATTAAACGAACTGGAAGTTTTTCTTGAAGTGAAGCCATACACATAAGGTCAGTTTTAATTAACACTCCAGGGGAATTGCCGAAGGTATCGAAAATTGAACAAATAAGAAAAGGACAAGACAGAGTAATGAACGAAAAATAAATCGATAAAATGGAAGATTTAAAAATAACAAGCAGGTGGGAAAAGTGGCGATATTCTGAAAATAACTAAAAAATAATTTAATATAGATTGAGTGGGACTCCGAGTGAGATAAAATAAAAATTAAAAAAAAGAAAACGGTAAAAGATGTAAGTGTAAAATTAATAATAAAGAACAGACGACGGAGTAAATGGTTTAAAAAAGAGAAAAATACACAAAATGTGAAAAAGAATATAGGGAAATTAGTCTTTTTCTATGCTTGTGAATGTTTGACAATCTCCTTACCGGTGACGATTAAATATGAAGCCAAAGAAATGTGGTTCTGCGGAAGAATGGTGAAAATACCGTGGACGAATGATGCGAGGAACGAAAAGGCTTTCGAGAAAAATAAGACGAATAATTAAAGACAGAACAACAGATAATGATTGATTAGCTTGAATGCAAAAGGCAGATGAAACAACAAATAAACTCTCTAGTGAGCTTGAATAAATAGATGGCAGAACATGGTTTCGAAGATAAAATTATATTTAATAGCTGCAAATGACAAGAAATTGTGAAGAGCTATGGTGACCAATGTCCTAAAAAAGACAGGGCACATAGAAGAAAAAAGAAACAATGAAAAAATCATGTAGCCGGAGAAAAAGGATAAACAAAATAAAAACTATATAAACGGAAAGGTAAGTATTTTGTTTATTTAATAGAGTAGGGAAAAGAAAGATAGTCACAAAGCAAATTAAAATAAATATGCAAAGCCTAAAAGTTTAGACATTGATAAAATAATGAACTCAAACATTAAAAAGAAAACTTTTATTAGATTTTAATATAATTTAGTGCAAAGCAGCAAAAGAAATCGACTTGCCAAGACGAAAGAAAAATATTTTGTTTATTAGGAAACAGAGTAAAAGATATTTTGATTGAGAAAATATTGAAAATGGAAATGAAGAGAAACATTTGATCAAATTGAATTACCAGTAAATGACGAACAAGAAATCAATAAATAGAAAACCACGTAGAAAAACAACTGGGGAATAGTGATTGCAATAAGTGAAAGAAAAAACGAAAGAATAATGAAAAAATGTATGTTTCTGAACGTGTATGTGTACTGAATGAAATCATTTGATAAATAATGTCCAAGTATGGTGTCAGGTTTATAAAAATATTAAAATGACTTTCTGCTGTCATTTTATTATATGAGTTTCTAAATTATTTTTTAATTTAATCAAGACATCCTTTACACACGCATACAGTGGGCGATGGATAAATTGTAACTATATATTTTTAATTTCGCGTATACGAGTTAGCTGTGTTTGACTTGATCTAGTACAGTATAGTAGACTCAGTTGAGCAACGTCTGTGAGAAACAGAGTATCATGACACAAATCACGCCGTCAAAAATTTGGAAATATCATGGTTTACTGTTAGGCATTTGCACCAGAAGCTACACAATGAACATTTTTAGAATGTTTGGGTATTAATCTGGGGATAGTGCAAAGGATTCAGAAAAGGTCGGATGATATATCCAGCCAACAAAATGATGTTTGGCGTGATCAATAGTGATGGTAAGGTTATGCTGTCAGTCACCCTCCCACAGGGCGCCAAATAAAGAGGGTGGCTGCTGGAAATAGGGCAAGGGGATTCTGCACCATGCCATACAAAATTGAGAATCTGTCATGGCTGTCAGACAATATCGGCGACCACATCATCCTTTACATATGGACATCTAACTTTCCAGATTGCAACACAGTTAATTATTATTTGTTGGGCGCAATTAAGTAGGTAACAAAAAAAAGAATACTTGATACACAAAAAGGAACTGAAGGCAAGGAATATGGCAGCATTCAACAATTTAAACAAGTAGAAGGTCCAGAATAAATGCAAAAGATTCCGAAATCTTCTGAAGACCGTGGTTGAAGCTAGGAGGGATTATATTAAACTAGCACTATAGCCAGGCCTTGCTCGGGCGTAATGAAAGCTTTTATATATTTGCCTCCCAGAGAGTAAAACACTACGCCTCCTTGGTCTCACACTTTCAGCGGACCTCAAGTGGAACGACTATATCGAATCCATTGCTAAATCCGCTGCTATGAAAGTCGGTTCTCTCTGCAGGTCCCGGGGGTTTTTTTCCGTCTGAATCTATCCTACAGATTTATAAATCTACCATCCGCTCGGGTATTGAATACTGTTGCCATATCTGGTCGGGTGCCCCTGCTATTCTCCTTGGGTTTCTAGACAAGGTACAGCGGAGTCTCTGTAATATGATCGATACCGACTTAGCAGACCACCTGCTGTCTCTCTCTCACCGGCGCGACGTGGCTTCCTTGTGTCTGGTCTATAAATACTTTCACGGCTTCTGCTCCGATGAACTTAGATCACTGATGCCCCCTAGGTTCGAATTTGCAGGAGATAATAGATTAGCAACTAGATACCACCCTTTTACAGTGAAACCGATAAAATGCAACGTCAACTTCTACTCCAATAGTTTCTTTTCTCGCAATTCCGGACTGTGGAATTCTCTTCGACATGACTGCTTCTCCGACGGCTACAATCTCCAGGAGTTTAAATGTAAGGTCAATAGACACATGACTGCTTCTCCGACGGCTACAATCTCCAGGAGTTTAAATGTAAGGTCAATAGACACCTACTAACACATTAACTTCCATTCCTTCAAACACACTAACTTCCATTCTTTCAAACACTCTTCCCACCCACCCAACTATCTATCACCCCCTCTTCTGACATTTCCTATATCTAACCACTCTTCCTATTTACCTCCCCCTATGTAGCCCCAAGCGGAATAGTGGCAGTGAAATGCCTTGCTTGGGGTGAAATGATTAAAAAAATAAAATAAAAATATTATCGATTTTCTTTACGATTGTAAGAACTGCAACCGTAAAACTTCTGAATATCGTTTCTTATGTCTTTCTCTATGAGTGGATCAAATTTGATTAAAATCGGACCACTCTTTCTATAACCTGATTTTTTAGATTATCGCTTTTTGATATTTATCTGAGATACCTCGACACAAACCTAGCTAAGAACACTCGCAGACGCTTATAGTACAACTGTGTAAATTTTAAAGAAAATCGATTCAGCCGTTTCAGAGTCTATAGGTAACGGATATACACACACACAGACAAACACACACAGACAAAGTTCCATTTATAAATAAGTTTAGATACATTTAATCTTTAGTATTTCAAGGTAATTGTGGGTAATTTTGGTAAATATATTTGTTAAAATGAGAAGACAAAGTCACTTTTATTTTACCGTAATTTAGATGCAATTTATTCCCCACATGTTATATATATATATATATATATATGTGTGTGTGTGTGTGTGTGTTAACGATAATCTGGAAAATCTAGTGAAAATGAACATGATTACGTAAATAGACAAGAAAGATTTCGGAATATGTCTGATGTTAACATAATTCTATTTTTTTAGCAATCCTCTCTTAATCCCTCAACAGTCGCGCACTTAGATTAAAAAAAGTTTTCAATATTTCAGAGTTCACTGTCTATTAATGAGCATTCCTAACAGACGTACTTGTCGAATAAAAGAAAAACGTCTATCATGCGTTCAGTCCTTGAACTCTGGTTAGAGTATTCTAAATAGACGCACGGTTCGTGTCCAAAAGAAAACTGTTCAAAGATTTAACTCTTGAACTTTCATTAAGATGTTTAATGAGGATTATCAACAGATAATCCTCATTAAACATCTACGTCCAAAAAATCTGTTTCTTTTGCAGAAAAGTTTTCGTTGCATGCTGGAGAACTTAATTTGATATTATTCGTTTTAAACTAGGCTTTAATGTAATTTCTATTATTATTTATTATTCGTGATATATATTATTATAATTTATTTATTTATTAAAATATCTCTATATGTGCTATATTATGAATATCAAAGTTGTATTGTTGTAAACGTTTGATCTAAATATATTTATAAATGGAATTTTGTATGTGTGTGTGTGTGTGTGTGTGTGTGTGTGTGTGTGTATCCGTTACCTATAGACTCCGAAACGGCTGAACTAATTTCTGGAAAATTTACATAGTTGTACTATAAGCGTCTGCTAGTGTTCTTAGCTAGGTTTTTTATCGAGGTACCCCTGATAAATATCGAAAATCGATAATCGAGAAAATCGGGTTATAGAAGGAATCGTTCGATTTTAATCAAATTTGATACACTCATAGACAAAGACATTAGAAAGGATATTCAGAAGTTTCAAGGTTGCAGTTCTTATAACATTTTTCAATAAAGAAAACGCTATCAAGCACTCAGTCCTTGGAAAGTTAATGAGTATTATCAACAGACGCGCATTTTCAGTCAAAAAAAGAAAAGTCTATCTAGCATTCAGCCCTTGAAATTTTCTTAACAGTCTCGCTATTTTACATTTTCTTTTTGTGAAATAAAATTATTTACTGATGACGCAGGTTCATCGTCACATGCCAGCGTAGAATTGTTACTTATTGTCTTAATTTACTACATAAGTATAACTTATGACTTTGAATTATAATTTCTGGCTTTAAATTTTCTTCCATTTTGTACAATTTAAATGATTTAATTTATTGGTATTTATTATGTATACAGAAATACGTTATTGCCTCATAATATTTTCCATGTCATTTTGCCTTGTAAAACTATTTGAGTCTCTTGTTTTAATTTTTGTTTATATTAACTAATTTCGTACAATTTACTAGAATTTAATACCGCGAGAAATACAGAAAAAACATTCTTCTTTTTCAAATGAAACCCTAATTATATAGTGAATATCCGCATTAAATATGCCAAATATTAAGACTATTATGTTAAATGATGTGTTTGGGGTCACTGATATCGTAAAAACAATGATAACCTCGTGTTCGAATGATTACAGTCATATGAAGAAGTAAATAAAAAGCATGCTAAATAGTAAATTAAAATCATATAATAATATTTATTGTGTGTGCATGCGTGCGTTTGTATATGTAGTTATATGGCGTTTGAAGGTTGAATGTAATAAAGAAATACATTTTTTCCTCTTATGTCATGCAAAGTGTCGAGCAGAGGAAATGTACGCCTTACGTCTTTGAGTGTCGGTAGTGAAGAGAGTGAATTGTGCGTTTTCTACGTCCAAAAAAATCTGTTTCTTTTGCAGAAAAGTTTTCGTTGCATGCTGGAGAACTTATTTTGATATTATTCGTTTTAAACTAGGTTTTAATGTAATTTCTATTATTATTTATTATTCATTATATATATTATTATCATTTATTTATTTATTAAAATATCGCTATATGTGCTATATTATGAAAATCAAAGTCGTATTGTTGTAAACGTTTGATCTAAATATATTTATAGATGGAACTTTGTGTGTGTGTGTGTGTGTGTGTGTGTGTGTGTGTGTGTGTGTGTGTGTGTGTGTGTGTGTGTGTGTCCGTCACATATAGACTCCGAAACGGCTGAACTAATTTTCTGGAAAATTTACATAGTTGTACTATAAGCGTCTGTTAGTGTTCTTAGCTAGGTATTGTATCGAGGTACCCCTGATAAATATCGAAAATCGATAATCGAGAAAATCGGGTTATAGAAGGAGTGGTTCGATTTTAATCAAATTTGATACACTCATAGACAAAGACATTAGAAACGATATTCAGAAGTTTCAAGGTTGCAGTTCTTACAATAGCGCAGAAAATTTGATATCGATAGCAATTAGCCAAAATTTGACGTACATCCATTCATTTTTCTTTCAGTCTACGGTTTCGCTTTAACTGGAAACAACTATTGCTTTTTAGTCTTTCATGCCAACGTCAAAGGAATCTGAGCTACAGGACCATGGATTAGTTTTAAAGCTTTCATTACACCCGAACAACGCCGGGCTATACTGCTACAATGCAATAAAAATATGGCAGACATGTCCGCCATCTTGAAAGTGCAAATTTCTTTTTTTGAGATTTTAGCTTAGATTTGATGTTATACATTACACATAATACTTTTGTAATCGTCAAAAAGCAACGCTGGGGATGAATATTGAATCAATAATAGATATTTTATGATTTTTGCTTTTATTTTAGGATATGGTAATCTTTATTGAGGTTATATAGAAATTAATTCAGAACTTGTAAACTCAGAATTTTACTGTTATACACCTCACCATATTCGGGAATTATTTTGAAGATAAATATAAGTTGTCCTGATTTCTGTGTTTCACTGGCTTCTAACTTAATGTATCAGTCAGTTGTGTGCCTTACGTGATACAGGCTTTGAGCGACCATGTTTCGAAAGAGACATGAATGACTTGGCAAAAAATTATCCCACAGTAGATTGCCATTGCTTTCTGCGGCAGACTGGTTGCCAGCTATGGCTATAGAACCCGATCTGTCCTATTATTTAACCCATTACTGGAGGGAAGAGCCGGATTAATACCTTACCTACGTGTATTTTTGTGTAAGTGAATGCAAGGAATTCAACTGGAATTCGAACTCGGCTTCTGGCATTGTGTTCCGAGTTGATATCCACTGCACCACAACGCACACCCGTAACTTAATGTATAGAGATAATAAAAAAAATCACGAGAAAAAAGCATAAATATCTTCTTTTTTTTACTACTTTAATCATTTCGTTATTATGAAACAGAAATTCTCAGCATTAGCCGGGACAAAAGAGTACCCATAAAATTCAATCTACTGCAGTCATCAACTTTAGTATTATGGCGTTGTCTGTGCACAGTTAGAAACCATTCTAAATTAAACAACTCACAGAAAAACAAATTTGATTATTTTCTTCAGTAATTGTTCCCCCCTCTCTCTGTGTGTGAGCATATCTGATTTTTATGAATGACTATAAAGCGGCAAGAAATTGAATCAGGAATAAACATTAACGCAAAAAAGAGATTAGAAATTCATTATTAAATATATGTATTCTATAATAATAACAAAAATTCAAACTGAATAAATTTTCTCCTCATTACTCGATAGAGTTTGAAGAGCCATTTTGAGTTTTAAAATAATTTACTGGAAATAGTTTATTTTCGGCATCACTAAAATAGATTTCACACACAAAATAACATTTAGTAGAGACTTAAAGGTGAAAATGGGTAAACTTGTTATTTAGTAATGTAATAATTTTGATCGATTTTCTGTTTTTAAAGCAAGAGTATATATTTAGACAGTAGATTACTAAGAAATAACTTCTAAATTGATTTTAACTGTCTCCTTTAACTTATTATCTGTCACAATATTCTTAGTAAAGAGAACATCATCCGTGCATGTAAAGAACATCATCCGTACTTGTAAAGCAGACAATATAAGATAGCGTTTGTCTTACAGAAATGTTTTGAAAAATTGTCTAATTTACGATTTCTCAAAATTAAAGTAGATTCACATTGAGTGGGCTCATTTTAGAACAAATTCTACTAATGAGTTTAAAATAAAAAGAAAATTATTTCCTCAGAAAATAAGATACAATCTTCCAAGTGAGTAGATACCAATAAAGAATATTTTTGTTATAATGAAATTTATTTTTCAATTATCATCATTATTATTATTTCCTTTTATTTATTTTGAGTTTAAATATGAAAAAATTGTTATATTAGCTGATTGCTTCTTTTTTGTTTTGATTGTTTTACTGATCATCTGTAATTTTTCACTGCTATAAAATAATATAAAAGGATTCATTGATTTTTCCAACTTGTGAAATAGTAAAATAGTATTGAGAAGAGCAAATCGAGGAGGTAAGTTCCAGTAATATTGTTGTCAAGTGTATAAAATGTTTATGCAGACGCGCTCATATAGCAGACAACAAAATACATACACCTTCCTGCTCTCTCTCTTTATATATATATATATATATATATATATATATATATATATATACGCTAATAATAGGCATTTTCTTTGTAATGAAGCATTGAAAATTAATTTACCATGCTAATTTATAAAATATTTGGTACTATGTATAAAATATTTGTCTTCAAATACGTTTTAATGAAAACTAATTTTATAAGTCCAATAGCTGTTATCGATGTTTCCACTATTGACGGGAGCTTCCTTTCTAACCTTTCATTCGAAATAGTGTGTAATAATAAGAACTTGATTATGCCATTATTTTCCCTTCAACATCTGATATACATTTTAATTCATTGATCATTGCCCCCAAATGATGTGGATTCTGTTATCTGATGCAGATCTTCTTTTGTGAATCTGGAGTGCAGTGTCCAAGTTTCGACACAGTGTTGTTTTCTCGAGGACACATAGGTTTCACTCTATGAAAGCCAATTTCTTTTATTACATTTGTTTATAAACGCCTTATATCACTACAAACCATTTTCATGTTTCATAATAATACTCTTATTCTTCTTTATTGTCGCATAGCAACACAAGATAATATAATCTTTGATGGTAGATGTCTTTATGCTAACGTCCTTGCAAACACCCTGATGATTGCTCATATGAACCTAGTGTTTAGAACCAGTGTAATAAAAAATACCCAAATGTTGGACAATGTTGGTCAATGTTTTTCACAGGAATTAAAGTCAAATCACGATGTATAGATCAGCTCATGATTAAACAGAATATACATTCATTGTCTGTTATAATTAACACAAACACACACTCATACACGCACACACACACACACTCACACACACAAACACACACACACACACACACACACATATATATATATATATATATATATATATGAAAACAAGAAATCTTTTCTTGCCAAAGTGTGGCGTACTTTCGGAAAATTGGCAAATTGTACTTATAACATGTATTTGATGTAGGAATTGTATTTGAGAACACGCGATTATAAAGAGAACTGACGTAAAACTCATGATTTACATTTTAAATTAAAACGCTCTAAAGTATTTTAAATATCACTCCTTAAAGGAAATGCAAATTATGAAGCACGCTAAGCATACTATTTCGGTTAATTAAATAAAAATATTTTTTACAGACTACTATGTGTGTACCAATGATTGTCTGATAACACAACATCTGATGTTTCAGCAAAGATACGAGCGACGCATAATTAGTGGTCAGATATGCAATATTTAATGTTTATTATGCTACTTCTGTTAATCCTGCAAAACAATGCAGCGTGGTTCTGGAATTCTAACCTTTGATACAGTTATAAAAAATTAGAGATTTAATGTTTAAAAATAAAAAAACTAACCCAAAACCGAAATATGCACGATAGAATGTAATATAAGTCACAGGAAATCCGAATGTAAACATTTAAAAAAAAAAGAATATATGAACACAAATGGAATATTTTACATGACAACCAGCTCCATATTTTAAACTTTCATCTCCGTCTGACTAATTTTCATTTGAAGAAAGCGATTTAAAAAAAAAAAGAATCAATTGTTATTACAAATATATAGGATGTGCACTAATTTCTGAATCTTTCACGGTAGAAAAAATAGAAAAAATGATATGGAAACGAATAAGGTCTATTATATCTCACGTCATTTTTTAAAAGTTAATTATTCCTAAATTTTCAGATTTTCTTTACTTTTATAATAAAACAGAAACGTGTTAAAGTGTTTTTTTTTTATATTTGCAGTTGCTTTGATATCTAAAATTTACTCACCATATTCTCGAAATATACAGTGTATATATTAAATAAATTGAATGTGCAAAAATTTTTATTTATTAAATATACAATTTAGTTAGATTAATACAGAAACCCAAAAATGGAATAGGATAATAAAATCGTGGAAAAATAAAAAACAAGTCTGCGTATTTTATTTTTAAATCGAATTTTATAGGGGAAAATTTTCGAGAAAAATAATCTCTGTGAAAAAATATTCAGTCAGTCAGTTAAGTGCCATACGTGATACACGCTTTGGAAGATCATGTCTCGAAAGAGATAAAACTGACTGGGGAAAAGATTATCCTGTAGTAGGATGCCTTTACATTTTGCGTTAGACTGGTTGCCAGCCAAAGCTATAGAAACCAATCTTTGCTATTATTTAACCCATAACTGGGGGAAGAGATGGATTAATACCTTTTCCAAAGGTATTTTGTGCGTTAGTGAAAAGAATTTACTATCCTCAGAAAAAAACAGAGCATTGCCTTTAATATTGTGATATTTTCTTGCACGGAAGCTGTAAGGCACGCCGGATAAAGGCTGTGGGTAGGTACGCAATTTCGAAACCCTCTTACAGAGAAAATTTCTTTAAACTAATGTTTCTCAAATGCGCAGGTCCACTGATATAGTATTCATTGACTAATTAATAAAATGGACTATTTCATTTAGGAATTTTTCACTAACATAACGTTTGTAGTAATGTTACTGTCAGATTAAAATTTGTCATTTAATTTTTATATATATGTAGGTAGGAGTGTGATTGGTGTATGGGAGATTATCATATATCCGAGGGTAATGCTGAATAATTGAAAGCTGTCATTTTTTCCGATTATTTTTATTCAAATCTACCATCCACCCTTGTAATGAATGCTGCAGACATATCTGGTCGCGAACCCCTGCAACCCACTTAGAGGTCCTTGACAAAATCTAGCAGAGAATCTGTAATGTGATCGATCCCGACCTGGTAGCCAAGATACAGTGACATTCTCACCGGCGCAATGTGGCTTCCTTGTGTCTTGTATACAAGTATTTTCATGGCTTTTGCTCCGATGAACTTAGCTCTCTGGTTCCCACTCTGCATGAATTTGCTCAAGCTACAACTACGACCCACCATTTTACTGTGAAACAAATAAAATGTAAACATTTATTCTACTTTCTCTGCTTCTTTTCTTGCAATTCCCGCCTGTGGAATTCCCTTCCTTTTACTTGGTTCCCCGAAAGCTACAATTTCCAGGAGGTTAAGTGTAAAGTCAATAGTCATCTACAATATTACTAACTTTCATCTTCTCTCTCATGCTCTTTTCTCCGTTCACGCAAGTTTTAGTATATTAACCCTTTTCTTACCCACTACCTGACAAGCCCTGTAACCTGCCACTCTTTCTTATAACTTTCCTTCTATGTAACCCCCGGCATAAATGTGACAATAGTCTGCCTTGCTTGAGGCGATATGATTAAAAAAACAAGATCATAACACAAGTAATGCAAGAAGTTTTCAATTCAGCTTTCCAAAATGAGGTAATAGCGAAATATCATATGTAAAAGATTTTCAAACTTTTCAAATTATCTATCAGGTAAACTTAGGTAATTATATCTGTAACCAATAAAATTATTCTCGAGCTAGATTACGATTTTTGAATGTTTATACCCCAAGATTTCAACTCGTTTTGAAACGTTATCTGTCTGTCTTGTGTAATTATCGTATTGCACGGCAGTAGATAACCGAATTTGGAATTGCTGATATTCTCATAATTTCCTGTGGGGTAATTTAAACAGAGATAATTGTCAATATAGAAAATACTGCAATCTTAAATTATGCAAATACTACCCGCCTCTCCTGAAAAAATAACGTTTTTTTAAAGAGGTATTTATTAAGAGTGATTTGAAATGAACATAGTTTGCATTCAGAATGAATAAACATCGTTTTTATAGTTGCATCGGTTTATATTTATTTTTGTGATTATTACATTTTCGTCATTGGCATTATTAAGAAAAACATCAATGCACACATGGTGATTGTTGAGATATTCTCCGATGATATGGAGTACCGCTGCCGTTCTCCTCAGTGTTCTTGACAGGCTCCAAAGGAGAGTCTGTAATGTGATAGGTACTGATCTGGCGGCTCGACAGCAGCCACTTCCCCATCGTCGAAATGTGGCCTCCCTTTGTCTGTTCTATAAATACTTTCATGGCTTCTGCTCAGACGAACTTAAGTCACTGATGCCTCCTCAACAGGTGTTTACTCGTGCAACCAAACTGGCATCTGGGTCCCACCCATTCACAGTCAGGTTAACCAAATGCAGACGACAATTCTACTCCTGCAGCTTCTTTTCTCGCACTTACCGCCTGTGGAACTTGCTCCCGTATTCTTGCTTTCCTGACGGCTACAACCTCCAGAAATTTAAATGCAAAGTCAATGCTCATCTACTAATCACTGGACTCTAGCTCTCTCCCCACCCCCGTATAACCTTCCATTTCTCTCCACCTATGTATCTGTCATCGCACCTGCGTTCTCAGTTTTCTATTGTTCCTTTCTAAATAATTTGTACTCCTCACTCTTTTGTAATTAAACTTTTTACATTTATGTAGCCCCCTGCACATCAGTGGCGTTTCCGCCTTGCTCGGGGTGAAATGATTAAAAAAAAAAAAGATAAATTCTCGCCTTGACTCTTTACATTTCTGAGAGCTTTCGTCCCGTTTCAACTGCTTTTGCATCTAAGATGAATTTTGAGTGGACAATCGATATATATAAACTTATTTATAAATGGAACTTTGTCTTTGTCTCTGTGTGTGTGTGTCTGTGCCTGTGTGTCCGTTACCTATACACTTCGAAAGGGCTGAACCGATTTTCTTGAAAATTTACACAATTCTACTATAAGCGTATGCGAGAGTTCTTAGCTAGGTTTTGTGTCGAGGTACCCCTGATAAATATCGAAAATCGATAATCAAAAAAATCTGGTTATAGAAGGAATTGTCCGATTTTAATCAAATTTGATACACTCATAGACCAAAACATAAGAAACGATATTCAGCAGTTTCAAGGTTGCAGTGTTTACAATAGTGCAGAAAATTGATAATATATATATATATATATATATATATATATATATAACGTAAGATATTTGTGTGTGTGTGTCTGTTTATCTGCCTTTTTTCAGCCCTTTCATTTTAGTTTCTGCTTCGGGTTTTGGCTGTAAGTAGGTATAATTATATTTCTTAATCTCAGCCATGATGCCGTTTACTTAGAGGACTTATTTAGCCTTCAAAATTCTGTTTACGTAAAATAAAAACTTATTTGAAATCGATACAAGGAAATCAAACTTTGA